>CM027122.1:16269195-16724323 GCA_015476505.1 Urochloa ruziziensis | reverse complement strand
TTCTTATCTCAATTTGTTGTGGTTTATTTTGACGATATCTTGATCTATTGCAAAGATGAAGATGAACACTTTGAGCATGTTCGAAAGGTACTGGAAGTTCTCAAGAAGAATGAGCTCTATGTAAACGTGAAAAAGTGTGTCTTCCTGCAAAAGAAACTTCTTTTCTTGGGTTTTGTTATTACAAGTGAAGGAATTCACGTTGATGATTCTAAAGTCGCTGCAATAAAAGAATGGCCAACTCCAAAGACTATTACAGAAGTTAGAAGCTTTCATGATCTTGCCACATTCTATAGAAGATTTGTGAAGAACTTCATCACTATTATGGCACCAATTACTGAGTGTTTGAAGAAAGGGAAATTCCAATGGAATGAAGATGCTGAAATAGTTTCAGGGATATCAAACAGAAGCTATCACAAGCTCCTGTCCTGGTACTACTTGATTTCAGCAAACTTTTGAATTGGAATGTGATGCAAGTGGAGTAGGCATTGGGGTTGTCTATCCCAAGAAAGAAACCCATTGCTTTCTTCAAGGTGAAGTTAAGTGAAGCAAGACAGAAATGGAGTACATATCAATAGGAACTCTATGCAGTTTTCAAAGCTTTAAAAATTGGGAAGTCTATTATTGCCTAAGGAGTTCATCGTCTATACTGACCATCAGTCCTTGAAGCATTTTAGAAACCAAAAGCATGTAGATCGCATGCTAGCAAGATGGGCAGCATACTTGGAGAGATTTAACTATCTCATTGTGCATAAGTCTGGACCAACCAACCGAGTGGCTAATGCCTTGAGTCGGCGGTGCTGTCTCCTAACTTCTTTTGAAGCTGAACTTCCGGGTAGGATCAGATTAAGGACTGATATGAAAATGATGATGATTTTGGTCAATTGGTTGAACATCTACCAGAGGCAACATCTAGGTGAATAGTATGTGGTGCAGGATGGCTATCTTTTCAAAAATACTAGATTATTGCTCCACACAAGTTCTCTAGTGATAGCTAATTAGAGAACTACATTCAGTAGATCTTAGTGGTCATGTTGGGCATGACAAGACCATAGCAAATTTACAGAAACGCTATTATTGGCCACAACTCAAAGAGATGCTGGAAAGTTTGTGCAAAGATGTCTATAGTTCAAACCTACAAAGGCCAAGCACAAAACACTAGGTTATATATGCCATTAGCAGTAACAAGTGCACCTTGGGAAGACCTCTCAATGGATTTCATACTTGGCTTACCAAAGAACAAGGCGTGGGAATGATGCAGTTTATGTTGTGGTGGACAGATGTCTCTAAGATGGCTCCTTTTATTCCTCGCCGGAAGACAACAGATGCTCATCATGTGGCTAACCTTTTCTTTAGAGAAGTAGTTAGACTACATGGTGTTCCAAGGTTCTATTGTTTCAGACAGAGACAACAAGTTCCTTGTTGCATTTGGCTTACATGATGGAAGTAGTTCAACACTGAATTGAAATTTTCAAGTACAGCTCATCCACAAACAGATGGCCAAACTGAAATAGTGAACAAGTTTTTGGGCAATTTAATTTCGCCGCATATGTGGAACAAGAAAGGACAGTGGGATTTAGCCCTATCTCTTGCTGAATTTGCTTATAACAATTCAGAGCATAGATCTACAGGGAGAAGTCCATTCTCTATTGTTTATACAAAAGTTCCTAGTCATGTGGTTGATTTACTGAAGCTACCATTAAGGGACATTCAAGATCAGTAATAAGCTTTGCTGACAACTATTCTGAATTGTATAAAGAATTCCAAAATGTCCTGGAAGCATCTAACCACAAATACAAACAGTTGGCAGACAAGAAGAGGAGACCAATGTCATTTGAAGTTGGTGATCAAGTGCTGGTCTATCTTAGAAAAGAGAGACTGCCAGCAGGAATTCATGGGAAATTAAGGCAAAGAAGATACGGCCCATTCTCTATTTTGAAGAAGAATGAAAAATGCTTATGTAGTTGATCTACTAAGAGAAATGAACATTTCTAACACCTTCAACGTGGCTGATCTATCACTCTATCATCCACAACAAGCACTCTATGAAGATAACTCGAGGTCGAGTTCCAACCAAGAAGGGGAGGATGATGAGGGACATCATATGAGAAATTCCTAAACTATCAAGTCTCACAAGTGAATCTGAATTTTGCTACCAAAGACTAGAAGCCAACTTAAATTTTACCTCTACTACAAAGAGTTATCTTAGTCAAGAAGCAGGATATGTCACCATATTACTAGAAGATACATGGCTGTTCTATACAGTTATTTCTTAGGTGTCTATGAGCAATAGCTGAGTTGTTATGAGTAATATCTAGTTGTACTCTTAGCTGTCATATAGTTGGCTAGTAGCTGTCCTCTAGTTGTATGTGAGTGTGCAAGGCTTTAGAGCCTATAAATAGAGGCAATGCCCTCTAGTTTTGTAACTTACATTGTACCCACTACCATTATGAATAGAACTTGATGTTCCTTTCTTAGATCTTGGATTAGATCTTGAGCTTTGGATTGAGCTCTTCCTATCCGTGGATTCGGATAGTTGTCTGTGGATTCAGGCTGCCTTAGGGCTTTATATTATAGCACGTTGAAGCTGTTCCTTCAACAATTTGTGTTATATCTACCTATCAGCACCTTAGAGTTGCTCCTCCAAATTAGTGTGCTGCATCAAATTATACCATGGTAATTTTGCAGCATGAGCTTAAAAGCTCTGAACTTCCAAATGTGCTTGTTTGATGAACAATTCTGCCACATGAACACATAAGGTTACCACTTTCATATGCATGCCCAAGTGCCAACACATCTCCTCTGGTGACAATATATTTCGCTACACTAACATTTATGAGCTTCGTATCAGATGCAACTCAACAACAGCTACATTGTAGTGAAAATCAACAATAAAATATGCCCATCGGTAATATTCCATTTGGCAAAGCACCTTTACCTGAAATCAGTTCTCTAACATCAGATAACAGGAAAAAAATAGAGGGAGGAAAAAAATATGTTTCACAATGATTAAGGGTAGCGCTTACCATCTGTCGGGGATAAATATTTGCAGTAAAATGTATCCAGCCAAAGACAAAGATTATGCCCGAAGCAAATCACCGTCCGATCCAAACCCCCGTCCGGACTGGAGTACGTGACACCTCCGCTATGGTGCAAACCAAACCCGTCCAGGACTGGACCGCTATGTCCGTTCTCGCCCGGACCCCCAGGGGTTCGACTCGCACACGGATCCATGGTTTATCTTATTCTAACTCCCTGCAGACTAGGCACCAAAAGTCAAGTCCTACAATGATGTGCTGACTCTCTGCAGTACGCATGTCTCCCTAGACACCAGCTAGAGCATTGCGCGTCCCTAAACCCCTAACAAGGGTGTTCTCCTTTTCCCACGCTCACACGTCAATTCCCATCTCTCTCTCACCTCACGCAAACGTCCAAGGCGCAACAGTACCCGTGATAGCGACATGCTCCTTTTGTCCTCCCAAGGCGGCATATACTGATGGTCTTCTCTCTTTCATAGTTTCTCTCACCACTTGACGGCGCATGCATGCAAGGAGTTGCTCCCATTTTCTCTCTCCCATGCATGCAAGTGATTATGGCCACTCCCGGTGCATGCATGTTTTTCTCTTTCTTTCCTCTCACGCGCTCTCACATGCATGTGTGTCAGGCCCTCTCTCTCTCATGATTTTATGCTCATACATGAGGCTTGGGCAGGAGTTTTCGCTGGCCGGACGTATTGTCGATTCGCCAGACCCACGCGCAGTGGTCGGGCGATCCAGTCCGCCTCGCCCGGCCCTCGCGCAGGAACACCATCGCTTTAACCAGGTATAGCTGCAGCTCCCATCACGACAACCATAGAGGGCGGCTACGGATCCCCAAGACAGCGGGTCTGCGACAAGGACCGAGCCACCTGCTGCTTTTTTCTCTTTGACTATACTTTCTTGTTCTCCAAGTTTCATTATTCTGGCTTCTCCTTGAACTATAAAAGGACAAGCCAGGCCCCTGCGAGGGGCAAGCACTAGATTGATTCTTCTTTCTTTCCTCCAGGGGCTTGCTCCGGGCAAGCTCTCTGCACTTCTTTTTCTTCACACACACACCACACGCACGAACACAGAGACTTGGGATCGCTCCCTCTCTCGCCAGTTTGTATCCCCCTACTACGAACTCTAGCAAGCAACATGAGCAGCTCGAACTGGACGTAGGGTCTATACCTCCGGGTAGCCCGAACCAGTATACATCCTTATGTCCGTCTTGCTAACCATTCGAGCTTAGACGCGCAACCACGTAGATTTACTAGTCGGGTTTACGAACACCGACACCATCAAATCAGGAACCACAGTATTTCTCCATCTATAGATCTAACAAGGGTTGCAGCAGTTATGATCATATGCCTGTCAGTACTATCATTCCAACACATCACAAATCCCGACCCAACTCGAATCCTCTTTCTGCCTGAATAATAAATCATTAAGATTTAGCCACTCAAGTTCAAATAAATATGAAAGCATAAATAATCTTATAGGTGTATAAAACACCTGCATAAGGTAGACAAACTAACGATGGACTCTGATACCATCAATACAACTTTGCGAGCTTCAACGCTTTCTGTGCTACCATCATCACAGTCACCAAATTCGCTCTCCATGGTAAGTGTACCCTCCTCAGCTATGTTCCTCACTATAAATAAAAGTTAAATTACCATAAGTTTGTCATAAAGATGAAACCTGATACTATTTTGGTTGAAGTACCTTCTAACATTGCTGATTTAATTTTTTCCCCCGAAAAAGAAAGGATAAAATCAACAAAAGGTGCTTCAACAGAAATAAAACCACATTTGCTTCACATCCACATATGTTTCACATCCGAGTAGAGTAAATAATAATCAGGATAAAAGAGCTTTAGATTACAAACAACATTTTTAAGTCTTTATTTGTTGTTCCAGACATCAAGTAGTAAATTATGTTTGATGGTATACACAAATACGAAAGACAGACTCTTTACATCAACTAGAAATATACAGTCATCAATATTTCAGATAGAAACTGCAACATGTAAACTGAAAACACGGTGCTCATTTTCAGCAATAAATGAAATAGATAAAATGCAGGAAAATAGTGCAGCACGCGGACTTGTCCCCCACAAAGAACGTTTAATATAATGCCTTTGCAGGAAAAGATCAGCACCGCATGTATAACAGTTATCTAAAAAGCATTCAGAAATTATTATGAGGTCACTCTCTGGATTAGTAGTGGTACTCACATGTACTCTCTCCATTTAAATTATAGGTCGCTTTTGGTTTTCTAGATACATAGATTTTATTATGTATCTAGACATAGCATATATCTAGCTGCATAGCAAAAGCTATGTATTTAGAATAACCAAAACAATCTATAATTTAATTTAGGACGTAAGAAGTAGGTACAGACATTGATACGACTAACAGCTTTAGTATGCAAGGGAAAAAAAGTCTACTTAACCCCAACCTATTGTAACCAGATTACATCACCCACAACCTATAAAATTGGATCTTTTGGACCCTAAACTATGCAATACCATTCAAAATGACCCCTAGGGTGGTTTTGAGAGTGGTTTTGCCACCACAGCATGCCATGTTGGCATGGACCCACTTGTCAGATGTTTCTTCGACCTCGCATCTTGGTGCGCTCGACTCGCTCCCGCCGCTCGTCCGTGCCCTTTTCTGCCAGCTCCTCACGCCGCTCGTATGTGCCCCCTCCCCAGTCAAGCTGCTCGTGGCCACAGCTCACAACGGCGGCTATTGATTTCATCCTCTTCCCACGCCGGGGGCCGTAGCAGCAGGGCAAGACGGTTGTGCTCTTCCTGACCACGCTGGGGGCCGACGAGTCCCACGTTTCCAAGGGCATCAGGCTCTGCGCCAAGACACTACAGTATGGTAGGTACGGCTCCTCGATTTGGGCAGCATCAAGATCGATTTGGGGAAGTAAAATGTCGATTTGGCAGGCGAGAAACTCGATGTGGTGTGGAAAAGATCAATTCCTGGTTGGAGAAGTAAGATTCGGCAAGTAAAAGATTACTTGAGATGCCACGAAGTTGAATTTGGATAGGATATGCTTGATTCGGGCGCATCTAGCTCAATCACTTAGTGGGCAAGTTGGTGGCTTGATAGAGGACAGAGAACGGAGCTCAACCAACCGAAGCAGAAGCGCGGCCACGCGGAGATGAATCGTCGCCTCCCTTGCCGCCGCCGCCGCTGCTGAGGACGGCGAAGGAGCGCCGCATAGCAGACAACAGGGATGGAGCAAGGAAGAAGATGTATGCACAGATAATGACAGGTGGGGTCCACATGACACATGAGCAACTCAATCCAACTCAGCTAGCCACGGTGGCAAAACTGCTCAACAAAACCACCACAGGGGGTGTTTTGAACGGTTTTGCAAAGATGAAGGGGTTAGATATCCGGTTTCATACGTTGGGGGTGAAGTGTCCAACCGTTCATAGGTTAGGGGTGATCTACACTTTTTCCGTATGCAAGGCAGCAGTACTACTACCAGATGTCAACACATGTAGCGCAAGTGGCAATCTATAACACCAAACCAAGTGACCATTGCAGTTTACTAATGTCCCGATGTAAGGTCTGACTAAAAGGTGCTCCAGACAAATCATAGGCGCTGAAGAGGTTTTTTTTCTACCTAAATATCTGTTCCATCAAATATGTAAATCTATTGGTATAAAAATAAAAAACCAAGTTACTTGTAAGCACGATTTAATGGAGCAATTGGTTTGGCAAAACTGAAGTGCAGGGTAGTGAAGACTTGATGCAGCATCAGTAAACAGTCAGATCAAGTATAGGCAATAATCACACTAACTTAAGACATCAACTAGCGCTGAAAATATTCTTCTTATTTAAAGATAATGGAGGAAAAAAAATTCCGGCTACAGTATCCTGAACCATAATCGTAACTGATGACATCACATATGAAAAGCTCACATTACGACCCAATTCTTAAGACAAATTTGAAAGGAAGTTCGGATTGAAGTGGAGCAGATAGTGCATTACAGAATTCCGCGGCCTCCTTTTGCGCTCAGCATCGACGGCAAGCATCTTCCGCAGCCTCTGGGCCACCATGTCCTGGACCTGGGCCGACCTATCGTCATCGCCGGACGCCGCGGGGCGGAGCGTGTGGGGCGGGGAGGGTGCAGGCGTAGGAGCCTCTGCGTTCCTCCTTCCGCTGCCTCCTGCTGCGACGCTTCCGCCGGCGCGGCGAGTTGGGCGACCCGTGAGCCTCGCCGTCCTGAGAAGGAGGCGTCGGCATCGCCTCGCCGCAAGGAGGGTCGGGGACGGCGGAGGCGGATAGGTTAGGGCTTCAACGGCGCGGCAGCGCCGAGCAACGGCCGACGTACGGTACCGGCCCGCGAGGAGAAGAGAGGAGGAGGATGGAGAGAGGATTCTCTGTGTGGGCTTTGCTCGGTTCCACCAGCTAATTAATCTGCAAGGGCCGGCCCATCCCGGACCGGGCCCAACTTCTCATCAGGCCATCAAATTTCCGATCCGCTGGCACTGGTAGCATAAAGTTAGTACACTTCCCACGATAATTATCAAATTGTGTTGACGTTGCCGAAAGAAAAGGACATGAGGTTATGGTTTAATAATTAATTATTTAATACAAATCAAATGGAGGTGGCTGCTGCTTGCGTAAACAAGCGAGATATGGCGCTATCAGAACATCGCTATCACCGTTGAAGTCTCCAAACGCGCAAAAGAGAGAGATCGATTAGAAAAGATAAAAAAGAAAACATGAGAGCTGAGAATTATTATTAGGCTAAGTAGTAACCATCACTGCTCTCTGCTCCGCTCAAGCAGGGAGCGGCCACCAAACGGCACAGAAACGGACAGCTTATCAGCTCCTCGACAAAATCAGGCAATGCCGCGCGGCGCTGGAGCACGCCGTCGGGTCAGCCCCGGCACGACGTCATCCTGACGCGTGCATGATCTGGCTAGATTGAAGGGGCGGGCGCCGGCCATCGCGATCGCCGCCGTCACCGTCTACCTGTGGCAATGGACGGCGGTGGTAGCTAGCACCGGCGGACACGCGAGGGTGTGTGCATAGGCGTGGCACTGTTGCCCGATTTTTGCATATTTTGTGGATTTCTTCGATATAAGCGCGCCAAAAGGTTAGCAACTTCATTCTCTGTTATTTGACGTTACTTGTGCTTAGTTTTATACTTTATACTTAGAAAAATTTCAAAAATTGTGAATGAGAAAGAATTTTTATTTGTACACATTGATTTGAGCTAAGTAGAATCGTGACTATAATTAGATGGTAGCTTTTGGTAGTGAGTTCGTACCCTAGATAATGAGCATGTTTTTTAGTGAGAATATTTAGCTATCTTTTTTTCTAAAACGTATGCGATTTCATCCACGCATTTGTAGGTCCGAAGCAGATGATGGAAAGAGAATTTGACGTACGTAAACTTACTACCATTTTATTAAATTTTCGTTATGCAAATATGTTTACTAAGACTAACGAAGATTTTTCTTGACAGGTTATGAAAATGTCAGAAGACCTCATTGAACCGGAACGAGTCAAGGCAGTTCAAGAACAACTTATGGGATTCCTGCTCGATGAGGTCGTGAATCCGAACGGTGAATTTTATGCGGATCAGAGAATAAGCATTGGTGCAATGGATCCTGATCGAGAAAAGGACGAGGAGAAAGAGGAGTTTCAAAAGAAGAAGAAAGAATGACCTTAAAGCATCTTTGAGAAACGGTGTATATATGTAGTCAGCTAACTAAGTATATGTAGATTATATATGATTGTAACGTAATATTACATTATACGCAAAGCGCATTAGGACGGATACGATACGAATACGCATTATAACGGATACGATACGAATACGCATTTGAACGGATACGATACCAATACGCATTAGAACGGATACGATACGAATACGCATTAGAAATAAAATAAAAGAAAAGAGAAAAGAAAAAAACAGTTTAGTACCGGCTGGTGAAACTGCCTGCCCGCGGCAGGGCACGCACGTTAGTACCGGTTGGTAACACCAACCGGTACTAACGTGCGCGTTTTGGTACCGATTCTGGAACCGGTACTAAACGACTGCGAATTTAGTCTCGAAAGCCCTTACAAACCGGTACTGAAGGTAGTTTTTCCTGTAGTGTTCGAAAAAAATTGAAAAGGCAAAAAATCACTGGCCTTCCAACCTCTCACTTATTTCTCTCTCCTTTTTCAATAAAAAAAATACCCGCTAATATCCTCTTTCCACACTGGACCCACACATGGTCCACTAGCCAATTTTGCCACAGGAGCCCATGGTCGTGGCGTCCTACGCAGTTTTATGAATGTTTCTAAATTTGTAGTTGCAATTTGTGCATGTTTGTTCTGAAATTTGAGTAATTTTAATTTTAGGGCTGAAACAAGAAGATGAAGAACTTATTTGAATTTTGAATACGCATGTCTGCCCACCTCTGAACTTCAGCCAAGCATAGAGTCTTGACCAAGTGAAGATCCAACGTGGAGCATGGGGACGACTCAAGCCCTCCTAGCCCTAGAGCTTAAGTATCGTAATCCGGATCTCTTTGTTGTAATATTTTTGCAAAAATTGTGGTCACGAAATGGGAAATGTGTACGTCGTGTAGCTAGATGATTCAAGTTTAGCCCGTGTCGAGATCATCCCCTGTGTTAGAATATATGGTCAGTTATTTTCCAATTTACCATCAATCGTTCCCGTACGTGTTTTCGCATAAACCAATCAGTCGAGATCGAAGGATGAAGCCGTAAGTACTTACATCGACCGCAAGGTGGGCCGGGAGTGAAGTGACAAGAGAATCATGCATGCATGGACGGCAAAGTCCGTCACGCGTTCGGTTCGGTTTGAGGGGCCGCGCCCCATGTCCCTTAATCATATCGCGTGATGAGTCCTAAAAAAAATCATGGCGTGATGCGTCCCCAACTCAATCAGGACCTTCTAGAAAACCGCGTCGAGTGACTGACCACCGGTTCGCGCGCGCCGCCGCTAGCTGATGCATGGCCTGCCTGATCGATGTGGAGCCGGGCGCGCGGCGTCGTGGCGGATCCACGTGCGCCCAGGCATTCCGCGACGGGTGGGTGACGGAGCCAGCCAGCTAGCACGGACCATGCCACGACGGTAGCTTGCTAGCTGCCACGCGGCCCCCCGCCAAGAATTCTAACGCGCGCCGCAAGCAAAGCAAACCCTCTCGCCTAGCTGGATCGGCGCCACGCCAGCCGCATCCTGCGGCATCGGCCTGCGCGCCGGGTCCCACTCGGCCGCTCCCTCCGTTCCTTCCTTGGAGCCGAAGCCATCTTCCCGTCTCCAACCATTCGTCCTCCTCCGACGGGAACGGGAGGTTCCGTTCCGGCAGCAGCCAGCTCGCTCGACGCCGACCCGAACCGCTCCGGCGGCCGTCCAGAACTCCGGACCAGCGCGCGGGCCCCACACTGCATCGGGACACGTACTTCGACCCCGCCGGGCCCATCGGTCCCAGTCTCAGGCCCACCCGGGGCGTATGCGTATCCCGTCGACCGACTACGCCTGTGGGGCCCGGCCTCTGACAACGCGGCTTGAATTGACCCCCACGGCGACCGTTTCAAAGGCAGGAAAAGGGGTCCCTGCTGGATCGATCACAAAACGACGGGCGTGCAGCGCGACTCATCTGCTGATCGCGTTCACACACACCTCGCTCCTTCTAGTAGCCACAACAACAAAAAAAAAAGCTTTTTCCTTTTGGTTTGGTTTTTCTGCAAGTTTATTTTCTTTTTTTAGAAAAGCATGCACTAGAATGTATCTACTGCTGCTCTTGATCCAGATGTGCGCCCCTGGACAATGATAGCTACGCGCGTTCACACCTTGCGCTTTTCTTTTTCACTCTAAAAAAGGGCATATTTATGTTCGTCACGGTTCAAGATTTAAAATGGCAATCTCACCAGGTACATTTATACTGCGCGCATTGTAGTGTACTACCCGTGCTTCATCATCATCAAGTAGTACTACAGTAGTACTAGCATAACCCTTTTCTGCTTAATTAATCTGCTTGGTCATGGCCGTGGATTTGGAGTGGACTCGTGGAGACCCGTGCCTGGCTTGGGCAGCAAGGACTACTGATCCCAACACACAGCAGTCAACTCAAACTCTACTGTGCACGTCGATCGAAGCGAAGCGGTGGCGACCGAGTCACCGAGACCGACCACGGACGACGACGAGGCTTCCTTCGCAAGCCTGCGGTGTGACGCAGGAGAAAAGAAAAGGCACATGCGGCGGGGAGCCTTTCTGGATAGGAGGTGACGATGAGCACGGGCCCAGCCAGAAGGACACCTGGGGCCCGCACCCCGCAACGGCAGCAGGCAGCCGGCATGGCCGCATGGGGGAGGGAGGCCGCCGCGGCTGCGCGGGGCGCCTCCCACGGCTCCACCGCAGCGACGCGGTTTCCGTAGGCCCCACTCCACCGTCTCTCCCTCTCTTTCCCTGGCAATTGCAATGCGCACCCGGGCCGCCGCCCGTTTTTCTTCTTTTGCTCTCTCCCACGGCCCTCCAAGGCTCTTCTTATTTCTACTTTCACTAGCAATATTTGGTGTAAGGTACATTTTTCCAAAAATAAACAACTCTTATTTGAGTGTATACAGTGATAAAAAAAACCAAGTGAGCTGCATTGTAAGACATACTAAAATTTAACTCATATCTAGTATAGGCAAGGTGTGTCGCTTTCATGCTACTGTTCCTAGATTGCTCTTTAATCAAGCAATGGATAATAATTTGATTAAAAAAAATGCAAACTTCAAATTGAATCCAAAGAGTAAGAGTAGTAACAACAAGGAAAACCCAAACATACAAAAATTTAGCGCTTCCTAAACTCACAATACCTTTCTCATGCAGAACACTTCAGTGAAAAAATGAATTATCTGTCTGAGTTTTCAAGGAAAAAAAAAGAAACCGTTTCAGAAAAAAGAAATGAATTCTCTATGTACAAAAGGGAAGGCGCTGGGCGGTGTACCGTGTACGCAACCAGTGGTACGCACACCCATTTCCGGCGGCCGTCCCCCGCTCGTCCTATAAATTCCACCGCCGTCTTCCCCCATACTCCTCCCTCCTCAGTCCTCACCTTCCCCAACCACTCACCTCCCCCAAATCCAGCTTGCGATCGAGCCCGAGCAACCCCTGCTCCAAGTCCCAGTCCCCAGCCATGGCAAACCTCTTCGCCGGCCTCGACCCCACCTGGGCGCACCTCCCCGCGCCGGCCCCGACCCACAGCGCCGCCGCCGGCCACTGCTGCTTCTTCCCCGCCGCCGCCTTCGAGAACGAGGCGCTCACCTCCGCGCTCCGCGCCTCCATGGCGCCCGCGCACGGCTCCGCTCCCGCCGCCGCCAGGTCGTTCTCCTCCCCGGCCACCCCGTCCTCCTCGACGACCTCCTCCGCCTCCGAGCTCCTGTCCAGCGGCCACGACGCGCCGGCGCCGGCGTCCGGGCCTGCTGTCGCTGCTGCCCGCCCGCCGGCCCGGGCCTTGAAGGGGCCCAAGGGGGGCGTCACCAAGCGCAAGCCGCGCCCGTCGCGGCGCGCGCAGACCACCTACATCGCCGCCGACCCGGCCAACTTCCGCCGCATGGTGCAGGAGATCACCGGCCTCCCCGTCCCCGGTCCCGCCGCCGCCTCGACGCCCAGCTGGACGCCCGTGCCCGTGCCGGCGCCCGCGCCCGCGCCCGCGTTCGTGCTCCCGACGCTGGACACGTCCGCGTTCCTCCTCGACGGCGCCACGGCGGCGCCGGCGACGGTGCCGGAGGCCAAGTGCTCGAGCGGGTCCGCGCCGGCCGCCGCCGCCGTCGCGGCAGCTGGGGACCATGACTCGTCGGCGCTGCTTGAGATGGAGGCGATGATCGACTTCCCGTTCCCGACCCTGGAGAGCTGGGGATTCATCTGATGATGACGTGATGAGTCGGCTGAGGGATCGAATCGAAGAGATGGATGGAAAGGTTGCTTTGCTGCAGTAGTGTAGTAGCCATTTGCTCTTTTCCTACTTCTCTGGTAGGAAAGTTTTTTGTCCGTCTGATGCGAGGATCGGACGGCTGTCAGGTGATGCCCATGGAACTAGTAGGCATAGGCTACTAGCATCCCCATGGAGTTTTTGCATATGCCCTGTAAAGCGAGTAGTGTTTAGGGTAGTAGCGCTGTGGCTCTGTTGCTTGGTGACATGGTTGCTTGCCATGGTTCCTTCTAGTTGGTTATTAAATAGATTATGATAAATTACTAATCATTTTCTTATCGAATCTTTGTGGCGCCTTGTTGGAGGAAAAAAAAAGGAATTTGGACCGAGTCAGCAAAACAAAGATCTCCAACAAATGTGAACGGTTTTAGACTCTGCTTTCAGAATCTCGGTTTCAGGAAACAGGAGGGTTGCATGTCGTGTCGCAGCAGCCCAAGGGTTTCACCAGTAGGCGGCACTCTAGCAGAGAGCCAGAGACTCGAGACGCAGCCGAGAGGCATTTGACTGGGATGGTCCACAGCACAGTTGGTTGTGTGTGAACGCATCCATGAGGGGCCGGGTGTGTGAAGTGTGAACGCACCGTCAGCAAACCGTTGCCGCGACGCGTAAATCAGCCAGGCTCTGATGGCCTGATGGGCACTGCCTAGCTTGCCTAAGCACAAGCATCAACTCACCAGGGTAAAGCTCCTGGAGCACGAGTGCGGCGTCCACGTGAGCAAAAAACCCCTTTCTTAGCTAAAAAAACAGCTTGGAAGTCAATAGATGCTATTTCCCTCTCTGCTCTAATAAACAATAAAATTGCAAAAAATCCATATAGCCTTTCTTCAAAGCGTGCGTGAATGACAGTCATTTATTCAACAATCAACATAATTACTTCCATCAACAAATGAATTACAGTGTAACCAGAAGAGTACACAGTTTATATGAGGGGAGAATGCATACCCCACATGGTTTTACAAGGATCAATCACAACTTTGTGAAAGACATTCAAAATGTACTTATTACAGAGGAACTTTAGGATCTGGACAGAAATATGCACATTGGCTCGCAAGTTAGCATATGTACTAATGCACCGAGAATCGATGGAATGCCCGGAATTTCTACTACCTATCTCCTTTCTGCTTCATTTTAACCTTCTCAATCGACTCCATCGCATCTTCAAATGATTTCTGCACAGCAAAAATGCCAGCAGTGTTAGATGAGGGGTCAGTTGTTGGTAGAAATACGGGTATACATTGCAGTATATCAGTTGTCAGTACAAATATGGCAGGATATAGTAAGTTTCAATGTTTGCACAGGCACATTCAAGCCATTTTCGATTAAGCGCAACTTAATTTACAATATTTTTATGATGAAACTTTCCTTGAGTTTTAAGCCACTTGAGCAGGTAACCGCACGGATGTATCTCAATTAGCAGGTTAGGCCTTGTGCAATCTTGCATAAAGTCCACTCTCAGAGTATATGAAAAAAAACAAGAAAACGGGAGAGAGAGGGGGGGGGGGGGGGGGGGGGGGGGCACCATACTATTATTACCATGCCAAAATTGATTTCCGAATCTAAAAGCTATCATTTCACAGCCTGCCATGCAGCAAATTATGATCTGTCGGCTCACTGCTGCCAAAGTGCCAACATGTAAATGACAGAACAGCTGAAACAGGGCACAATCGACATCCTCATCACATTGTGTCTGTCAGCTTATTACTTGCTACTGGCAAAGTGCAAATGCCAGCATGTAAATGACAGAACAGCGCGCAATCGACATTCCATCGCATTATGTATATATCCAATTCTACCGTATGTTTCAATAGAATGATCTTGCAAAAGTAAAATAAATAAATAAAGAACACTCCTCTGTTGACAGGTTTGTCATATGATGTCGCATTTTAAATTCTCTTAAAAGTTTTACGCTTTCCTGAAACGAATGGCGACCAGTATTCAAAGACATTATTCTATTCCATAATACTCCGTATTTAGCAAGATTACAGTGACAGCGAGGACGTGACAGGAACCCAAATTGAAGGCATTGTAAAATTTTATATTCATATTACTAACCAACCTGTCATGGGAAAAAAAAGGAAAACATCTATGTTGCGCAACAGAATTTTAGATATAGCACATTTGGAAGCCAACATTCACTATTCTGGTGCAATATGACAGCAGCAACGGCAGGATGCTGCATGGATAAAACGAAGAATTTCACCACTCTTTCTTTTCTACATCTTGCCAAACTAAAATGAGTGAACCTGACAACTTTCTTCTAGTCACCTCCCTTTGTAGTTCATTTCACTCGTGTCATTTTCTCATTATACCAATCAACAAGCTAATCACTCTCTTATCACCCATTAGCATAACCCCACAAGGACAACAATACAAATTTGCTACTCAATTCAAAAGTTCATGTGTCACTTTATAATAATTGTCAGTTGATATAATTCATTCTGAATAATAGGGGCACAATTGATCATACAGAGAGAATCAATATGATTATGTAAACATTGTGAGAAAGAATGAAGAACACAATGAAAGACACTTACACCGGAGTTATTCACATTCCAAATTTCTAGAATACTCCCATCCAGAAAAGCTGCTCCAGAAAGCAAAACACTGCAGTACAGAGTTACAAATGAGACACTAACTCTCAACAGCTAATGTATTTAAAATCATCATAACTATAATGCTTAGTAGTAGAAAGCAAAACGACGCCAGAACTTAAGAAACACTGAATTTCATTGACCAAACACCAACTAAAACAACTGTGCTACCTTTTTTCTCATAAATGTACGACACTATAACAGATGCGCTGCTTAAATTTGCAAGCGTAATAAGCCAAATTTTGCAAGTTTTGCTCTGGCTGCATTCTGATATCCTCGGTTCAAGCACTGATATATCTTATTTGGTTATTAATCTCTCATCAAAGGAACAAAGCAAAGCAAATAGGCAAGCGAAGCTACACACTAACTTGCTGGCATTCCGAAATCCCCTTTCGCACAGAGCATTTGATAGCGAATTGAACAGACGAAAACTTTTAATGCCAATTTGACTCACCTGGCGAACCCCAGATTGATAAGGAACCCTCGCCGAGTGACCGCCTTCAGCAGGAATCCCCAATCAATTGATCCCGCCGCCGCGCCGGCGCCTGCTCCCGGAGGCGTCCGGCGCCACGAACCACCGCCGTGGCCGTACCCGTAGCCGTAGCCGTAGGAAGCCGACGACGAGGAGGACGCGGAGCCGCGAAGGCGGAGGTCGTACTCGGCGCGGCGCCGGTCGTCGGAGAGGACATGGTACGCGTCCGACGCCAGGCGGAACCGGCGTGCGGCGTCGGCGCGGGCGGCCGCGGTGGAGCTGGCGTGGCGATCGGGGTGGTCGCGGAGCGCGCTGCGGCGGAAGGCGGCCTTGACCTCGGCCTTGGTGGCGTCGCGCCGGAGCCCCAGCGTCTGGTAGTGGTCGCCCATCGCCCGCCTGGAGCCCCGCGGCGATGGGATTCGTTCGGTGGATTGCGTCTGGAGCCCCGCGGGGAGACGAAAGGGATCGGCGACGACGGCGGCGGCGACGCGGCGTGGCCGGTCTGCCCGCCGCGCGTTCTTCCCGGGCCCGGCGTGGCCCTTTGTCCGGGTTACTGGGCTAGACTTGGGCCAAGTGGACTGGACCTACCCTACACCTGTGGACCTGTCGTCCAGGGCAGTTGGGCCAACTATTTAGATTTCGGTCCTGTTTAAAATAAGGAAACGGATTTTTTTTATAAATAAAAAAGGAAAGGAAGGGAACAAGAAATTATTGTTCAGCAAATAATAACTTAGTGCATATCCAAAAGTAAAAGTAAAATTTTAAATGCTAAAGTAGGCCTGAGTTTTTCTTTAGAAAAAGGCATGAGTTGAATGCCTTGCCAACAAACTGAATAAATTAGCTACTCTGCACTTCTACAGGTTGTAAGTATATCAGCACAGGGGTACAACAAACTTCATGCAGTTTCCACAGTATTCACTTGATCAGTTGATATGAATTCCCAGCAAAGCCAGAAAGGCAGAATAACTCGCATGGTCGATAATCAGATAGTATACAGCATCCATTGTCCAGGGCGGTTAGGGAACATAAATTTTTGACAATTACGTGCAACTTCATTCACTATCTACTATGTCATCTATGGAGACACGAGTTTCCGGTGCACATGCCCGTGGAGAGAGTGCTCATCACCATCGTGATGATGGAATATATATGTTAAAATTCCAACGAGGCACAGGACCGTGCCAACGAGGATCTTGTCGTATCGCTCAACCCAGTGGAACTTGATTTGGCTAGCACCATAGAATGAGAGGGCCACCAGGGATGTCATCACGGTGATGGTGCTGCAAGCAGAAACTAAATGTAAGTCGATTGAACAGGAGCGATGAATTGGAAGGAACCACAGGAAGAAACTAAATGTAAGTCAACTGAGCAGGAGGCAATGAATTGAAAGGAAGATATCCCATATGAAGCATCTTGTTGATAGCCTATCACATTTAAACGAAATCGCCTAGAAGAAATTTGAAGGAAACAAATGCATTTGATGATGCCTAACACACTACTTTCCCCTCTGAAGTTATGTGCCATCAGTTCCTATCGAACACTATAGTTGAGAGGTGTGAATCATTCTACAGCTAAAAATTTTAACATGACAATAACTCGAGTTACAGGACTTTAGACCCTTGAGTCTAGATTAGTAAACCTTGTGTCATTTTGATTCCTAATGTAGGCATATGTTACAACAAAATGATGACCAATAAAGCAAGAGAAACATCTCCAAAGGAAAATCTTACAAACTGAAATAAATAAGATCACAACTTCATACTTAACAAATGCATCAGTACATTGATTTACTTGACTTTGTTCCTTTCTGTCTCAGCATGCTCTAAGTATCAGCTAAGGTGAGAATGAGACACAATGGCCAGAAGTCCCTACAAAGACAGAATTATGCGGCTAAGAAACTTCTAGATGCCAGAATGCTAGGTAACCTCAGTACTAGTTCTTTGCTCAACTAAATGACTAATTTAGTAGAAGGAACCCCCACGGCTCATCCCTTTTCTCGCTTCTACTTTAGAGCGTTTAGAAACGAAACAAAAGAAAGGAGGACATGATAATAGCATTTTAATTTGTAAGTACCAAGAAGAAAAATATCTAAAAAGAGTGGAATAGAAGAGGGTGAAAACCTGAAGAGGAGCACAATGATTGCAAGAATCATCATTGAGGAAGAGTTGCCAACAGCAAGAAAAACTGGAAGGGTTGTTGCGCAGGGTGATAATGCCGGTACGAGGACGAGACCAGCGACTGCCATCTTTTCCATTGGATGGTTATGAGCATGGCTATGTCCACCTTTTCCTAAGGCAAACAACAGTATATAACTTGCTCCAAGAAAAATCAGCAATAGCGAGGCAAGTTTATGCACAGTTTCTTCGCCAGCTATAGTGTTTGCCATAGTAACTGCAGTTATCCCGAGAAGAGCCGTAGAAACAACATGAAGAACACCTCCAAATGCAGCTGCAGAAGTTGGTGAGCTTTTCTTAGTAAGAAAACATGGAATGAAAGGTGTTGCTTGCAAAGTAAGAATGTGCTCATCAATAGCTCAGATAAATACAAGGAAAAATATGAAGTGTAGATAAATCGTTGTCAGAGAAACATAAATGTTGAGTGTAAATCATAACTTCAAGTTGTGATGCATCATGAACTCCTTAAAAATCACAATGAATATGGAACAACTGGTAGATCGAAGATTAGATCACAGCTACAGATTGTCTCTAACTTCTCTAACTAAACGTAGCTTTCTAACTTGTTTGCCCAAACCGGTGCGTGGACGTAACACATGGACTTGCATTACTAAGATTGCCCACAAACCTCAGTAACCATCTACTATCCCTATCAAAAAAATCTAGAGTTAAGATGAGAAACACCGAAACAACTGCATTAGTCACGATCTCTCATGGGCATCATAAACATGGAAACAACTTGCTGCCTTAGGAGATGACATAGCAACGCTTTCACTAGCAAATTCTAGAAGCTATGCAGAAAGGCAGACAGCACAAGCACACTAGCGCCGGGCACCTGAACATGCTGCCATTGCCCAGGCAACACCATTTGGGTATTCAGGCAGCAATCAACATGTCATACACTAACGCACTAAGCAGCACCCCAGCACCACTACCATGACACCACAACTGCCACCATGTGTTTATGCCACATGAACAAACCCCAACCGTACCCAACCAAAACCAACCACCGATAGCAGCCCAGCCCAAGTAAAACCCTAATAATTGCTCTCTATTGCACGATCACCTGAACCCGTTCCTTCACACTCTTCATCAAATTAGGCTTCAGATCTAGAGGTGGTGAACAGCAACGAGCGGCAATCGCAGCTCTAATGGGGAAAACGTGGCAAGGGGGGAGAGGGAGGGAGGAAGGGATGAGGGGCACTCACTGACGAGGAGGGTGCGGGAGAGCGGCCACCGCTGAGCGCGCGCGACGATGGAGAAGGGGAGCCAGTGCGTGGGGATGAAGGAGTGCAGCAGCGACACCGTGGCGATGCCCCCGATCGTGGGACGCCTCCTCCGCGGTCCACCGCAGCCCGCCCAGCCCGCCTCCTCCTCCGCCGCCGTCCATCCCTTGGTCGGCCCAGTCAGCTCCGCACCACCGACTCCGGGGCGCGAGCCGCGACGAGCCTTGCTCTCCCCGGGCGCTGCGCAGCCGTGACGACGGTGGAGGGGAGATCTGTGAAGCGAGCGAGGGAGGGGACAGGGGAGGACCAGCGGAAAGGTGGGGAAGAAAGCGAGTGGAGTTGGAGTGCGAAGCGGATGAAAGCCCGGCCCCAACTGCTCATGTCGGGCCCCTATTCTGCCCAATAGGGTGGTCGGATTCAGCCCAGCCCAGCCCAGTACCTCTCGCCCCTGTACTTCTTGCAACTACCGTATTTTTACTATAGTACAAAATAGCCGGCCAGAGCTCCGCTATCTCCCGCTATAGCTGATTGTAGAGAAGTGCCGCTATTTGCTTCTATGTGCAATTTAGCTGCTATTTGACGCTATAGCTCCATTTAGCCCGCTATTAGCTATTTTTGGAGACCTCCCGCTAAATGTCTTAGCCCGCTATTTTGTACCATAGATGTTGCGGTTATAATTGTTATTATGTCAGTATTAACGTGTCTAATTTGAACAAAGGCCATTCAAAGAAATCAATAGATATCTTTGATTTTGCTGAAATCCATTATCCAATTAGATACTTCAGGAAAGAACACAAACATGAATATTTTCTTTTCTAAAAAGTTGTAAAAAATCGTTAAAGTTTGTATGCAAACGTAGCTGCATACATCGGATCATGTTGAGTTCGCTAGGGCCCCCAAAAGCTTTAAGAAAACATATTGAGGCCGACAAATTTAAGAGGACGTGGCACCTGCTCTCATCCATTCCATCAAAACGATCAATTAAATTATTCGCCAAAAGAAAGACGCACCTCTCAAAGGATCACTGAAATACGTCGGTTCAGAAAGTCACAACAGCAATGGGCCAAGAGACCCTTTAAAAAGCATAACGGTCGTAAGCGCCAGTGAATGAATGCATCAGTGTGTGCAATCGGTTCATATAAAAAAAATTTGTGTGCAATCGGTAAGCGTTGATGGTTTTAGAAGACGATTGTTCTTCTTTTTTTTTTACGAAAAGGATGTCCTTTTCACAACAAGTTCTCTAGGCAATGACAAGCGTTTGATCCCCAGTAGCATGCAGATTGCAGCAGCGAGTCAAGAGCAATTATCTACGAACATAAACATTAGAATTAAGCAGATGGTTAGATCCTGGCCGTCGGTATCGACGTGGAAAGAGAGCCGTGGTTGCAGATCAGGCGAGACCGCGAGACAGTGAGGCAGCCCATCGAGCTTCTGGTCGTTGCAAGAAAGAGGAAAAGATCCTTCCAGCACCGCTGGATATTCTGCAGCTACACCCAGTTTGGTAGTGCCGTCATCCGACCCACCTGCTCAGATTTCTTTGCCCCTCCTATCGCAATCGAACAACTGACAGTGGGGCCATATTTGGAACTGTTGTCAGATAGACCTCGGCAAATGTCATTTTCATCCAAATTTGTTGATGTGTCGGTACTTTTGGTAGAGACGGGAATGCTTGACCAAGCAAAAGTTTCAAATTCACCGGCTTGAAAATCCATTACAATGTAAAGTTCTTCTGACTTTGCATCAGATAATTGTGCTATTGGGTTTTGTAGGCAACATTCGTAGCTATTCAGAAAATTTACACGGAATCTATAACGCACCGCTTGCTCGTTTGGGGTTTGAGTTGCAAAGCATTTGGTCTGCCTATTGTAACATCAACCTTACATCATGTATGAGTCTATGAGGGGAAGAATTTTATGGAAGTCAATAAAGTTACTCTGAAGCTATAACAATCTATTAGGTAAATATATATGGTAGATTATTATGAATAAAATCGCAGAAGGCAATTGGCAAACATTCTACTATAGTATTTTATGACATATACTCGTCTCATCAAATATTCAACGATGCAAACAATAGACAAATAAGGGTGAGTTTTCTAGCACACAACCACTCACACGGTCACATCTCGGTCCTGGGAGATAGTATTTTTTTAAAAAAACAAACAATAATTTGTAAGAAACGAAAAGACACATTTTTTATCTACTTGTCAAACCAATTTCATCCCTTTTTGAAATATATCATAATTTGTAAAACCATATTCAACTTTTTTTAAGAAGCAAAAGCCCCTAAAAAACACCGTGAAAATCTCCCTTTGCTCCCTCCAGTATCTGAGAATCCAACTATACCCCCCTCCAGAGCATTCCTCTCCACCTGCGGCAACCCCTGCCCACAACAGAAGAAAACTCTCGACTCCCAAAAAGTCTTCCGCCTCCCACCTCCGTCTCTGACCTCGCCGGCGCCCGCCCAAATCCACCATTCCACCGCCGAGGATGCCGCCGGCGCACTAGCCCGGCACCTCCTCTCATACATGGCTTCCGAGCGGCCGCTCCTCATCGCCACCACCCCAGGCGCCTCCACCCCCGACGACGCCCCCTCACCGCATCCGCCGGCGGCGTCGCAGCTCCCACCGGCGCAGCCGGAGCCTCCCCTCCGCGCGGACCGGCTCGCCTTCTCCGTCGAGGTCCCCGACCCATTCCGCCCATCCCGCCGCGGCGACGGCCCCGCGGACGACCCTTCCGCGTTTGTCGCAGCGGGAGCGGGAGGTCGGGGACGAGGAGTCCTGCCGAGTCTTCGTGGGGGAGCCCTCGCCGGAGTTCGCGGGGA
The DNA here is from genome assembly GCA_015476505.1 of Urochloa ruziziensis. Lineage (NCBI taxonomy): Eukaryota > Viridiplantae > Streptophyta > Magnoliopsida > Poales > Poaceae > Urochloa > Urochloa ruziziensis. The sequence continues at coordinate 16,702,052 of CM027122.1, read as the reverse complement.
ACGCCATCAGGACGGCCAAGTACTCGTTGATCACCTTCCTGCCGCGGAACCTCTTCGAGCAGTTCCGGCGGCTGTCGTACGTCTACTTCCTCGCCATCACTGTGCTCAACCAGCTGCCTCAGGTCGCCGTCTTCGGCCGCGGCGCGTCCGTGCTCCCTCTCGCCTTCGTTCTCTTCATCACCGCCGTCAAGGACGCCTACGAGGACTTCCGCCGCCACCGTTCCGACCGCCAGGAGAACAACCGCCTCGCCTCCGTGCTCGTGCCGGGCACCGCGGGCGATTTCGAGCCCAAGAGATGGAAGCACATACGCGTCGGTGATGTGGTGCGCGTGGGTTCCAATGAGACGCTCCCGGCCGACATGGTTCTTCTCGCCACCAGCGACCCCACTGGCGTCGCCCATGTCCAGACAGTGAATCTCGATGGGGAGACCAATCTCAAGACGAGGTATGCCAAACAGGAGACACAGGTGAGGTTCTCCCAGAATGGTGGTGTAGGCGGCATCCTGCATTGCGAGCGGCCAAACAGGAACATTTACGGATTCCAGGCGAATTTGGAGATTGATGGGAAGCGTGTCTCACTTGGACCGTCCAACATTGTGCTTCGTGGTTGTGAACTCAAGAACACCATGTGGGCGATAGGAGTGGTGGTATATGCTGGGAAAGAGACCAAGGCCATGCTAAATAGCTCGGGGGCGCCGTCGAAGCGGAGTCGCTTGGAAATGCAGTTAAATCGGGAGACTGTCATATTGTCCATTATGCTTATTGGGATGTGTACAACTGCATCTGTGCTTGCTGGGATTTGGTTGCTGAATCACCGGGGGGATCTGGAGTTCACCCAATTCTTCAGGGAGAAGGATTACACGACTGGGAAAAACTACAATTACTATGGTGTTTGGATGCAGATATTCATTACATTCCTCATGGCAGTGATAGTGTATCAGGTCATCATCCCAATCTCATTGTATATCAATGGAGTTGGTACGGCTTGGACAGGCATATTTCATGGGTGCTGATAAGGACCTGTATGACGAGTCATCAAGATCAAAGTTTCAGTGCAGGGCTTTGAATATAAATGAGGATTTAGGGCAGATCAGGTATGTATTCTCTGACAAGACAGGGACACTGACAGAGAACAAGATGGTGTTCCAGTGTGCATCGATTCGCGGGGTTGATTACAGTTTGGGGAAAGATACAGATGGATACTCAGTTGTAGGTATGATGGCTTCAATGAATTCAATGTATCATACTTGTTTTTGTGCTGCCATTCCCTAATAAGGCATTTCTTTTGCTGGTTTTGGACAGTCGGTGATCATCTGTGGACACCAAAGATGGCAGTTAAAACTGATGCTCAGCTCGTGAAACTACTGAGGGACAGTGGTAAAAATGAGGAAGCAAAGCTTGTTCTGGAATTCTTCCTTGCTCTTGCTGCCTGTAATACCATCGTGCCACTTGTCCTTGACACCAGAGATTATAAACAAAAATTGATTGACTATCAGGGTGAGTCCCCTGATGAGCAGGCACTAGCATATGCAGCAGCATCTTATGGCATTGTCCTTGTTGAGCGAACATCTGGTTACGTAGTGATTGATGTGCTTGGTGACAGGCAGAGGTAACATATCTCTAGCTATTGGCTTCATGGACATGCTATGCTGGAATACTACATCAATATTTTTCAGTAACATTTAGCTGCCTGTTATGTCTAGCTATTCTTTGTGTTACGAGTTTGCTTTCTTCTTCATCAGGACTATTTTGACTTCTTTATTCCCCATAACAGACTTCTACTGCATCACTTTTTTTTGGTGTGTATGTCAATAATATAATAGTAACATTATTGGCTTACAATACTGATGTATTCTGCTGGTGTGGAATGTGCAGATTTGATATATTAGGACTTCATGAGTTTGACAGTGATCGTAAGAGAATGTCTGTCATAGTTGGCTGCCCAGATAGGACTATAAAGCTGTATGTGAAAGGCGCGGACAGTTCAATATTTGGAATTACAAACAAATCATCAGAGTTGGACATTGTTCGTGCAACAGAGGCACATCTCCACAAGTATTCATCACTTGGTCTAAGAACTCTTGTCGTTGGTATGCGTGAATTGAGTCAATCTGAGTTTGAGGAGTGGAAATTGGCTTATGAGAATGCCAGCACAGCAGTACTTGGAAGAGGAAACTTGCTCCGATCTGTTGCCGCAAACATAGAGTGCAATGTCAACATATTGGGGGCCACTGGGATTGAAGATAAGCTTCAAGATGGGGTTCCAGAAGCAATAGAGTCTCTTCGGCAAGCAGACATAAAGGTTTGGATCTTAACGGGAGATAAGCAGGAGACAGCAATTTCTATTGGCTACTCTTGTAAGCTGCTGACCAATGACATGACACAGATTGTTATAAATAACAATTCAAAGGAGTCATGTCAGAGAAGTCTCGTGGATGCGCTTGCGACAACGAAGAAGCTCAGAGCTGCTTCATCAATTGGTACATTGGATCCAGTGTTAGCCTCAGCTTCTTGCGTAACTATCGCTTTGATTGTAGATGGTAACAGCCTTGTTTACATTCTAGAGACAGAATTGCAAGAAGAGGTGATTCTTGATATATTTCTACCAATGATTGTTCTGGTTTCGTTTTGATTTTCTTAGTACTCATGACTGATGCATGATTTGCCTTCTATGGGTTGTGGCAGCTTTTCAAGCTAGCAACTCAATGCAGTGTTGTCTTATGTTGCCGAGTGGCCCCGTTACAAAAGGCAGGAATAGTCGCCCTTATCAAGAACAGGACAGATGATATGACCTTAGCAATTGGCGATGGTATTATTCCCTCCTGCTTCTCTTACCATGACATGTTTTTTTATAGGAACTGATATCTGCAAATCTGATATATGAATCCCCTTACTTATGGCATTCAGGCGCAAATGATGTTTCGATGATTCAAATGGCTGATGTTGGGGTTGGCATAAGTGGCCAAGAAGGACGACAAGCTGTTATGGCATCCGATTTTTCTATGGGGCAATTTAGATTCTTGGTTCCTCTTCTATTAGTTCATGGCCACTGGAATTATCAAGGATGTCATATATGATCCTTTACAACTTTTACAAGAACGCTACATTTGTCTTGGTTCTTTTCTGGTAAGAGATTTTGGTTTCTTATTATACATAACTGCTTTATGAACCTGAAAAAAGAGTAGGAAAATGGCGAGTGTAGAAAAAAGGCGGTCTTTATTATTTTACTATATATGTCAGTTGTCAAGATGATTTCTACCTGGGATTATACAAATATAATATCTGATTATGTTAAGCTGGATGGTTGGAATTTGTTGCATTCAGTATTTCTTATAATTAATTGGGCATTTGAGAAAGACTAATACTTCATGCGTGATCCCAGGTATGTACTTTATACAGCATTCACTCTGACAACTGCTATCACCGAATGGAGTAGTCTTCTGTATACTGTGCTATATACATCCCTTCCAACAATTGTTGTCGGAATTCTTGACAAGGATCTTAGTAAGGCAACCCTGCTAGCTTATCCAAAGCTATATGGATCTGGCCAGAGGGATGAGAAGTATAACGTGAATTTGTTTGTGCTCAATATGCTTGAAGCGCTCTGGCAGAGTTTAGTTGTTTTCTACTTACCGTATTTTGCATATAGACGAAGCACAATAGATATGTCTAGTCTTGGAGATCTGTGGGCACTTGCACCTGTCATTGTTGTAAATATGCAACTGGGCATGGACATCATTAGGTGGAATTGGATAATACATGCATTTGTGTGGGGCACAATTGCAGCAACCACCATTTGCCTCTTTGTGATAGACTCCATATGGATTCTTCCAGGTTATGGGTGAGTACTTCCTCTTAGCCTCTTATTACTAGCATTCATGCATTATCATTTATTATTCCATGAAATAGCTAAGCTTTTGTTAGTAAGCATATAATTATGAAGTTCGAACAAAAAGACATTTAGGTTCTTTTCCTACAAGAAGTTATTCTAAACATGACATTTATTGAAACGTGTTAGTAGAAAATCATCCGCAGATAAAACAATCCAGAGTTTTTTGTTTATTGTGCATCACATTCCTGTTTGTTGGTTTTGCACTGTAATTCATCTAGTAAAACGAGAGCCCTGATGTTCTTTCCTTTAAGGCAAAGAATTGTTCATTTGCGGTTACTTGAGACCTATGATGCATTGCACATTAACTGTTGCCAATCAATCATTTCAGGGCAATCTTTCATATAATGGGGACTGGTCTGTTTTGGTTACTGCTGCTTATCATTGTTGTCACAGCAATGGTCCCACATTTTGTAATCAAGGCTTTCACAGAACACTTTAGGCCCAGCGATATTCAAATTGCCCGAGAGATGGAAAAATTCAGGAATGTAAATCAGGTGAACCGCTCAGAAGTTCCAATGAGAGGATTTTCATGACAATAGCAAGGAAACTGTATGTTCTTTCTTCTTTTTTCACTTTGTCTTTTCCACCCTTTTGGTGTGCATAGAGCTGATTCATTTAGCTGTAAAGTGATAGGTTTAGCCTCCTACGTGTATGTATGTATTCATCTGACATTACACAAAAGGAAATAGAAGTCATTGACGCACAAGAGTTTTCCCGACCGTTTGCAGCAGGAAAATGATGTAAATGTAAATGTGTGACACCCATTTACATTTCAGTTCTTAATATTTGGAATGTAATGTAAATGTGGAATGCACAATTGCTTGAAAATTTAATTTCCCAAGTTTTTCTCTGCTGGTTTGTCCCTGGACGTATTCCTTCATCCTCCTAGTTACAGTTTGTTTCATTTTGACTGTTAGCTACGCTAGATGATTGGAAACTGCCGATTATATAACATAGGAAAGTGTGCATCAAGGTCAGCATGATAACCATCGCATGAAGTTGAGAACGAAAACATATCTAGTACAGAGGACGACGAATTTGACGGTGATCAAATCTTACTCTTGCACCTTCTACACCGCCAGATTTATTTTACGATGATCGTACACTCTAGATTAATCTATTGAGTCCATGTTGATTATATTTCTAATTTAAAACTCTTACACCTTTAAACTTACACCTTTGATTTTATGATGATCGAACACTCTAGATTAGTAAAGAGTCCATATTGACTACATCTCTAATTTAGTGCTTGTGGCACATGCCCTTCTGCTAGTATAAAGAAACAAACACATAAACGCATCGGTTTTTATCATTTGTTCATTCCTTCTGAAAAAGAAAGAAAACACCGAAACATTCAAATTTATTCTTTTTTACCACCTTCGGCTAACAAATGGAACACAGTTTTGAGCTCACAGTAGAAACATATCAAGCCAACGCGGAAATTCTCCGCTCGAGAACCTAATTGCCCTCACTCCATGGCCTCAGCATGGAATACGCCGCTGGATTGGCCTGTAGGTGCCTTGATCATCTCATCATCCTTGATACGTAGAGGGGCCCAGATTGTACTCTTTACAGCCTCCTCTGGGTTGGCGACTCTAAGGGCCGATGGCTGTAAGGATTTTTTATAGCCTTCTTTCAGTCCACTCATACAATGGTTAAGCCATTCACCATTAATACATAGCCCACTTGTTTATCTCGCAAACTTTCTTGGTTATTTGCATAAGCAGGCTGCAAGCTTACAGCCCACTTCTCTTCTCTTTCCTCTTCTCACTCTTTCACCTCAGCATTTAGCCCACTTATACCCTATAGCCTGCCATAATACTTGCTCTTAGAGGCCCAGAATGTCTTTTCTGCCTTTTCTGCTTCCTGCAAATTAGCTTCCCTTGGACGCTTTCCCAAAATCAAAGAATCGCTTCCGGAACCAGTAACACTGTTTGAAGGACTTCCTGAATAAGCGACACCATTTCCAGTCCATGGCACACTCCATGCTTGTTTAGACCATCAAGGAATGGAGCTCCAGAAAGTGGCAATTGAGGGAAGGGGGCGCTAGGTGCTTGAATTCCTGGTGCTGGCATCGCTGGTGCTAGCGATACATGACGACTGACCTCACTATTTACCAACCCATGATGCCGTGATAGCACCGGAACTATAGGAAAACACCAAAGCAGGTCCAACAGGGTAAGACTGAGCGTAGTGAGGAGGCTCTTCACCCCGTTTACCTTGCTCTGAGATGCCGTTGGCCTCCTTCTGTAGCACAAAATTTTCTGAGGAACCAGATACCACTGCAAGACCGGTGATGTTGTTCTCCTTCAGCTCTTCAGTACTATGTGCTGAGTACTGGAGATTTTGGGGGGGTGTTTAGATGTGTGTGAAGGGGGTGAAAAGGTGAAAACTTCTTACGTTGAATCGTATGCACAGAAAGAAGAGAACTGACACGCCGGTTCTATAGGTGAAAACTTTTTACACTTTTCGTGAAAGTGGACACGTCTGGCAGGGCACCATTTCCGATCCAGAAGATGTGATTGTTACTTCATTCTCTTTTGCTGGACCTGGAAGAGCAAGTGTATGGACCACACGTGATCGGCGGCGGGATGTACCAGGCACATCTCCGTTAGCATCACTTGGCTTGGTGGCATGACCGAGGTTAAATGGTTGCTTCTTTTTTCGCCTGGCAGGACCAATGTGGACCCTCCCCACCCCCCCGGTCCAGTACCTCTCGCAGTCCCGACAGTAGTGTCTTCATACTCAATGAGCACAGGGGATCATCGTATCTGGACTTAGAGGGTGCTTGGATCCAAGGGACTAAAATTAGTCTGATTAAAATTAGTCTCTTTGAGAGGCTAAAGTTCCAAGCACCCCTGACTAAAGAGGGACTAAAACTAGTCTTGAGACTAAAATTCTTTAGTCAGGGGAACCCCTACTAAAATGTGGATTAGTCCTCTCTCTCCTCATTTAACTCCCCTCATTTAAAACAGACCTTCCCCTCCTATTTGCTGGCGCGTGTGGGAATGCGACCTGAGCCATAGAGGATTAGGGGAGAGGGAGGATAATAAATGCTCATTTAGTCTCTTTAGTATTTGGATCCAAGCATGGGTGAGGCTAGCAAGTTTTAGTCCCACTACTTTTAGTCATGGGACTAAAACGAATCCAAGCACCCTCTTAGCTTCCATTTTCGCATGATGACTGCTGATAGCTTGTAGGAGTACACCATTATTTGTGGTGCTAACCTAAAACAAATAGATTATGATGCATTAGACACGTTAGCAGATGGAAAAAACGCTACATAGAGTGGAATTTCATTCAGTTTCATTATTTAGCTTCAAAGACAGGCGGTCATATTCTAAAGCGCGCCCGCCTGTCTACTGTGTAAAACATCTCTTTTTCATAAAAAGTTATCCATCTAGAGAACCGTGTCAATTCATTTATGGCCTTGTTCAGTAAGCGGAAACTGTACACGTTTCCATAGAAACAGTACTTTTCCGTACTTTTCACCCCTTTTTCTACATCTAAACACACCATATATCTCTATGCACGTTTCTATAAAACAATACTTTTTTGTACTTTCCACCACTTTTCCTCGATCTAAACACGCCTGTAGTGTAGTGACCTTTTGGTAGTGTAAGGATAAGGAATCAAATAGGATTCCGAAAACAAAGAATTGTTTTGCAACTGCGTCAATGATTGAAATCTCCACAGGAATCCAAACCCTACCCACGTCATCTGATAGTGCAAATGAGTGATTTCTTCTTTATCCTTTAAAATTTTAGGTTCTCCAATATTTGGCACTGCATCTTACTTTTGTTCTCTGGCCCTGTTTATATCCACCATTTTGTAAAAAAAATTCTCTCTCGATTCTCGTGTGTTTCTCTCACAATACACGTTTCTCAGTACATAAACTTTATCCATTTTTTACTCTCTCCTAGAACTAAACAGATCCAGCTTTGACTCTCTTTTTTTCATCCAATGCACATTAGCTGCCATGTGAAAAGATAAATATGCCCATGCGAAAGAACCACGCTCTTGAAAATATAAAGCTTGGGGCTCGATTTGTAAAAGCAGATCTTGAACTAGGCTGAGTATATCTAAATTTTGTAGCGGCTTATTCGTAAGACAGCCAAAACACAGGAAATAGAGAAAGATTTTGACATTTTCCTCAGGGGTCAAATTGAAAAACACCGACCAGTTCGAGTCGGATTCGAGTCATCCAGCGAGGCCCGATATAGCTGGGATGCTCAATTAGATCTTCCCCCATCCTGGCATCCTCGCGCTCCCTGTCTCCCGCCATCCCGAAAATTCCAGCCGATCGGACACTGTCGCGATCCAATCCGATCTAGCTCAATCCCTCCGCCGCCGCCGAGGATGGCCGCTGACGGGACCCGGCTCCTGCGGGGGAGCACCTTCGACTTCAGCTTCACCATCGACGGCGCCATCACCACCGTGCTGGCGGACGACCCCGTAGAGGAGAAGCTCGCGCGCCGCCGCGACAGCGGCGTGGGGAAGAAGAGGGACAGCGACGCGGGAAAGAAGGAGGACGGCGACGCGGCGAAGAAGGGCGACGGCGACGCGTCGAAGAAGAGGGACGGCGACGCGGCAAGGAAGAGGGGCCGCGACGGGGGCGTGGACCAGCGGGAGGAGGGAGAGGCAGCGAGCGGGTGGTCATCGGCGGTCGTGGAACGCGGCCTCGCCCTGCGCCGTCGGGGAGGCTCCGCGTCCTGCTCCAGCCGCCGATGCGGCTTGATCGTGGGCGAAGGCGCGCGCTATCGCGAAGAGGCCGCCGCATCTGGTGCGCTCGGAGTCGGAGCAGCAGACGCTGTGGCGGCGAATCAGGAAGCGCTTGTTGATCCGACCATGGCGTTCTTGTGCCTCGCCGTTCTCTAGTCAGGCACTCAGGGTCAGGCTGTGGCATGTTTGTGTCTGACAAGGTGTCACTACTCACTCTCAGTTGAAGACCTGCCGAGATCCGAAGTTCTGATTCTTAAATTTTAGAATTATTGAATCTGATTCTACTCGAAAGCTTCATACTTTTTGTGTTAACTGTAGGTTCTTATCTATCGACTTCATCTAATCGAGTTGTTGTAATCTATCTATCTGACAGATCAATCAAAGGAATATCAGAGTTTATATTCTATTAGCTGTGATGTCTTATTTTACTGCAAGCTGCAACCTTGTTTTAGAAAAGTGAGAAGTCAATACAGTATCAGAAAATGTAAATCCAGTATCAGAGACATAATAAGTTCTTCACTTTTTAGGGAGATAGATCAAACAGTTCAACAAATGTGGACAGTTAACCTTTGCAGGCACTTGTGGGATTGCCAACCTCAAAAGGCTGGTTAGCAATCCACAGATGTTATACTGGAGCAACAAACTAGCCCCAGAGGTAATTCTTGGTCATAAAATCCTTTGAAAGTCTGAATTCTTCCAGAGGAGAATGTAATTCTTGAGTTGTTCATGGTCCTGTGCATGTCTTGTTGGCTTGTTGCAGTACAAGAAGGCCGCGTCCATCCTGTGCAATCATGACCCGCCGATCAATTGACACCATCGGCAAGAATAATAAACATTGCAGAGAGAAGTACCGCGTTCTTGGGTGCCCAACTATCAGGATCTTGAGTAATGGAGGGAGCACTGTGGAAGAATATACGGAGTATAGGCGAGAGGGATGCAGAGAGCAAGTGCAGTGTCTGAAGAAACAAGTGGGTACTCCCTCTGTCCCTTATTATCTGGCGCGTAAGCTACAGCTGCTCGTCCCTCAATATGTGTCGTCGGCAGCCAGCAGCACGCAACATCATACGCCTGTGTTGCCTTGTCCCATCGTGACCACACCTTGGAGAATGAAAAGCTGGAGAGAGAGGGGAGAGAGAAGCGAGGGAGGAGGCCAGAATGGGAGGATGCAGACGTGCAGTGGCTCCGTGTGTGCTCAGGTAATTAATGGCATGCATGTTCGGTTGGCAGTCTGGCTGGCAGTCTGGCGCACACACTAGGGAAGTAGTAGGGGTGTTAAGGTCTTTACTTGTGTGCCTTGGTTTTCGGTTTTCTTCTCCGACGACTAATAAAAAGGGACGGAGGGAGTACTTCCTGGGTCTACTGAAATCAAGTCTGCAGAGGATGCTACAAGTTCACATCACTGATGACAATGTCAAGGTTACTGCAAGTTCTGCTGTTGTTGTCCACTCCTCTGCATTCCAAGAGCACTGCTCTTCTAGGCTGTTTCTACTCCTCCATTGTGGCGTATTAATTACTTCCCTCAGATTTTATTTGACTCCGTCTCCTGTAAGGCCTAGATCTCAAATGATGCCATGTCTTCCCTCTGCTGTTTATCATCATTTTATATGGAGGATCAAGGGTAATTACTCCCTGTACAAATTTTATGACTTAGCGTGTCCCACGTTTGTGTTTGTGTTCATGTAGGACAATACATTGGAACCTTATTGTAAGTCAGATTCAATTACAGAAGTTAGCAATCAACTTGTTAAGAAATTCGCTGCTGATAATCTTCATGACCTTAATTTCAGTTCTGCTAAGAAAGGTTTGCTCCTTAAACTATAATTGGCAGTGAAAAGGATTTTTAGCCAAGTCTGACTAGATGCATGATGCTTGTTCTATTGTCTCCTCAATTCTAAGTGCTTGTTAATGAACAAGTGGTATTCTGTTGCAGTTCTGTTTGAGTTTAGGGAAAGATGAAATGGGCATGCCAGTTCCTAATAGCAACCATTATGAAGATCTTCACCAAACAAGACTGAACATGTACTGAAAGGCCTTGTGCTAGTTTTTATTTCCATCATGTTTATTTTCGCTTATGTGAGCCATTTGTTGGTACATGGCTCCGATCATGAAAAGATTGGAACCAAAAAACTACCTTTATCTTATAGAAGAGTTCTGCTTGGGTTCCGTACACCATTGTTATATCTCAGCATTACTAATGGGTAATCACTTTCTGGTGCAAATTTTAACATAACATAAAGGTGAAAAAAAAGGAAATTACGATTCCACTGGGGATCGAACCCAGAATCTCTGGTTCCGTAGACCAGCGCCTTATCCATTGGGCCATGGAATCAACTGTTTCTAATGATATGCAGAACCTTCTTAAACTAGTAATCGCCATGTACACCAATCTTTGTCTATGTCTAAAAACATCGTGAACAGTACTATACTCTTAAGTTTCGAAATTGATAACACTACAGATTCATGGAACAACAACGCTGTCTGCACCATGTCGTGGAATTTTGTTAGGTTTAGAAATGTTTGTAATTGTGCTGTGGAATAATTGAAAAGTGAATGATTGAAGGAATCTTAAGGCAGAGAATGACATGGATTGATCAAAGCAATATCTCGTGTCCAGTCCCTTCCTCAAAAAAGCAATATCTCGTGATGTACTTGGTTCTACATTGAAGGAAAGTATCATAATCCAAATTGTCCTTAATTTATGGAAAGTTGTTTGGTGCTATCTCCGTTCTAAAATTGAATTTGTTGTAGTTTTATCATAATCTCCACCTTTGACTAGGTTAATAAAAATATATATGAAAATTATTAGTTTCTAGTAGAACACTAAATAAATGTGCTATGAAAAATATTTTGTGGTAGACTAAGGATGGAACCAAAACTGTTTGTAATTTCAAATGAAGCAATGGAGTTTTTTTATATATAATCCGGCCAGTTTGGTTCCCACGCGGGGGCGGCCGGGTTGCGGGGCCAGGCCGGCCAGCGACGGCGCAGAGTAGGCGGCCGGGTCGCGCAGGGCTAGGCCGGCAGGCGGCGGCGCAAAGCAGGCGGCCGGGTCACGCGGAGCCAGGCCAGCGGCTGCGTGGCAGGTGGGCGCGTCATCACCTGCCGGAGGCCGCATAGGTGGGGCGACGGCGGGGCAGACCCGGCCCGGCAACGGCGACGCTGCTCTGCCGCGCCAGGCCAGGCTCGGGGTCTCACCAGGCTAGGCTCGGGGCCGGCGACAGAGGCCCTCCCCATCCGCGGGTGGCCGGCGGCGGGCACCAACGGCCGGTGAGCGGCGCCGGCGAACGGCCGGCCGAGCGGTGGGGATGTGAGGATGAATCGGGCGGCTAGGGTTTTCTCTGGGCCAGCAGATCTGACGGTGGGAGAGGAGTAGTAGGAAAGGGAGAGGAAAGGAAGAGAGCCCAGATTGAGAAAAGAAAGGGGAGAGATGGAGGAAATAAAGGGGAAAGATAAAATAAAAACTGTTAGAGATGGATTTTGCCTCCAATTCTCCTACGTGACAGAAAAGTGGAAAGGGGAAAGTGGCCAAAAATCGAGGTGAAGCGAGCGCTTGAATCCCAGGGGAGCTCACCCTCGAGCTTGTGCTGGCAAGCTTTTCTCTTGCTTCTGGCGGAGAGCGAATTCGGCTGCCCAGACACTAGCGAACACAGACATACAAGAATACGCCTCCTCAGTCCTCGCCGACTTGACGAACCGCCGCGCTTGTTTCCAGTTCCAGCTGCTGCCAACTCAAACGCCCGAACCGAGTCCGAGTCGAATTCGATTCGAGTCGTCCACCGACCAACGATGCAAGATATAGTTGGATTGGGTGATCGGATCCCCCATCCTGGCATCCTTGCTTTCTCCCGCCATCCCTGAAATTGCAGCCGATCGGACACTCGCGTCCACTGCAAATCGCGATCCAATCCGATCTAGCTCCATCCCGCCGCCGCCGCCGCCGAGGATGGCCGCTGACGGGATCCCGCTCCTGCTTGGGAGCGCCTTCGCTTTCACCTTCACGACCGACGGCGCCATCACCACCGTGCTGGCGGAGGATCCAGTGGAGCAAGAGCTCACGCGCCGCCGCGACACCGACGCGGGGAAGAAGAGGGACATCGGCGCGGGGATGAAGAGTGACGGCGGCGCGGCGAAGGAGAGGGACGGCGGCGCGGGGAAGAAGAGGGACGGCGATGCGGCGGAGACGAGGGACGGCGGCGCGGCGAAGAAGAGGGGCCGCAACGGGGGAGTGGACCGGCGGGAGGAGGGCGAGGCGGCGAGCGGGTGGTCGTCGGCGGTCGTGGAGCGCGGCCTCGCCCTGCGCCGTCGGGGAGGCTCCGCGTCCTGCTTCAGCCGCCGTTGCGGATTGATCGTCGGCGAAGGCGCGCGCTACCGCGAAGAGGCCGCCGCATCTGGTGCGCTCGGAGTCGAAGCAGAAGACGCTGTGGTGGCGGCGGATCAGGAAGCGCTAGTTGATCCGGCCTTGGCGTTCTTGTGCCTCGCCGTTCTCTAATCAGGCTGTGGCACTGGCATGTTCATGTCTGACAAAGCGTCACTACTCACTCAATTGAAGACCTGAAGAGATTCGAAGTTCTGATTCGTAAATTTTAGACTTATTGAGTCAGATTTAGTCGAAAGCTTCATACTTCTGTGTTAACTTTAGGTTCTTGCTTATCGACTTCAAGTAATCGAGTTGTTGTAATCAATCTTTGTGACAGATCAATCAAAGCTATGAATCAAAGTTTATATTCGATTTAGTTGTGATCTTAGCATAGTTAACTGCAACTTGTTTTTGAATAGTTAGAAGTTAATCCAGTATCAGAGACTGAAGAACAAGTTCTGCCTTTGCAATGCATAACGATTAACGAATCTTCAGGTTTCTAGCATTGTGGGATTAGCAATCTGCTATCAACTGAAATTACAGCTCGATCAAATTTCTGACAATCCAGCTTCAAAGAAGGCCGGAGTCAAACATTCAGGGGAGCAAGTCGGAGGTAATCACGACGAGCAGAGCCAATCCAAGAAGTTAAAGATAGACCTGATAAGATTGTAGAGGCCGGAATATTGAACTATTCCTTTATCTAAAAAAGACCTGATAAGATATGATCTCCAACAGTTCTGCATTTCTTACTGTTTTGCCTTGCCCCTGCCGTGGCCAGCCTGATTTGCCTTCCCATTCTGCATTCCTTGCTGCCGAGATAGCAGAGAAACAAGGTTGCTCAGTGCTCACAGGGCTCCACTGAAAGCCGTGAGAGGGACTCATTCAGCAAGCCGGCGAACAACGAATACGCAAGGTCATGACAGACAGGCTACAGGCTAGAGCTTAGCTGAACCTCAAACGGACAGTGCGGCGGCCATCTTTGGGCCTAAGACCTCACTGGAGAAGACGATTTGGGCCGGGCTGCCACGACTCAAAAGATCAGGGATGGCAGGAAATCAGCAATTTGAAGCTCCTCAAGTCCATACTCGTCGCAGCGGCTGTCTGCCGTGTCCATTACTGTGATCGTGGTTATGTTCACCTTGCATCTGGGTGCCGTCCTAGTGCCGGACGGAACCAGCGACCCAGCAGTACTTGTTCTTCGTTTCACAGACGCAGGAAAAAAAAAAATCGATGCCACGCGTTGCCAATCCAATTTCACAACGTGAGAGTACGTTCACGAGACAGATTCGCACGGGAACGAAAAGAACCATTACAAGAACAAGCAAATAGATACGGTAATCCAATACTCCCATATCAAGCCGTTGCCCTGGACACTCGAGTTTTGCTTAGATTCAAATAGTCACCATCCATTAATTTATGAAACCTTAACTTGTTCATGCTAGCTTAAGAAAGAATTTCTGTATTTGAGTTGTGTTTTTTCTTGCCCTTACTTGTATTTTTTATTTGCATAAAGGAGAGAACCTTCATGGCGAAGTTAGCTGGGCAGCGCACGGTTGATAATTACTCCTTCCGTCCCTAAATAACTGTCTTTCTCGCTTCTCGAGAAAAAATTTTGTTTAATTTTATATTAAAAAATATTATTATTTATGGTACATAATTAGTATCATTGGAAAGATCTTTTCGTCTAGTTTTTTAACAAATTTATTTAAAGATACAAATATTGTACGTATTTTGTACAAATCGAGTCAAACTTGTGGCACGCACACCAACGACGACACTTATTTAGGGACGGAGGGAGTAGATAATAACTGTTCGATTGAGGGGTTCAGATCTTGCTTATCAAAAATCAAATCGAGTGTGTTGCTAGTTCACCAAATCAAGAGTTTCTTGTAGTGGAACTTATGACTCTAATTTAATCATGCATACTCTAACCTCGACACGTGTGCTTATAATTTCTTAAATTGTTTATTTTTTTGAAAAAATGTAGTACTATATGTCTAGATGCATGCACAAGTGGGTCACGGCTGTGTGGGTTTGATTGTGTGACAATGTGAGTATGTTTGTATGTCTTAACCTTGTAAGGAAAAAAGCATGCACGCCCCCAGAACTTCGAAAAGATTATACTGAGGCTCATCTATCCGTGCAATGATGCGATCCATGACCAATTGACCAGGCATGATGCATATCATGTCCGGAAGCTTCCTAGGTCCATGTCCCTGATCGATGTGATCATTTTGGCACCACATGAGCACCACTGCTTCTACACCAATATGGCCAGTATCATTTGGGTCACAGAGACACAAAAAATCTTTCCACTCCAAATTGGCCCTGTTGATGTCTGAAAAAAAAAAACAGTATATGCTGGCACTCTTCACAGGGGAGATACGAACAGGGGAGCTGTGTGCAGGCGCCTGTGAGGTGCACATCAGCCACCGTGAGCACAGGTGCCGCCATAACGAGGATGACACCATGGCTTGCCACTACCGGCTTGAGTTTGATCCCACGAGAGCCTCCATCATCTCGAACAATGTCTGATGAGTACGTGCTCCCACTCCTCTGCCTTTTGCAGGAATGAAGAAAGCCGCGTGCGCGCCGCTACCGCTAGCGGCGCCCCCTTCATCTTCCTCCAGCTCCACTGCCACCGTTCATCCCCATCGATTAGGGTTCGGGTTTCAGGGTATGGGGTGTGTCTTTGGACCTTAGAGGAGGTTGTAGGGACGGAGGCCGGGCCAACGGTGGCCGATGGTAGGTGGGTGGGGCGGCGAGGAGGCATAGCGCCGCTGGCCGGTGGGGAGGGGGGCGGTTCGTGCCAGGAAGAGGCGGGGTGTCACGCCGGCGAGGCTCGATGGAGGTAGTTGGGTTAGTGCGAGGCGGCGGAGGAGGGCGGCGGTGGCGCGGCAGTGCCATAGCTAGGGGAGGCGGCCGTGGACGGGGGAGCGACGCCGCGAGGTTAGTGGAGGGCAGCGGCGTAGGCGTGGTAGCGTCGGAGCCGGAGAGGCAGAGGAGTGGCACCGACGAGGCTAATGACGGCCAGGTGGGAGGGCAGTGGTGAGCGGGGAGCGGCGCCGACGATATTAGGGTAGACGGGGTGTCACAACAGGGTGGGAGGATGGCGGCGCGGTGCGGCGGTGTCTGGAGGAAGATGACGAGGATGACGGCGTCCGGAGGAAGACAATGGGGATGAGGAAGGTGGGCGCGCTCCTATTCGCCGCCAGCGCACGGTCGCACCCCTAACATCGTCTAGTTAGATAGCAAGATTAGCTTTATTTGTCTTGGTCATTGTGGGGTGGACTATTGTGCTGTCAAACTTATGTATGATCGGTGTGTGCACGCCAAATGCACGACACACCTAATATGCTTAACAGTGCGATCGAGGAGAGTGATGTGCACATGCACTAGAGACCTCTGGGTGTGTGTGTGTGTTTGATGACCAAAGAGAAACGAAAAGGAGGCGAATGCGGGCGGCGCCAATTCATGGATCCATGATCTCCCGTATATGTGTTGGTGGAGGTGACACGCACTTGTGATCTTCCTGCTAGCTTCTGTCCCAACAACGGTTTTTGTTTCGTGTTTTTTTTTTCCGTCAACACATTATTGTATAATAATTTGGTTATTTTGGGACCTGGAGTTGAGAACATGTGGTTAGTGGAGGCGGTCCTCAGGTCACCGTGATCAAATCTTAGGTTTGACATTCTGCATGCCTCATTATCAGACTAGCTAGCTAGATTTCACACCGCAGCACACAACGCAATGCGACATGCATAAGAAAGTAGCAGACACACTAGCACAAGAACTAAATATATACACGCGGTCGGCTAGCTGTTCGTAAGTATATTTTGAAAATGTTGTCCACAAGTATTTGCATGATCACGCACGATATAGAAATGCATTGCTATTCGGACTTTGGCTTTACTTGACGGTAGTAATTTTTGAACTTTTTCCTTTATAACAATCACTATATATAGAAAACTCAGAGTTTGCTGAGTGCATTTTTTTCAGCGCTAGGCAAATAAGGTCTTTGCCCGAGTGCTATAAAAAACACTCGGCTAGTGTGAAAATCCTATTGTAGGGCATTGCATTTTAATTTGGACCGACTTGTGTAGGCGCCTTATCTTATTTTGTGCTAGTGATCGCGAGGTCAGTGCGAATGTTGCATTGCGTTGTGTGCTGCGGTGTGAAATCTAGCTAGATTTCGGAGGCCGCAGCGGCGTTTTGGGAGTGCAAGAGTGCGCTGCGCGGCGGGAGGGCGTCGGCGGCACGTGCTTTGGGAAAGTAGAGTGGGAGCGGCGTGGGAAAGCTAGGGTTTTATTTTGCTGGGCCTTGGTTTTTAATTTGGGCCGTCTCTATGTACCGACGGATTGTTTGAGCCTTAATCAAAGAATACCGACGAACGCTTCATTGTTACATGTATATACTTTTACCTACGGACATCCAGTAGTCAAACCTTCAATTACCTACGGACAGTATGTAACAAACTTTCACCAACGGACGGTTCGACGTTTATTTAGGAGTTTTACCAACTGATGTCTAACGGTAATTTTGAGCTGTGGTGTAGTGTACGCACGTGTGATCGATCTGGTGAGACTTGAGAGCTTCAAAATCTTTGTGGCTTGGATTTGTGGTGGTGGTTCGTGGTGATGCCGTGTTGCCATGCTTCTTAGATGCATCCGGCTTGACTCTAGCAGATCTGCTTTATGTAGTTAATTGCTTAGTCTCTCTCCAGTGGAGTAAGCTTTGTTGAACAACACGGCATCACTAAGCTAGTATGTAAAACCTCTATATCCTTTTTGGGCTGAACATTTAAAAATCAAAGCAAGCTTGAAGTCATCGGTAAGCTAGTACGCAGGGACTATCAGAATCTGATTTGTTTTTCCTTGATGATGATGATGATGCATGCATGCATGGTTACATATATATTATCTCAACACGATGGCTCTATACGACGCCTGTCAGCATCCATTTCGACTTACGGGCCAGTAGCCCAGTACTACAAACAAGCAGGTTCGATTAGTCTTGTTGCTCGGTGGTCTGTAGATAGACAGACAAACAATTATTCCTTATTTTTCTTCATGGCCCTTTCAAAAAATTTGGATCCCCTTATCAGCCAGCCTCTAGTCATGTCTGCAAGGTTTTGCGTCGTCTCTCGCTCTGGCAACTACAGGTCCGGTTTGAACGCCTTCCCTATCCTTGGCCGAAATAAATTAGGTACTTCCCCAACGATGTGATATGTCATATTCATACACGCCTCAATTTTGCCGGAAAACGGCATTGGCCTAATTAATTAATTTGTGAATTGTGATGATCTGTGAGGGGCGCGCTAGCTCGTTCTTCTTCCCCTTTTTGGTTATTTTGGTTCAATTCCAACGCGTGCTTGTACTTCAGTTCCAGCTGAAACAAATTAATTACCAAACCATCGGAGTGATCGGAGATATTTTCATTCCCTTTTCCCTACTGAGGCAATGAGGTATAAACAAACTACGTAGCATACGCGTTAAACATAAATGGTTCACTCTACAAAAGTAGTGTAAATGGGTTCACCTGTGCACACATACAATTTTTTATCTAAATAAACTTCAACACACGTTTTTAAGAGTTCTTTTCCCCACTTTTTACACCTAGAAAGTTGGATGTGTGTACCGCCTTGTTACATAGGCCAGAGCTTTATTTTCAATAAAGCTTCCTTCATCTAAAAAAAACACCTAGAAAGCAGTTTGAGCTCCATATATTTCCCAGTATCCTTTACATGGTTATACATATTTTTTACTAAGCTAATTTGAAATGGGAACACGTTCTTTTTTTTCTTTTGAAAAATGATCCAGTGTATATTTAGAGTAGGTCATTGACTCAAGCGCGCCCATCATCCATCACATTCCTCTTATGACCAAACATCCGGTATTTTTCCAAGAAAAACCTCTCTAGAGCGCCAACCTTATAGAGGTGTCCTTATCTTTCCAGCATTGCATGCTAAATGGCCCAAGTGCTGCCGACAAATCCAAGCTTAGGTACGGTGCCAAATTGTACTTTGATCCGAACATCACAAATTAAAGTGCAGGCCGCGAAAACGAGATCTCTCCCCCACTAGCATACACACTGCCAGCAGAAAATCGTCAACCGGCGTTGAAGACGTGTGGCATTTTCTCTCGATCTGGATCGATCTGCCTTCCATGGCGGATCTGACCGAACGCATATGGCCGGCCGGTGCTGCCGACGATGGGCCAAACAATTTAGGGTTAGCTCATCAGCTGGATCCCCATCCATCTCCAAGATCGACTCCAACGTTAACGCACCCGGCCAAGGCACGGCGCAACAGTGGCTAGCTAGTGGATGCCAGTGCGAATTCTCTACGTACGTGGCCGTGATCCCACCCATTTCTGGTGCTCTCTCGGTGCATGGCCGCGCGCTAGCTACTACCTTTTCGCGCCAAAAAAAAAAAAAAGAGAAAAGCTACCACCACCACTGCACTGCACCTAGAGGTAGTAGGAGCCAAAGCTTTTGCATGCCTGTCGTTCCTTCCTCCTCCTACCGGTAATTCCTAAGCAACACATAATGTGCTCGTTTGACCTCCGCTGATGTGACCCCTGATCCTTCACACTTGCTTATTAGCTTCACTAACCCTGCGTCAGCTGGCTATATAAAGCCCTCTCCATCTGTCAAGAGTCAAGGCCGCCTGACTAGGCTAGCTAGCTGCTTCCATTCTTCTTCTTCTCTAAATATATCTCCCTGCAAATAATATTATTTAAAGAGACAGATAGTTCATGCCCATGGCGACGGCTGCGGCGAGGAAGGCGTCGATCCCGGCGATCCTGCTGGCGCTGTCGGTGCTCTCCTGCCTGCTCCTCGTCCACGGTTTGTACGGCTTGCTCGAGCTCTTCGGCCCGCCGGACCTCTCGCCGGAGGCCACGCTGCTGATCTTTGCCTTTTGTTTCCTCCTCCTCCTTGTTGCAGCGGCGGCCAACCGGAAGGCTCTGCTGCCGGACGGCGGGCAGGCGGTGCTGCCGACCACGGCGGAGGAGGCCGCGGTGGGAGCTGGTGGGGAGCCGCATCATCACCATCTCGCCGGCGACGAGGAGGAGGCGGCGGCGGCGGCGAGGCGGGCGGAGCTCCTGCAGACGCAGGACTACCCGGGGTCCGGCGCCAACAGCCGCCACGATCCGCGGAACCCGCACTGAGATTCGTGCTGGATGGCTACTTTAATTTGTACTAGTACAACACAAATAGTATAACACACGCATGTTCAACCATCCATAATTTTGCATAGGGTGTTAATAGCTGCTACAAACATACTACTGCACAACATGATTATAGATTTAATTCATCTCATGACCAAACAATAAGCTTATGTGTAGCGTGCAAATGCACTTGCATCTTGTTTACTAGTACTAGTATAGTTAGTTTGTGATCAACTGATCAACCTTAGCATGTTGAAATGTTGAATTAAGCTTAAGCATGTTGCATGTGTCATCGTTTGTACCTTGAGTCTCCAAGTGAACAATAATGAATAAACCAAAGTTATCATGTTGTTTTTATTTATTTTCCCGTATCTGTTCAGACCATGCCGTCAATTTCGAGTATAAAATTCAGCATATTTCGCTGTCACGGAAAGCAATTTCGCTTTTAAGTGGCTTTTCGCGCGATCTGGATTCAGGGGCATCGCACCATTTTTGCAATGCTCACGCGGGCTGAATTTGACGCTTTAGTGCAGAAAATGCACAAATGAGAGGCCCGTCCTGGACCGGGCTGGGATGCTAAGTGGGCTTTGTATCTTCAACTGGAAACTGTGTTCCTCGCGGGCAGATTCAACCGGGAACATCTATCTTCAGCAAGTTGTGCTAAAAAAAAAAATCTATCTTCAGCAAGTTTTTTCTTACAAAACTTGTACTTGTAATGTTTGATTTTTGTATGGGGCTAACCGTTGATGTAACTATCTTCAGCAAGTTTTTTTCTTACAAAACTTGTACTTGTATAGTTGTATGGGGCTAACCATTGTTTCAATCTTACATTCCATTCCCAATTATAGTTTACTCTATCTTTGTTTTAAGTTGATTTTTTTTTCTAACTCCTCACCAAAATTATTGGAACAATCACCGACATTTACAACATCCAAATAATTTTGTAATCCACCACAAAAAAATGATTTTATAATAAACCTATTTTGATATACTTCTGATGTTCACATATTTCTCTTTAAATTTGATCAAAATTATATTAGTCTAACTATACTATGAAAATGGATTTAATAGTACAGAAAAGGACAAGAAAAAAAGGAACACGTTGAACGATTTTTCACACAATCATGCAATATCCTATTTGTCAATAGTGAGTTTAGAGGACGAATGTCCTCACACAGTGATTCAACCGTACCATAGAAAGGAGCGTGTATTGATGCCACCAATGCCCCTTTCTGGTTGGTAATCTTGTGTGCTCGTGTCATTGAGGCGACTTGGACCTTCATGACAAAATATATGAAAAACATTTGCCTTACGCCTTCGCCAATGGCGGATCTCAAAGTCCTTCCTTCTCTCTTTTCCTTCTACTTTCTCATCCTTTTCTTCTTCCTCTCGATCCATATCCTCGGCCTCTGGCCTTCGCTTACCTCGATATAGATAGACTATGAAGAACGACGCGCTAACGCCACGCCTATTAGATTACATGAGTAATTATTTGTTACCATCATGGATTTTTTTTATTCTCTCTATTTTTATTTTTCTAATCACTAAGAACACTAAATGGTTACATGCATGAAACAACCACACACATGTGTTAAATGAAGTAGACAATATGCATGGAAGGTACGCATATAGTAGCAACCGTGGATAGTGATGCTGTCATGTTGGCACTCATCAGCAAACTCGATGGCGGGAAGGCAGATGTTCTCGACCATAGAGAGCGTCGCCCTGTTGACATAGAGTGCGCACTTAGGAGGCCCTTCTACCACTGTCGCGCTATAGCTCGTGGGAACTGAGAATCGAAGCGGCGCGATGTGACGTTGTTGGCCGAGGAATGACAAAGAGAGGAGAGGTTCGACAAACTTGTCTCACGAAAAAGGTGGTCGTGGCTTCACATGGGAAGCGTGTTAGCTCGGGGTGGACAGCATGAATGCCATGTATTTCGTCTAGGGATAATACTTAAGCATCATCAGACGTGACACTCGTGTAAGGAAAACGGATGTACTATAGAAAAAAAGTACAGTGCAGAAAAATTAGCATGCTGTGCAGCGAACCGAAATGATACACAATTATTTTGGAAAAAAATGGGCTAATGTAGCGTGAGATCCACATGGACCCCACGCTACGGTAGCAGGGGTGCTGGGAGCGCAGGAAAGCTCCCAGCGATGTATCTCTGCTTATTGCCGTCTAGAGTATATTTGCTTACGTTCTAGAATAAACATAACTTTATACAAAAAAAATCTAGCCCCTAGGTCATATTAGTATAACATGTCCTTACAACTAAGTAACAGGTAGTGCTAGAAATTAGTACAATAAATTAAGAGTTAAATTAATAATACGCAATAATCCTACAATACCTTCTCACAGACATGGCAATGAGTTAAACCATATCCACATTCAAAACATTCTGGAAATGTGGAATAGATTTGTAAATACGCTGTATACATGAATTGGCGCTGCTAGTGCCCGGACGTCCGATGGAAATTTCCCGTCGGACGGTACGTTGCAACATTGGAAATACATGTCTGTAAAATCGAAAATATATGTTTGCAACATCAGAAACCATGTACCGAAACACAACGAAACATCCGGACGCGATGGAGTAAAAACTTCTGCCGCAATTCCCGCCGCAACATCACTATCATGCAACTGCAACACTGAAAAATCCTACTAAAACATAGTGAAATGTCTGGACGTGATATAGTAAAAGATTCTCGTCGCAAAATTGAGCGATTCATGAAACATTTTCATAACAAAACGCTGCAACATGAAAAATCAAAAATCAAAGTGAAACATTAAAAACCACATGTTGCAACATCAATCACGTACGAGCGTCCGATTTTTTTTCTCACCTGTCGGACGTAACGTATGTTTCTGAGCATTACCGTATATGAATAGGTACGTATATCGTGTATTCTACCACGGGTACTGTACACATAGAACACACTCGCCTCCGGCACACGGACTCGTTCAGTTCCCGTTTCCTGATAGGCGGAGGCGGCCTGGCCTGAAGAACACTCCAGACTCGAGCGAGCCACCGCCGATCCGCCGCTCCTGACCCTCCTCCGTGCGCCGTGCAGGCATGAGGCTCCTCCTCGTCGCCGCCCTCGTCCTCTGGGCCTCCGCGGCGGCGGCGTCTAAGCTGCCCCTCGACACCCTCGGCATCCCCCCGCAAGGTTCGCCCGGATCTGTCCACGCCTGCTCTGCTGCGTTCTACCTCTCTTTCTCTAGCGCCTTCCGTAGATGTGGTTCTTGATTCGGCGTCGTTGGGTGTTGCAGATGAGGCGTACTACAAGGGCGGCGTGATCAAGTGCAGGGACGGATCGGGCAAGTTCTCCAGGGACCAGCTCAACGACGACTTCTGCGACTGCCCCGACGGCACTGACGAGCCCGGTACTGCATCATTCCTCTTGCCTCAAAAGATGTTTATTTTCTGGGTTTGGTTTCCCTGGGCTTGCTCTGGCAGCCCTCGCGGGTTCATAAAATCTGCGGGCTAGTTTTGAATTTGGGAGTGGGGGATCTATATTCAGCTGAAGAGATTTCCTAAAGTTGTCATCTTGTTGGAATCGCGGACGGGTGCGGGTGCGCAACTAAAGAGTTGAATTACGTTTGTCTTCCGTACAGGGACATCTGCGTGCCCTGAGGGGAAATTCTACTGCAAGAATGCAGGCCACACTCCAATCACCATCTTCTCCTCACGAGTGAATGACGGCATTTGTGGTAAGTGGATCATAATCGCTGGCACTTTTCGTTTCATTGATTACTTCTTTTGTTAAATAATGATGCTAGGCTAGAAACCATGATAGTCGTTGGAGCTCAAGTATGCTGCAGAACCATGGTGAAATCCCACTAGGCTGCTCTAATTCTCCGTATTTCTTCCTTCTAGATTGCTGTGATGGGAGCGACGAATATGATAGCAATGTCACCTGTAAGAACACCTGCTGGGAGGCGGGCAAGGCGGCAAGAGAGAAATTGAAGAAGAAAATCGCTACGTACAAAAGCGGTGTCGTTATTCGACAAGAGGAAGTTGAAAAGGCAAAAGAGGCTTTTGCTAAAGATGAGGCAGAGCTAGCAAAATTGAAGGGTGAAGAGAAATTACTCCAAGGACTTGTTGACAAGCTCAAAGGTGTGGTCTTTGTGTCCATTGATCTTCAGCCGCTTGCCGATGAGTGACATGTCAAGCAAATGCTAACATTTTATGGAATAGTTTGAATGTTGATGTAAGGCTTTCTATCTATGCAGAACAAAAGAGATTAATAGAGAAGGCAGAGGAAGAAGAGCGTTTAAGAAAAGAGAAGGAAGAAAAGATAATGAAAGAAGAAGCTGAAAAGAAAGCCGCTGCTGACAAGGAAGCACAGCATGCAGCTCAGGAAGTAGATTCTAAGGAAACTGAACCCCATGCGCAAGAAGATGAAAGCAAGGTGGCAATTTGTTCTGTGTTTGTGTTGCCTTCCTAACTACCTTTGCTTTTGTTGATTACTCTTACTTCAGTTTGAATATTTTTTCCTTCTATGTGACATTAAATACCTAAAATTGACCTTAAGTTGAGTGTTAGTATTATGAGCATGTAATGTGAATTTAGTATTGTGCTTATTATGCATGGCAGAGTAGAACTGCTGTTCAAATGACTATGCATTTAATTATCAAATTATTAACATTACTAATGAAGAAATGGATCCTTGCTGTAGTTTCATAATTCTAACCTGTAATCCTCTGCAGGTGTTTAATAAGAAGCTTGTATAGTTCAACTAGTCAACTGCAATATTACTTTGTTTTATCTTTTGAACATAGGTAGCTGAACAGCATGATGGGCATGCTGCAGACCATGATAATCGTGTTCCAGAAAGCGGGGTATCTGTTGAGCAGGTATACCTTGATCTTTGGTATTACAAAATCAGAAGTCTATTATTAGCATGTCTTGTGAAAAATTGACCAATAACAATATTATGTGTTGGGCTTATATTTCAGCATGGCTCTGAAAGCCAAGATGATAGTGGAACTGTAGATGAATCGCCATCTAAGGAGTCTGCAGCTACTTTAGAGCAGGTTAAATGTTTACCACTTTGCAGATTGGTCATGTTATTTTTCTTTTTAAATCAATGTATCATGTTCTATAAGAGCAGTGATAGATATCAGTTTGCTGGTCTTCTCCTCACTAGGAGTTGATCCTGTATAAAAGCCACTTTACTTCCAATCTTATACTAACTCTACGATAATATTCACGCGTTTCTTTATTTATTTTCAACTTTCTGCCTCTTTAGTGCTATGCTCTAATTTTTCAGACATTCTTTTGAATCGGTGAGCTAGGTTATTGTGGATTTAATTCTAATTCCTCTAACGGTTCCTGCGTGTTCTCCTAATGATATGTAGTCATTACAATTATTCTACTTAGTGGCAAGTTGCTCTAACCAGTCTAGGTTTTAAATGACCTTTGGCTATTCTTGTAGTGATTATTTCTAGGAAAATATGTCTCAAATATAAGGATGTCACAATAAGCCGTTTACTCTCTGTTGGATATTCTTCATGTGCATAGTCATTTGTTGGCTAGATCCTTCTATCTCAGAAGATATACCCGTCCTAGCACTTTTAATTTGCACACCATCCTTATTCAGTTACACATGGTCAAGGATAGTAAAAGCTTAGGGACATTATTTATGTTACTTATATACTAGCAAGATACAAATTACAACATATATATTAACAAAAAATACGCAGTAGGATACACTTTGCAATAGTTTTAATTATTGTTTTGGGAATTCATCATGATATGTGAAGCATTGTGCTGATAAATTTCAGGATCCTAGCTCTGAGAATCCTGATGGTTTATCAAGGGAGGAGTTAGGTCGTATGGTGGCTTCTCGCTGGACTGGAGAAAGTGTAAATGAGGTTAGTGAAGACGATAAGAAGGAGCATGAAACTGAACATGAAATACCAGAACCAGCAGAAGAAGCACTTGAAGATGAATCAGAAATACCAGAACCTGCTGAAGAAAGTTATGGTGGTTATCATTCAGAAATTGAAGACGACAGACATAAATATGATGATGAAGAGTTTGATCATGAATCAGAAGATGAATATGTTGATGATCATGATGAACATGTGGAGTCTTATAAATCTGATGACGACCAGAAAGGTGATCACCATTCTGGTAGGGTAATATGACCCCACTATTATTCTGCCGTATTTATGTGATTATGATTTTTCAGTACTTTTTTGTTGTTTCAGATTTAACTGCGTCAGGACATTCCTCGTGGATGGACAAGATTCAGCAGACTGTACAAAATGTTCTCCAAAAATTCAACTTTTTCAAGACCCCTGTGGATTTATCAGGTAATTTATGTGTGTTTCGAATTGGTTGACCCTTAATGGGTCATGAGGGGATGCTATAAACTGCTTATCTATTTTTTTAGAGGCTTCTCGTGTTCGCAAGGAGTATGATGATGCCAGTTCAAAGCTCTCAAAAATCCAGTCCAAGATATCTACTCTAACTGAGAAGCTAAAACACGACTTTGGTAAGTGTTATTTGAAGCTCTGTTCACTATTTGATTGGGTGCTCCAGCCAGTTGTATTTTATAATTTAGCTACAAGGAATTTCTATAATTTTTTCTTGCATCAGATGTTGCTTCTGATTGTAAAGAGGAACAATCCCTTAGCAAATGCTCCCTATTGTTATGTTTTTGCGTAGACCGACTATTGTTGAACTACTAGTGGAAAAGCTGCCACCAAAATGCCTGGAGCAACTCTGAGAAGTGTTGGCAATGGCTCCTAGATAAAATAAAGAGGGTGTTTTAAAATTTCTGTAGAATGTCTTTTGGTATAGGATATCCTTTTGGTATAGGATTCACCTTTGCAGTACCAAATACGTTCAGTGCATCATTACTTTTGAACTTAAGCAGCAGAACAATATTTTTGTCCAGTAAATGTGCTTCATCGGCACATCTTTATCTTTGCACGTTAACAGTGTATGCTTGTCTGTACTACGAATTAGTAGTTGTTCTAGGTGTGCTTCGTCTTGTCTATTAGTCTACATGATACATTTCCTCTGGAAATATCTATGGAATTGGAACTTATTGAAACAACATATTCTTATTAGGTAAGGACAAGGAGTTCTATTCCTTTTATGATAAGTGCTTTGAGAGCAAGGAGGGCAAGTACGTATACCCACCCAATCTCTCTTTTCCCCTCTGTTCTATTGTTTTTCATTATTTGGTTCTCATATGTGAACTGCATCTTTATGGACAGATATACTTACAAAGTCTGTGGATACAAGAAAGCAACACAAGCTGAAGGACACAGTTCCACTAACCTGGGGTAAGTGCTCTTTAAGAAAATGCACTGCACATTACTTGGTCGACCTTTTTTTTCCACCTTGCATCTTTATGTCATGAAATGATTTTTTTCTGCTATCAGGCGTTGGGACAAATTTGAAGAATCATACCGAGTAATGCAGTTTTCAAATGGGGACAAATGCTGGAATGGTCCGGACCGAAGCATGAAAGTAGGTATCTCATATGCATTTTCTCTGTTTGCAGGTATAAATTCTAACTCTTTTTTATTACTTGCACTTTTGTGCAGGTTAGGCTTAGGTGTGGGCTGAACAATGAGCTTAATGATGTGGATGAGCCTAGCCGATGCGAGTATGTGGATTTGTACTGATTCAGTTTCATCTTTACTTCAAATTGGTACTACTACATCTTATACGCATGTCTACCATTGCAGGTATGTTGCAGTATTGTCGACTCCCGCACTTTGCCTTGAGGAGAAGCTGAAGGTTCACTCATTTCTTTCACAACTGTCTTAATTTTCCTTTTTATGAAGAGATTTGGGGCTTATACAGTTGTTAATTTGACAGGAGCTGCAAAACAAATTTGACGCCATGTCTTCGAAACAGCCCGGGCATGACGAGCTCTAAACTATCCTGATGTGATGCAAGGAACAATAATGAAAATGTTACCCCAGGAAGCATAACTCTCACAGTTACATTCATAACCAAAGAGTAAAGGGCCAGGCTGTAGAAATGGGACTGTAGCGTTCGATTCGCTGAGGCGATGTTTAGGTTGAGGCAATTTTTAGCTGAATTCGGTAGGATGTTGCAATTTTCCAGCCTCATCCTGACCTTTGTTTGGTATAGAGGCGACTGCAACTGAGCTTTTCTTTGTGAATTGAACATTGCTCTATTTATCTAGGGAAAGATACCAGACTCATGTTGCGTCGCTAGCCGGACATCAGAATGTCTTGAGAACTTGTTACATATTCGGTGGAAACCAGTTAGAAACAGTACATCCAGAACCAGCGTAACTTAAAAGCCCCAGGTTGTTATACAGTTCCTTCGTTATGATTATGAACGGTGGTTTGAAAATTGAGGGAATTTTCATTTCCCTGGGTACATCAATGAAAACCCTGCTTTGCAAGTGCCAAAGCGCCATATAGTGTGTCAAAGATCACCTGTCATTGATACCGTAGCTTAAGAGTGTCAGTCTGGTAATCAGGATTCTTCTTAAAATCTAAACTCCATTTGTTATTGGTGTTTTGAATTCGTATAGATGTACCACCCAAACGTGCTCGTACCATGCCGTGCCCACTGCCCGGTTTCCGCTGGAACTAGGCAGTTTGAATTCTCCATGGAAACACGGGTCCCGTCAGAGTCAAAATACAGCGGGCACTTTGGCTTTGGCCTTTGGTTCCGAATTCCAACGCGCAGAAGCCATGCCAAGGAGATTCAGGTACGGACATTTTTGAACGTCTGTGGGTGCACACAGCACCCGACAGCACCGTCGTAACGTGACGACAAAGGGGCAAAGACACCGTGGAAGACAAGTCGCCACTTGATCAGATCAACGGGTCGAATCTAGATGCACATCTTATTTGAAAACAAAATTGTACTTCTTCTGGAACAAAAAGGAAATATGACTTCACTTTACATTTCAAACTATAAAGTCGGCTTCCCAGTTTAGACCAAATATAGACTCTGGGTCTAAAGATAATGAGTGGAAATAGACAAATCTTCAACAATGGCCTTTCTATTGCTTCTTGACATTCTCGAGGTCTATATACACATCGCCATCATTGACATGCCAAATGGGTGGTGCAAGATTATATTAATGCTTGACCACGAATAGATATATCAAATCAAATGTTGGAGCGCTTCTTGCGATGTCTATAAAAATATCTGCTAAGATTGTTTACGATTTTTTTTTTTTTTTGCCTGCATGGCATCCTGAGCTCTTAATGAGAGATAACAACGAGCTAGTAGCGGCGGGTCCCTACTGATTTTAAGAAATGTATTAAGTGGAATGCCATTGGAGATGGTATCTATAATGCTATCTAATGGGTAATCTTATAGCTAGCAATCTTTGATACTAGCCCCAAACACAATGATGAAATGAGGCAACAGTGGAGATGGCTTAAAGAATTAAATATCTTGGAGATTTACACGAACATAGTATATTTTTCTTTGAGAACATTTTCTTTTTCATTGGGAATATGCTACTCCATAGTATATTTTTCTTTGATAAGATTTTCTTTTTTATTGGGAATATACTAATCCACAGTATATTTTTCTTTGAGAAGATTTTCTTTTTTATTGGGAATATGCTACTCCAAAAGACCTCAAAGTGCGCTATTGGGAATATGATACTCCAAAAGAACTCCAATGTGCGCCAGAGGCATCACGCCATCATGTTAGTGCGTAGATTCGTGGCTTTATACGAGCTAACCTTTTTTGTTTTTCCTCCCCGCTCGTTTTTCTCCTTCGAATGTGCCGAAATGTTACTCCGCGCTATACAGAACGGAACAACGATCCCTTTCAAAAAAAGAAAAAAAAAAGAGAATGGAACAATGACCCTCCTTAAAACTCTGGAACGTACATGCCTAAAACGTGAAAAATATTTGTTTACAAGGTGGAAATTCAACAGTTGTCGATTTCTTCTAAAAAATGAAAAAAAGAAAAAAGTGTATTTTTCATCCCTTAAGTATTGCTAAAGTGTAATTTTTGTCCCTAATATTTCAATTGGTGCAAATCAATCCCCTAACTAATTACATCGGTGCACTAATCATCCCCTACTTATGCTTAATAATAATTTAGTGCCATTTGATAGCGGTTTAGACCATGTAACTGTTTGTCCAGTTACTGCTTAGCCACATTATCATTGCCAGAAAGTTTATTTATGCAGTTATACTAGTAAGAACACATAATAAATTTTTACTGAATATTTTGGACATTAAGTAGAATCAACTATTAAAGAGTCTAGCGCGAATCGGTTTTGTTAATTTTTTTCGCAAACTGTAGTTACATGATTGCATGACCTAAAGTGGTGTTAGATAGCATTGAACTATTGTTAAGGTGAGACATGGATGATTAGTGCACCGATTTAGTTAGTTAAGGGGTTGATTTGCAACAATTGAAACATTAGGGATGAAAGTCCCACTTTTACGATAGTTAAGGGATAGAAAATACACTTTTTCAAAAAAAAAACCCGAACGGTTGTCTACCAAAAATTTGAATCCGCTTGCGCCGGCTGGAGTTCACGCATCCGGTGGGGACTGAACAATGCACTTCCCCTCCCTCTGTTTTTTTTTTTGAATTAAAACACTTCCCCCTGTTTTGACCGCAAAAGGTTTTCGTTGACTGGTTCCCGGAGACGAGAGGAGACCACGCGGCCACGCCCATTGGTCTCCTCTTTCCCTTTCCATCCTCCCCATTCCAGAATCCAGACCAGGCCGCCATTATTTATTCCACAAGGAACCCTTCTCGACGCCCCCATTCTTGGAGAGCAAGAACATCCCGCTCCGCAGCCCAAAAGCGAGAGAAAAAGGGGGGCAAGGGAAGAGCCAGAGAGGCGAGGCAGCAGCCAAGCGAAACCCATTCCCGCACCCACACACAACAGCACACACGCCTTCGCTTCGGTCCTTCGTCTCGCGCAGATCTAGCGATGGCGGCGGGCGGAGAGCAGCTGGCGTGGGGGGAGGGGGGCCCCGCGGCGGGGCGGCGCCGGCCCAAGACCAAGATCGTCTGCACGCTCGGCCCGGCCTCGCGCTCCGTCGACATGATCTCCCGCCTGCTGCGCGCCGGCATGTGCGTCGCGCGCTTCAACTTCTCCCACGGCTCCCACGAGTACCACCAGGAGACGCTCGACAACCTCCACGCCGCCATGGAGCAAACCGGGATCCTCTGCGCCGTCATGCTCGACACCAAGGTCCGCCCCTCCCTCCCTCCCTCTCTCTCGATCTCCGCGGTCTCGTGCGTCGACCTACAGTTCGCGATCTGTGATTCGGCGTTGTTTCCCTGTTTTGCTGCCGTGCCGCCCGCTCCAACCTCTTGTGGGTTTCGGGGTTCCTCATTTCGGTGGTTTAGGGTTACTTGCTGTCACTGTTTTAGGCCAAAATTTCGGTTCCCCTTGCCCAACTTTTTAGAGATCTTGACCTCAGATGTGATCTCTACTAGCTTCTAGTTTCGGCGCCGCCCGTTCTTTGGACGCTTCTGTGTGCTGTTGCTCGTTTGTGATTCCTGTGGCCGCAACCCCGACCACTCCTGTTGGCAGAACCCGAAATGCTCTTTGTCTGCTTGTGCTTGCGTAGTCTGCTAGGACTCGCCTTTTAGTTTAGGTAATTCAGCTCCTACCATTTAAGCCGACAGCTGTGGACGGCCAAATGAAATCCCTGAAGATCTATGCATTAAATATCCACCATCCGGCATTTAGCCTGCCTTAAATGTGAAATTTGCAATTGGATGGGATGGAGCCACTCGTTTTACTTACCAACACCTGAATCGCCCTTGGTTGGTTTGTTGTTGTCAATTTCCTTGCGCTGTTGGGTGTTGGCTGTGGTCCTCATCTCGCAGCCACTTGTCCTGGCTATGTTTCAGCCTTAATGAATTTTGTTCTGTTCTGATCTGTTTTGGGGCGTGCTAAAGTGTAAAATCTGATAGCGATATATAACTGCCACAAGTGCTGATGAAATACGAGAAATCACAATACTGTTTACAGAATTTTCAATCTTTTAGGTTGGATGATGGAAGATAATGCAAATAGTGAATCATGACCATTGTTTCAAAGGCGTCCTCCAAAATCTTGGAGCGCCTTATCACCTAGGCGACGCCTAGACGCCCAAGGCGGCCTGATTTCTAAGGCGAGCTGGGACCCCCAGACGCCTTTTAAACCATGATCATGATGCTATGGAAGAAAAAGAAAAAAAAAAAAACTATTCCTTCTACGGTCTTCTTTTTCTGCATTTTTTTTTGTTAGATTCTTTATATTCCTTCTGTCATTTATATAGCTTCCTTAAATTTATGAATGGACATGATTTTAGTTATTGTGGATGCATCCATGATGTAAGTACAGCCTATAAAATTTTCTGGCAATGCAATGGTATGAACTCATAAGCATCATAGGAAACAATACCATACTGAATTACAAAATGTACTCTGAGTCAATCTGTGGGGCTCGTTTGCCATTACATGGTTTAGAATCTGGTACAGTAGCTGCGGTCCTTGACAATATCATTTAGTAATGGCCCTGACCTAGTTCCTATCTTGCTTTTAGGACATGAGCAATTTTACATAAAACGATAGATAAACAAGTTTGATCATTTTTATGTCTGGGTAATGGAAAAGCGAACTCATCTAGCCAGTGATACTTGTATAATCATTTGGGCTTTGTGGTATAGAATCTTTTATAATTACGAAGCACAGAATGGTGGGTCTGGACTAGCTGTTGAGGAACTCAAATTGAACTTCCCATAGGATCAGACCTTATTTTATCGAGATATCAGTGGGTGATTAGCATAGGTACCTATTCCTGTCTTCTGTTATCGTTTATTAAATGCTCTTGAGTCGATGAAGCAAGTTGGCATGTTTGATATTGTTCTTTTCACCTTACACCGTCCGAGCTTGCAACCTATCCATGAGACCATAAATTAACTGATACATCTCAATCCAACTCCATACTTGCTCCCCTAATCTATTGAGAACAAATGAGTATCACCGTCAAGCTCCAATGGACTTGTGTCAGTAATCGACTGTGGTCAGATCTGGGGTTGGGGCAGCCACCAATATTCACAATCACAATGAATGCCTAACCTTCCCCCATTTTGTCAGCTATTATTTAGCTCCTTTTGTGTTCAGGTTACCTTATACCTTGACGGAGTTTATTATGTTTCTTTGTCCCCTTGAGGGAAGATTGCCTCAGTTAGCATATCCTATTTACTACATGAAAGGACAACAAATCCAACCTGCAAAATATTTTGCATTTGTCATTCAGGGACCGAAAAACATGATAAATACATCCTATTAGTTGAATTTATCCTGTAAATCTCCCTCTGACCACTGTAGGGAGCTGTCAGCTAGTCAGTGGCACATATCATATTCCATCCATATTTTGAAGCTTCTAGGTATTGGGCATATGTATGTATTCAACCCTGATCTCTAACCACACATCTGCAGCACCCAATTTATACCAATTTCCACCACTGGAAGTGACAATCTGGCATCACCATTAGCCCGATAGTTCAGATGGGAAGGTATCACTTAGCTAACAGTATTTCAACTGATTGCACATGACATCATATGGCCAGCCAAACCATCCCTACTTGCATGACCTTAATCAAATGGGCTGGTGTCCGATGGACTTTTTCTAACAACTAATTGACCCTTTTAGCCAGCCAGTCACCCAAAATGTACGTAATTGTCATTACAGATCTGACATAGTACAACTTAGAAAAGATTAGCAGAAATTAATTTTTAAAATGTTTGTGATTGGGTTATTAAAGTTGATCCAGTAGTAATAATTTTTAGAAGCACCATTTGTATCATTGACGTATATGTAGTGTAATTATTCTTTAGCTCTGTGTATGGCTCTGTTGGATTGATGTTACTGGCTGTTGTTGTACTTGCTTTTGCTATTCTTAAAGTAAGGACTATGATCAAACTTGAGCAGATGAGTAATACAACGTGTGTAGTTAAAGGTCTGTTGCCATACCAAAATGTGCCTGATTTGTACATGGTTTGTGCTGCTTTGGTGGATCATATCACTGATTTCCTTTGGTTTGTTTGTATTAACTATGATAGGCCTCCCTTCTAAATCTAGGTTACATTTAGACATATACTGAGAAATAGAAGGCATCAGGACGTGCCATCCTTGTATTTTGATGTAGAAAATTGCAGTATGTGCAGGGTTGAAGTACAGTGATATGGTGATGCTGTTCGAGGTCTTCTTTTCTTTCTTAATTGGAACACACATATTTAATTCAGCTTTTCCTTAAAAAAAGTCTTCAATTCAGCTTCCTATGAGTAGTCAGCACATCCCACTATGATATCTAATAGTAACTTGTCCATGCCATGGGTAGCATGGACATCTTCGCATAAGCAGCTTGCTAGTCTGAAAAGGAAACATAACTGTCACTCTTATATTGCATGGACTACATGGCTTATAAATTATCTCCTGTGTGTAGAAACAGTACTGGATTCACTTTTTTTTTTTTGCACAATTGTGCCATTATTATCTATATATTGGTCATATCTTCATTGCATCTACTGATACAAATTGCAGGGTCCAGAGATCCGAACTGGATTTTTGAAAGATGGGAAGCCTGTTCAATTGAAGAAGGGTCAAGAAATCACAATTTCCACAGATTATAGCATTCAGGGTGATGAGAAAATGATATCGATGAGCTACAAGAAGCTTGCAGTGGATCTGAAGCCAGGCAGTGTCATATTGTGTGCTGATGGTACCATCACTCTTACTGTGGTTCACTGTGATAAAGAGCAAGGCTTGGTTCGCTGCCGTTGTGAGAACACTTCTATGCTTGGTGAGAGGAAGAATGTCAATCTTCCAGGAGTTATTGTTGATCTCCCAACACTTACTGACAAGGACAAGGAGGACATCCTTAAGTGGGGTGTCCCAAACAAGATTGACATGATTGCCTTGTCGTTTGTCCGCAAGGGTTCGGATCTTGTGGAGGTTAGGAAGGTACTTGGTGAGCATGCTAAGTCCATAATGCTGATGTCAAAGGTATGTGGCTATGGCATTCTCTTTTTAGTTTTGAGTTAATAGATTTCTCAATTGACGTTATAATTAATTTGAATGTGCAGGTTGAGAATCAAGAGGGAGTAGCTAACTTTGATGATATCCTGGCAAACTCTGATGCTTTTATGGTTGCAAGAGGTGATTTAGGGATGGAAATTCCTATAGAGAAGATCTTCTTTGCACAGAAGGTGATGATTTTCAAGTGCAACATTCAGGGCAAGCCTGTTGTTACTGCCACTCAGATGTTGGAATCTATGATCAAGTCTCCTCGCCCTACTCGAGCTGAAGCAACAGATGTTGCAAATGCAGTGCTTGATGGCACCGACTGTGTCATGCTTAGTGGTGAGACAGCTGCTGGGGCATATCCAGAGCTGGCTGTGCAGACAATGGCCAAGATCTGTGTGCAAGCAGAGTCTTGTGTCGACTATGGTGCTGTTTACAAATCAATCATGGCCTCAGCTCCAATTCCAATGAGCCCGTTGGAGAGCCTTGCATCATCAGCTGTCCGCACAGCAAACTCTGCCAAGGCGGCGCTTATCTTGGTCCTGACCAGGGGAGGATCAACTGCTAGGCTTGTTGCCAAGTATAGGCCATCCATGCCAATACTGTCTGTTGTGGTTCCTGAGCTGAAGACGGACTCCTTCGATTGGACCTGCAGCGATGAGGGGCCAGCAAGGCAAAGCCTCATTGTGAGGGGTGTGATCCCAATGCTGAGTGCTGCCAACGCCAAGGCCTCTGACAGCGAAGCCACTGAAGAGGCAATTGGTTTTGCCATTGAAAACGCAAAGGCGATGGGGCTATGCATCACCGGCGAGTCTGTTGTGGCTCTGCACCGGATTGGGATTGCATCCGTCATCAAGCTCTTGACTGTGAACTAGGGGGAGACACACCATTTTGCCTGGGGGTGAATTTTTGTGAGACTGCTTAAGCATATCAGCATATCCGCAGTTTTTGTTGCCAAAGATAGTGACTTTGGGTTTTGGTACCATGGATGGTTACGAGGCTGTGACAATTTATCATTTAGATGTTAGCCATTTAAACAATTTATCAACCATTATAGCTACTTATTCTGCAGCTGTGCTGCAACTGCCTATGATACTATTATGGAAACTTCATGGTTGTTTAACATGCTTTGATTATTTTTTTTATCGTTGGCCAGAAATATGCTTGTTTATGATTTTGAACAGATGATCAAATATGAACGATAAGCCTTCAGTAAAAACACACGACTACCGGGTTAGAATATTATATCTATCTGGAGTAGAATGCTGTAATCCAACTGGTCTTTGAGCCGTTGACAACATGAAACTGTCAATCTGTGAATCTAAGTACTGGCGTAATCAGATAGTAGGTGTGAAGAGATATGTGGCATGTTGACTTATATCTTTTTTATATACTGTATGCATAACGATAGTTCTAAATATAATGCCGCTCATTAAGCTGCTGAAATCTGTGTGTGCAAGCCCTGCAGAAACAAAAATTGATTCGTTAGACACGGATAGCACCAAATTCACCCAAGAGGCAAGTTCATACACTTGCCCACATCTGTTCTTTTGACGACCATGAGAACTGTATCACAGAATATTAGATGAGCAAAACTAACACACTGAAAAACGGCTCCAAATTTTCGTGGCACCAACCCGGCATGCTCCCCTCTATGTACATTGGCACCGATGGGCTCGACCAGCACCAGCAGCAATCATCGCCATTGCTCAATCCTCCCAATGCTGCGAGCTGCTGCTGCTGTCCTCAATCCTCCCAGTGCTGCGAGCTGCTGCTGCTCCCGCCGCCGCCGGACGGCGAGAACAGGCTATTGAGCCACTGTATGGACGCCGGCAGCCGCCTGCCGCTCTCGTCGGTTTCCCCAGCGCTGGCGCGCTCTGGCTCGGCATTGCCAGCGGAGCTTGCCCTTCCATCCCCATCCCCGCCGCCATTGTCATTGCCTTCTTGATCAGCATCGACGCTGACATAGCCACCGCTGTCGCCGCCACCGCCGCACGAGCTCTTGTTGCCATCGTCGGCCGGCAGCTCGAACCGGCAGACGGGGCAGGAGCTGTGCATCTCGAGCCACGGCACGATGCAGTTGGCGTGGAACTTGTGCCTGCAGGGCATCTCCCTGGCACGCTCGCCGGGCGCGTAGTCCTCGAGGCAGACCGGGCAGCTGTCGCCGTCGTTGCCGCTGCCGGCGATCTCCACGGTCGGCAGCGCCTCGACGGCCTCCTTCTTGGCCGGCGGCGTGCCTTGGCGGCTGGCGTCGCCCTCGGTCAGCTGCTGCACCAGGGCGTCGAGGCCGGGGCCGAAGAAGTAGTCGCCCAGCGCCACGCCATGCTCGGCGGCGGCGATGCCACTGCCGCCGCCGCCGCCGCCGCCTCCGCCAGCGGCGCCGATGAAGAGGCTCCGGCCGAAAGGGGTGAGCTGGTCGCCCTCGATGGCGACGCCGGAGGCCGCCTCCAGGCGCTGCAGCTGGCGGTCCCGGATCTCGTGCAGGAGCCGCAGGAACGCGGTGACGCGGCGGCGCCGCCGCGTGAACTCGTGCTCGTCCCAGTCGTGGTCGCCGCCTCCGACGCCGCCGCCGTGCTCCTGGTGGCGCCGGCTGCGGCGGCGGCGGACGGAGCTGTCGACCGAGCTGAGGATGGCGTGCGCCCAGATGGAGCTCGGGCGGTCCGTGCCGCTGTACGCCGCGTCGGTCAACGCGCCGCCGCCGCTGTCGGCCGCGGCGGCGGCGGCGGCGCCGCGGGCGGTCTCCATCTCCTCGAGGAAGCCGCTGTGGCAGTGTGGGCACTTCATCTCCGGCGCGCCCTCCGCGGGCCTCACCGCCGCGGCGCACATGTGGCACCAGTAGCTCCCGGCGCCCGCCTCCTCCGCCATTGCTGCCGAGCTTGTTCCGCTTTCCCCCGCCAATGCAGCTACTCTAGTTGTTCCGGGGGGAAGAAGATTCAGCTGCGACGAATCAACCGGGAAGGAAAGATCAGAGTCTTGATGCTTTGCTTACAATCAATCGTGAATGGTCTAATCAGTAAGTGGCAAAAACAAGTTCGATCTGCGCAGGTCAATGTCTCTCCTATTGAACGCAGGAATGAACCATTTCTTGATGTCCTAACACATTTGACAGATCGAATCATTTGCTTGCATGTTCTTGTGATGGACAGATCAGAATCGGATGAGCTTCTTTGAAAGCTCGCAAATCGAAAGACAAGGACGCACGCTCTTGCTAAAGTAACATCCACGCAAACGCAAGAGCAAGGTCAAAATCATCTGGGAACCCTACACGCAATCCAATCAGGAAAAGATGGACATGGCAATAGGGATGGAGCAATTTCACAAGGTTGTCCTTGAAGACCCCGAGATATTGGATCAAGCAAGGTGAATAACAAGCTTAACAAAATGCGCATGATATCACTCAGTAAGCTTCACGAAAGGAAAAAATAATAGCAAACATCATTTCTGCAATATGAACATCTACAGCCAGCATAGCAGACCCTCAATCTGACAATAAGACCCAGAAGCACACAAATGGATCCACAGGCTAGATGAATGCAAACGCCAAATGGATAAAGGGGAAAGCGTCAAACGACGCAAGCAAGCAATCAATCACCTTGGGCGCAGCAGGGCAGGGCAGGGCATGTGGGGGAAGGAAGGGGAAGAAGAAGAGCAGCAGCAAGGCCAAGAGGGGCCGGGCCTCTCCTGCCTCTGCTTTATATTATCATCCTCCTCCTCGCATCGATTACGACCTCGAGCTGCTGCTCCTCATATAATACGCCGGGGGAACACATGTTTAGGGCAGCGATTAGGAGGGTCCCCTTGCCCTGCCTCGGTGCTCAATTATTGCGCTGGCCTCCTAATTTTAAGCTTCTCTCCCCAGCACCTGAATTCCTCGCTGTTCTTGTGATTAGAAAAAAACATTTTTTCCCCTTCTCCTCCCGGCTAAAAGTTCAGTGGTGGTGGGGTTTCGCTTTCCGGCCAGCCCAGAAATAGGCGAGGATTCGGAAAAGGGGAGAGGAGTTAAAATGAAAAAGAAATATGCAAAGTGGGGCCCGCTTCCTCGATGATCATCACTGCATGTGCCCGTGACGCCGTGGTGCCGTGGTCCGTGGGGGGGGTGGTGGGTGCCACGTCAGCTGAATACTTTATAACTAATTTCTTTTTTTGTTCTCTCTCACTATCAGGGAAAAGATTATAATTTCGAGAGAAATTATGATGTCAGCTCTTACCTATGGGTGCACTGACTGTGCTGCCATGTGATGTCAGCTTTTTAGCTTTGGTTAGCCGCCTGGCTGGCGTGCGCCGGCGAAATCGTAGAGAGTAGAGACTCGAGAGTTACTTTCGAACGGAGATGCCATGGGGTCTTCCAAAAGTGTCTTTGTTCGGAGTTTGGACTCGATTCGGACAAGAATTGACAGGAAACGGACTGAAAAGAAAATGAGAGAATTACAAAAGGATTTAAGAGAGTATCCTCCACCCATGTTAGAATTCAAGAGGAACGCCATTTAGTTGAATTAATGTTTTTTATATTTTTAGCCAAATAAGCTTTTTTTTTTAATTTGATGTGATTCGTAGGTTGATGTTCGCTCTCATGCTATCTAGCGGAGCCCGTAACAAATACATCATCTATTATCTATACTATAAAGCATGACGAAATTTTTCGTCCGTCGTCTTTCGTTTCTTCTGTCGTCATCTATATTCCACACTATGATGATCCAACGCTCTAGATTAATCTTACACCCTACCCCACGTAATGCATGGCGACGCCAAACCTTCCAATGCCACGTCCCCCATAAAAAAGAACGTTCCATATCAACCACGTTTGGCTTCCAAAATCGATTGGTAAAATCGGATCGGGTATCCATCTTCCAAAATTGGAACGTCCAAACACTTCTCCAAAAACAAATCAAGAAAGTACTTCTTAGAGCATCTCCAAGAGCCTCTCTAAAAATCACTCTCTAAATCATCATTTAAAGAGTCATTTGCATAAAAAATGATTTCTATATCTTCATGTTTTCCAACAGCTTCTCTATATCTTGCATGCACTCTAGAGAGCTATTCTCTTTTCTATATTTTGCTAGCGAGAAATCCGGAATAGAGAGTGACTATGTTTGAATAACCAAATAGAGAGGCTGTTAGAAGGTAACTTTTTATATTTATGGTGTCTGCCATTTCGATACATCGGTGATACATGTAATAAATTTATATTTATGGTGTCTGCTACAACAAATTTACTCAATAGATTTTTACTCTATTGTGGAGCGGTCCCAGTTAAGCAATCATGTGTATTCGACCTGTTATAAGGTGAAGTACGTACCTAAGGACGACGGCCATACTTTGGCGACATGCAAGCAGGCGGCGAGGGACGGATCCACCTCGCGAATCCAACGACGTGATGTGATACCCTCCCCTCGCGAATGTCGTGGCCGAGCGTAGAGCTTAG
Organism: Urochloa ruziziensis; assembly: GCA_015476505.1. Classification (NCBI taxonomy): domain Eukaryota; kingdom Viridiplantae; phylum Streptophyta; class Magnoliopsida; order Poales; family Poaceae; genus Urochloa; species Urochloa ruziziensis. The sequence goes on along the minus strand of CM027122.1, from coordinate 16,661,470 downwards.
GGATCGATCCACCTCGTGCGCCTTCCCCTCGTGACCTACGGATTTTGCGTAAGAGCATCTCGAAGAGTCTCTCTAAAAATCACTCTCTAAATCATCATTTAAAGAGTCATTTGCATAAAAATCGTTTTCTATATCTTCATGTTTTCCAACAACTTCTCTATATCTTGCATGCACTCTAGAGAGCTATTCTCTTTTCTATATTTTGCTAGCGAGAAATCCGGAATAGAGAGTGACTATGTTTGAATAACCAAATAGAGAGGCTGTTGGAAGGTAACTTTTTAATCAAAATCTCTAAAATTAACAATGAAGAAGGATTTAGAGAGTCTCTTGGAGTTGCTCTAAGTTCATATACGCATCTTTTTCAGAGATTTTGACAAACTCTTTTATGCCTTGCATTGATAATAGCATAAAGCAAGCATGAAACCAATTTTAATATCATTGGGAAGAAACATATATTGTCAACATATCTGTTTGTTCGATGGCAACAAACATTGTAAATTTATTATACCTTCCAAAGTTATATATGTTCTCAATTTCGTTTCTAATTAGACAACGTATCCTATGAGAACTCAATTCCCGTGGGAGGGGGATTTGCAACATCTGAGCCTTCTAATTATTATTAGTTGTTTTTTAATATCATCATTACATATCATCATTACATATACATTTTTATAAATACAAGTAGTATTTACTCTATTGTCTATGAATAATTCTTTTATTTAAATCGTTATGCTAGAAATTTTAAACACGTGCCTGTGGCACGTGCCCTTACCCTAGTCTTAATAAAGCAGAAGCAAAAGGAGCCACCAGATTCGCTGAGAGGGCCTAAAAATTCTCACGTTAATCTAAAAAAGAAAAGGATATACACCGTTGGATTTAATGAAGATCTAACGGTCCACATTATTTTAAAAACTATATTAAATAAAAATTTTATTATTTCTTTTTTTTTCTTACTTAAAAGGCCTATTGATATTTCCTACGCTATTGGACTCCATCTATGAGTCCGTAAAGTCCCAACAGAAAAAAAGGGGAAAGGTGGCACCTAAACAATGTCCGTTTCTAAATCAAAACATTGCCCCACATTGGATTTTCACACATATCTAAAAGGCACATTGGATTTTCATACAAATCTAAAAGGTCGGCTAGCCCAAAAATATATCTAAAATGGCGCATTGTCTCTATGAAAATTGGGAAGCAAAATATCTAAACAAAGAGTACATGCCAAAAATAAGTGATAAATAATTAAATTAGAAATAAAGTAATAAAAATATTTGTATCCAAAGATACATAAAAAGATAGCTTTAGATTTTGTTAATTATATTGGACTTATTATATTCCATTGGCTTCGTTGCCTTCCAATATTGTCATATGTCGGAATCAATCTTCTTCTCCATTCTCGGGATTGCAACTCTATCTCACTCCCACCCATAACAATGCCACAACCGCCCATATCCTTTAGATTCATTGTAATCTCGCCTAACTTCGTCACTTTCCAAAGTTGTCGTATGTCAGAGTTGATCTTCTGACGCACATTCAGGATTGACACTCAGGCCCTCCCTAATATCCAAGCTCGTCCTACAGAAGGTCATGGGCGTGCCAAAACCTAGCGGCCTAGGGGCGGCCTAATGCTAATAGGAATCTGAACCACACGGTAAAAGAGAAAAGCACCATTATAAAGAGGTCTAGATGTAATTTCATGCAATCATGGAGAGCGGACCAACACATAATTCTAGAGCCATCGAAATTCGAATAACAAGGTCCAACATCATGGCTTCTACTCATAGCAATGGATGCAATGCGACTACAACCAACCTTGAGATACTTAAACTATTAACATAGGCAGCATAGCTAGCAGGGAGAATACTAATACTATTCAAAAGTGTGTTAAAAAAAAGAAAAAATGGCACACGTGGTAAAAGAGAAGAGCAACTTATAAATGAGAAAATTGATCTAATGAGTTCTTTTGTATATTTTACTCTAATTCAAATTAGATCTAAGCATTTCTGATAGGGCCCAAAATTCCCCGGTATGTTTTGGGCTGAAAATTCATGCCCAGGCCCTTCCCCTACGTAGAAATAGGCCCATTTTAGCCTTCTCATTCATTATTGTTGCAAAAATAATTAAAATAATATTTTGATCAAAGAAAAACATTTAGGATTCATTTTCACTATCCAAGCCTGTCCTAGAAAAGGTAAAAATCCGGCACACATGGTAAAAAGAGAAGAGAAACTCATGAAGAAAATTAATCTAATATGTTTCATTGATGTCCAAGTTCTTCATTTATTCCATTATAATACTATAAAATCAACTTAGACATGAGATCCAAAGGGAAAAAATAGTTAGACAATACATACAAATTTACACAAATTGATGTTGGTATGGAATGATGCCTTTAACATCCCCATTTAAAGGAATCCAAGATGATTTAGTTCACATCCGGTATGCTACAAAGGTAGATGGTGTGATGTTGTCAACAAATCGATGGTAGACCAGAACTCACAACAAGACAAGCCGAGTTGATCTCACCGGGCTTCCCACCAGGGATAACGATAATATTGAATGTGCCATTAAAGAAGACAACACAAGCTATGCTAGTAATAAAAAGCTTGAAAACTCAAACAGGGCCTTCTAGATGCTGCACCAGCTACTTCGAAAAGAGATGGGGATGCTCAGTTAATAAGGAAGGTAAAAGAACATGAGGAGAAAAAAAAGGAAAAAGGTAACAAGCGCACATGATTTTTTTTAGAATACTGAGTTAAAAAAATATAAGACTATCATAAAAATATAATATAATAATATAGTGCTATTATATTTGGAATATAAATATATTTTTTTATTGTAATAAATTTATTTTACATAATAAAACATGCAACTGCTGATATATATATATATATATATATATATATATATATATATATATATATATATATATATATATATATATATATATATATATATATATATATATATATGAAAGAGCAAACTAAGTAAGTATCGTGGAGTCTCTTTGAAATTTACAATTCAGAAATAACTTTATAGAAACAAAAAAAATTAAAACATTGGAGTGTCACATGGGAAAGGGATCCATGTAATTGATCGACAAAATGTACATGCCTTAAAGAGCGAAGTGGCCAACCAGTTATTTTCAAAATACTAATGGATGAAAGAATAGGGTTGACGGAGTCAAAGAGTGAATGAAGTTAAAAAAGACAACATCTTAGCACCACCAATACCAAGTAAAGACATAACGCTTTCGTGGCTTGATAATAAAGTTTGTTTAAATTTCAAATTATTGCATTCGCCAATAAAAGATCGAATAGGGAAGTCTAATATGCATATGTGTATGTGAGCATCTACATCTGACTCGGAAAAAATAATATGAACTAGCCCAACTGAACATAAGTACATAACAGTAGGGCTGAGTAGAGATGGCCAATATTCACTAGCAACAGCGAGCTATATATTAAAAACTTTTAAATCACTCATATTTTTTAAACCCCTAAAAATTATGAATAAAAGCATTTTTTTACATAGAAGATCCCAAATACCAATATAAAAAGAACTAGCTAGCCGCGCAATTTGCGCGAGCCATCTTACTAGTTACGTTCATATTGTTTCATAGATAAAAGGGGGGTGGGGAGGGGGGGGGGGGGAGGAATTCAGGAAATAACACCGGTTTGTTGGGGTGTTCAAGAAATAGCGCTAGTTATTCATGATTCATAAATTTGCACTCGTATCCTAAAAGAATATCTAAATAGTACCGGTATCTAGTTCTTCTATGTTTTTATTTGATTTTGGTCCCATTTTAATTTACAAACAGACCAAATTGTCCCTAATGTAATGTAGACAAGCCTAAACCATAATCCCTAAAAACTATAAACCTTAAACCTAAACAACCCTAAATTCTAAATCTCGTTTCAGTAACCCTATACAACCCTAAACTCCAAATCTCATTTTAATAAACCCTAAACAACCCTAAATCCTAAAACCCTAAACAGCCCTAAATCCTAAAACCCTAAAAACTAAACAACCCTAAAACCCTAAACCATAAAATATATAAACCATACATCCTAAATCTCATTTTATCAAACCCTAAACCTAAACAAACCCAAACCCTAAACCTAAACAACCTTAAACCCTAACACCCTAAATTATAAACTCTAAACCCAAAATCTCGTTTTACTGGTTGGAGAGTCTAAAAAAGAGAAGACTGGAGGGGTATATTTGACTTTTTAGTACTGGTGTGAAGGAATAGAAGAAAGGGAATGTCAAAACTAGTGCTGTTTCATGAATCCATATACTTACATGGTGGTGCTATTATCTGAAAAGGTGAAAAACGGATGCTATTTCCTTAACACCATCCCATACCGGTGCTATTTTCTCAATTTTCTCATAAAAGGGCATTGAGCCGGACCGTGTGTGTGAGGAAATGCAGGCTTTTGACTTGGTGGGCTGGGCCACGCTCGCTCATCCCGTCGATTTTCTGAATTTTTTTTTATTTTTATTTTTTTTTACGATTTTTCAAAAATAAATTGCTGGCTCAAAATTTATCAGATCTGGACTTATATCGCCGGTTGAAACGGCTATCGCCGTTTGATCCGGCGAAAAGGGCCTCCCCTGGCGATGGTGGGCCCTTTCGCCGTTTCAAACGGCTATAGCCCTTTGAACTGGCTATCGCCGTTTGGAACGGCGAAAGGTGCCCCCCGCCGTGGCAACCGCTTTCGCCGGGGGGGGGGGGGGGGGGGGGGGGGGGGGTTGGGGCTATAGCCAGTTCAAACGGCTATAGCCGTTTGAACTGGCTATGTTTGTTTAAAAGTTTTTTTATATTTGTTTAAAAGTTTTTTCATGAAAAAGGTGAATAATTTAATTTATGTTGATTAATAGTTGATATATTTTTTCCGCTCGATTTGGTTCCATAATATGAATTGACGTAGTTTTTGACGCATAAATATTTTTCGGTTATATTTGCTACCGTTTAAATTTTCTACCGTTTAATGTCGTATATTTGTTTATGATACTTTGTACGTTTCCGGTTAACCATTTTTACCGTGAACTGGCTATATTTGTTTAAAAGTTTTTTTATGAAATAGGTGAATAATTTAATTTATGTTGATTAATAGTTGATATATTTTTTCCGCTCGATTTGGTTCCATAATATGAATTGACGTAGTTTTTGACGCATAAATATTTTTCGGTTATATTTGCTACCGTTTAAATTTTCTACCGTTTAATGTCGTAGATTTGTTTATGATACTTTGTACGTTTCCGGTTAACCATTTTTACCGTGAACTGGCTATATTTGTTTAAAAGTTTTTTTATGAAATAGGTGAATAATTTAATTTATGTTGATTAATAGTTGATATATTTTTTCCGCTCGATTTGGTTCCATAATATGAATTGACGTAGTTTTTGACGCATAAATATTTTTCGGTTATATTTGCTACCGTTTAAATTTTCTACCGTTTAATGTCGTAGATTTGTTTATGATACTTTGTACGTTTCCGGTTAACCATTTGTACCGTAACGCAATAGTTAAATATTGAGTTTTATGTATGGGATTTTTTTATATGTAAAGAGAACGACTTAACTAGTAGAACAAATAACATTTTTTGAAACATTAGAATTGCATAACCCGGCTTGAATGCATAGATGCATTTTAGCGAAATGAAATGATCAGGAGGTAAAGGTGTCGAGCACCTCCTCTGATCTAAACATCTACTACTAGGTGCAATGGCATGTGTACCACATTGATAACGGTATCATGTGCTACTGCTAGTCCTAACATGCCTTTGGGTAATTTAAATCGCCGGGTGTGAAGCCTATGCTTCACTGGGTACAACGGGGATATTTTCCCTTCCTAATGGCTTCAGGGCCAGCTGCTTTTGCACGACGTGCCCTCTCTCTCTTTCTCTCCCTTTCAGCTTCACGTTCATGTGTCTCTTGACGCTCGACCTCCTCGAACCTCTTGCGGATCTCCTCTTGGTCCTTCTTGCGCTTCTTTTCCTGCTCCTCCTCGTGCATCATTCGTTGCCACCTTGCTCTTGCCGAGGCTGCTTCATGCTCAACATGAGCCTTGTCCTCATCGGACTGCTCTGTATCTAGCCACTGCAAGAAATCACAGAGAGGTGGGGGAGTCTTTAACTCCCCAAAGTAAGAATACGAAACATGAAATGGTTAGAAAAACATGGTAGGGTTAGTGAATACCTTGGCTCTCATGCTTGCAGACACCTTGGGTGGATCATACTCGAAGTTGTCACACATGAAAAATCTCATGCCGTAGTAGTCACCCAAGATTTTTGACTGCACAAGCTTGCATAGGTCACCACAGAAGCACATTGGCACATGCACCCCTTGTGGAACAGCAACTCTCACCTTCCTCCACTTGAGGAGCTCTGGATCTGAACAAGTCATGGTTTGTAACTGAGACACTGCACAAGTTCAATAGCAATGGCATGCCATATATAGTGAATGATTGGGTTGGTCCATAGACCGAGTCCATGATGTTTTGGATGTGTGGTACATAAAAAGAGATCGAATCCAATGCAAGCGGATAAGTTCGCCACGCCGTCTTCAGTGCATGCTCTGCGCGAGACACTGTATCACAGAAAAGCGGCATTGGATGCCTTGCTTCCCCACAGTGGATGCCCTAGCCTTGGATGCTATGGTAAAGCAGAGTAGTCTGAAAAGCGACACTGGATTCCCCACATTGGATGCCCTGGCCTGGGATGGTACGGTTAATAAAAGAAGTCTGATAAATAGTAGAGTCTTTGGATACAAAGGTACATGACTTCATTAAATTAAAACGAATTTGGAATACATGACTAAGAAAGTCATGGTGCATGTAGCAATGTTGCATACACTACGGTACATTTCAATGCAACGTGCTTGCGCCATTGACCTTCAAACTACACAAGTGGCAGTGGCACGTGCGACACATGTATGATGTGCCGACCTAATCCTAACATGCCTTAGGTAATTAAACGGAATAATTACGACAACTCCATTGAACGGTCCTAGTAATCTCCCCACATAGCAAACTGTGTTGCACCTTCTCCATAATATCCTCCCATCGGCGGCGGAGGAGGGGGCGAAGGCGGCGGTGGCGGCGACGCAGGCTTCTTTTGGTGACCGGGGCAGCTGCAATATGGGTCATTGCACGGCGCCTCCTGTGACACAGCTTCATTCTTGTTGTATTCCTCTTCTTCATAGTGCTGAACTTTGGTTTCCAGATCTTGGATTTTGTTCTGCAGATATTCGATGAACTCATGATGGGGAAGAAGAGGAGGAGGATCGACCCACCTAACGAACCCACAGTTTTCTTCGGCTTCAGAAGCCTAAATCAAAGAACTCGAGTAAGATGGTGAAACTAAGACAAGCATAATTAACTGAGGATTATTAGTAACATTTACCCATGCTCTTGGGCATTTGAAGAAACGACGACCTCCATTCAGATCGGAGGTATTCATCTGCACTAAGCAATCTTCACCATGCATGCATTTTGGCCAGTCTTCTTTGCTCTTAGTGTATCCTCTAAGAGGCTTATCCTTTGTGAAATCATGCTTGCTTTGAACTGGAAACTCATACAATGGTTCCCCAAAGTAATCAGGACCAAGAGACCCGACATCGTCCCCTCCCTCTCAACCTGCTCAACTAACTCAGGGATGTGTTCCCCCTCATCAGCCTCGCCGGTTGGTTCATGGGGTGCGTCTTCAACATCTACCTCCTCGTGTTCTCCATCTACCTCCTCTTGTTCAGTATCTTCTTGGGCAGGATCGGCTGTAATTGCATTGTCGTCATCTTGATGCTGACTGCTAGACCCAATCTTCTGATAAACTTGAACAAACAAGACTAGTGGTAAGCCACGCTCGGTAGCTATATTGACATACTCTCTCCAGTTTTGGGTTCCAACAAGGGGCATCAACTCCCAAAACAGGGGTGTGTCCATTCGAAACCTGACTACAGCCATGACTGACAGCTCAAATTGCTCCCTGTCAAGTCCAAATGCCTTGAATAGCCAGTTGCACACTGAGGTCCAGTTCCTCTCTCTTGCTCGAACTACTTGTTTGGTGAACGACTTAAATTCGGACAAGTCTACCCCTTCAGGACCATACCTAACCTCCCCAGGATCATAAAACACTTGGAAAAATAAACTCTCTGACATGCCTGCCAACATTAACCGCAACATTTATACCTGTGAGTAACTAACCTTTGGATTCAACAACATTTAACAAAATTTTAACACATTTAGATAATATACACCGAAAAAGCATCTACATATAGTTATATCAAAATTACCACCTACCATCACTATATAGGTATCTAAGGAATTTTAGAAAACAAAACTACAAATTACTAATTAATAGTTTCGTATGAAAACTGGTACCTAGCTATCAACAAAATACTAACTACCATCTACATATATCTAAAAAAAATTTACACCTAAAATTTATAAATCGGTCTAGATGTACTAACTAATTTTTTCTATGTCCTAGTTCATATAAAAAAACTAAACTTAAAACTAAAATCTACGTGTGCACAGGCTAACTAAATCTAAAACCTAGCATCTAAAATTACACCTAAAATTTATAAATCGGTCTACATATACTAACTAATTTTTTCTATGTCCTAGTTCATATAAAAGAACTAAACTTAAAACTAAAATTTACGTGTGCACAGACTAACTAAATCTAAAACCTACCATCTAAAATTACACCTAAAATTAATAAAGCAGTCTAGATCTACAAACTAATTTTTTCTATATCCTAGTTCATATCTAAAAAACTAAACTTAAAACGAAAATCTACGTGTGCACAGGCTAACTATATCTAAAACCTAGCATCTACAAATAGCTATCTAAAAACATAGATGAAATTTACTGCAACGTAAAAAAAATTTACCTGATGCGAAGCGTAGATCCGGCAGAGCTTCGCTGCCCTTTTCTCTCCTCCCCTCCCTTCCCCTCTCCTCTCCTTCTCCTCTCTTTCTCCTCTCCTCTTCTTTCTGGGCGCGGTGGGCGCGGGGGTGAATGGCGAGCGCTGGGCGCGCTGGAGCGCGCGGGGTGTTATATGGCGAGCCTTTCGCCAGATCAAACGGCGAGAGCCTCGATCCTTTCGCCGACCGTTACGGCGATAGGACCTTTCGCCGGATGGGGCGGCGAAAGGGTCGTGGGCCCGCGGCGCCGACAGCTTCTCGCCGGATGGGCCGGCGAAAGCTTCGTGGGCCCGCGGCGCCGACAGCTTTTCGCCGGATGGGCCGGCGATTTTTATTTTGACCGCGGTATCGCCACTTTGACCGCACCGACAGATCTTTTCGCCGGATGGGCCGGCGAAAGGCACTGGTTCTTCATTTTTTCGCCGTTTCAGCCGGCGATAGCCAGTTCAACTGGCGACATAAGACCAAAACTGCTAAATTTTTGCCCGAGAATTTATTTTTGAAAAATCGTAAAAAAAATATAAAATAAAAAAAATTCCGATTTTCTGCGGGCTTTCAACAAGCAGCTAGGCCCACCTGAGGATGCTGGGCCCGTTGCCTGACCTAAAAGCAGAGCGCACCACAGTCCACGTCACGACTGACGAGCGGAAGCACTCACGCTCCAGCCGTGCGCGGCGCCTGACCGACGGGCGCAGATGGCGGCGGCTCCGGCGGCCGCACCGACTCGCGCCGCCGTATCCTCCTCCTCCAGCGGCGTCACCTTCTGCAGTGGGACGTCCCGCCCCAGCCTTCGCGCAGCCGCGGCCTCGGCTTCGGCGCCGGGATGGCGGCGCAGAGGCCCGGCGGTCTCCGTGGCGGCAAGCTCCGCTCAGTCTGCACCAGGAGCTCTGGCTGTTGACTCCAACAAGGTTTGGATTTTTTTTCTTTTTTCGCGAGTTTTTATTTTCATGTTGCCATAGGGGCGGAAATCGGTTGGGGATTGGGGTGGCGGACTGCAAGCCCCTGTGAAGCTGCAGTTGTTCCTTCCAGTGTAGCGCCCTGCTGAGGGTGGCGTGCGGCGTGCCACACTGCCACATGTTGGATATACAAGCCTAGATGTGCAATGTTTTGTTGGTTCCGCTCAGGTGGAATTTCAGCTGTGGGGTTTCTTGCAGTGAACCGATAGTGCTAGTACAGTGCTTGCAGCCAACTTGCTAGATGCACCATGGAGCTTCTGTGTGATTAGATGCTGGCAAAATGTATGCAATTGGTTTGGGAAATTATATCTCATGCTTGTTTGGATGGTTTAGGTTGATCTCTTATGTCTTTACTTACATGTAGATATATTCCTCTAACCTTTTGAATATCATTATCTTTCTGGTGTAGACTCTGGCAGTACGGAATACAACCTATTCAGTTTTTGCAGTAGCACTGCTACAATTTTGCATCATACAGCTGTGAATGGAAATAGGACGCCTGTTTTTTGTTTTTGTTTTTTCTTGTGGTAGAGTTTAAACTTCCGTTAACGCCTAACAGAGTTTCATTATTTTGCTTGTCAAAGAATCAGGTTGATACATTGCTAGACACTGTGAAGTGGGACAGCAAAGGGTTGGCTGTTGCTATTGCACAAAATGTGGATACTGGAGCCATTCTTATGCAGGGTTTTGTTAACAGAGAAGCCCTTGCGAAAACTATATCAACCAGGAAAGCTACATTCTTTAGCCGCTCACGTTCTTCCTTGTGGACGAAAGGGGAGACGTCTATGAACTTCATCAATGTGCATGATATTTTCCTGGACTGTGACCGTGATTCTGTAAGCATATCCTGCATTGTGCATAAATACCACTTTGAATTCTGTGGGTACTAAATGCATGAATTTTTTGTTTCTCTGCAACTTAGATAATATACCTTGGAAAGCCAGATGGACCTACCTGCCATACAGGAGCAGAAACCTGTTATTATACTTCAGTTTATGATGCTCTACAAGGTTCGAAGGTACCCATTATTAAGTCATCCTTTCTTCTCAGAATGGACTTTTACTTGTGATTAAAATTGAAATATGATTTACCTTCACAGCCCAGTGAAGATATGCAGGTCACGACAACCCTATACTCACTTGAAGATACAATTAGTAGACGGCAGGAGGAGACGGTGACTGAAGGGAAGCCATCATGGACGAAAAAACTACTGCTTGATGCCCAGCTGCTTTGCTCAAAAATACGGTCTGTAATTTTGATGCCTTTTTTGAGTTTTGGGTGCTGCATTATAAAGAATGCAATAAAATTAATGGCAAGACAACAAATAGAAAAGCATGAAGCTTTTTCTTAGCCTGCTTTACCAAGTTGTGCAATTTAAAATAGATAAGAGTAATCATTTGTTGCTATCCTTATTATATTGTGCTATATCTGTTATCTTTGCCATTTTTAGCTGTCCATGTATGGTTTTTGATGGGATATCAATTTGTTCCTGCATATTCTTGCTGTCAAGTTCATTGATATTTCACAAGTTTTTAATATTTGTTTTGTTACTGTCACAGTGGGTTTGCACATTCTTTACCATTAGGTTAACTTCAATTTTAACTGTTTGTAGTTTCTGAGATGCAGTTGGACCATTGGTTTGGTCATAATAATTTTATATTACAAAATGGTAACACTGTGAAAGTAATTTAAGCAAAATAAAAGGTTCTTCTCAGTTGAGTTGAACCTAAACACTCAAAACTATATTGTGCATCAAGGATTAAAAAAATGTTCAACAGAACACTTCCCACAGCTTTAAATGTTCGGGGCACAATGGACTAATCTGCTCCTGATTATCATATTATGTTGCATGTTTTTTGTTTTCTTGTATTTTGACTTTCTGCATTTAACATATGTTGAATGGGTCTTATATTCTTTTTTTTTTTTGCGAGGAAAATATTATATTGCATTTTGCCTTAATCTTCCTCCGACGTTGAACTTAGCTTGATACCTCAGTTGTGTTTATTTAATGCTTCCATACTAGTGTTTGATTGAAGAATTGATGGATTGACTTGGTGCAACAAGAATTAATTGGTATATGAGACCAAAAGTAGATAAGATGTATGCAGTTGACTGTTTTGTGAATAAACATATATATTAAACAATGGTGCTGGCATCAACATAGTCCCAATTTTAAATGTAAACAAGTATTTATGGATCTGCATTATATATATATTGTATGGTCCATATGACAGTATTGTTTAGTAGCCTGCAACTTAGTGATTTTGTAAACAAAAGAAATATTTGTATTCATATTTATCTTGACTGTTTTGTTGTTAGCTGCCTGACCAAATGAATTCTTAGATTCATTTTTATATCTGGATAAAATCCTCTTACAACCTTACTAACCAAGCTGCTCCTTTTCAACGTTTTCATATGGTAGAATGCACATGGAGAATAAAAGGTACCACGACAAAGCTAGTTAGAACATATTAGCTTCCCAATCTGATACTCCATGCATTAAACATGGTCCTAGCATCCAATTCTTCTCTTCATCCTGCTTCAAAACCTTGGACACATAGTCATGTGTTTTTTCTTATACATCTTAAATTTGGCATCAGAAATCAGAAATGGCATAACTCGTACCATAGTTAAAGGGTTTATTCATTTGCCTCTGTCATGATTTGTTTGTTAATTCCCTTATCCTTTTGCAAATTTTTCAGCGAAGAAGCAGGCGAACTAATTCAAACACTGCTGGAGAATGAGGACCGATCCCGCGCAGCTTCGGAGATGGCTGATCTGCTGTACCATGCAATGGTGCTGCTGAGAGTCAAGGGTGTGAAGATGGAAGAAGTCCTTGAGATCCTGAGGAAGAGATTTTCGCAGTCTGGTATTGAGGAGAAGGCCAGTCGCAATAAATCTTAGTGTTCTTAGTTAATGGCGGATGACTTCTCCAATCTGCTATCGTGTGCCCAGCACTGATGCTGAGCGTGAACTATGGAAGAATTTTATGTTTGATGGTCAGTTGTGGAAATGGTTCTTTTCTTTGCTTCTCCGATAGGATGACTGTATTTGTGGTTACTGGTATAATCTCTATGACGACAGAGTCCCTAATAAAGTTACTCATATAGACGTGATTTTGTGGGAAAAACTGGAATGCATTCTTCATCCAAGAAATGCCTGGTTATTACTTAAGCACAGATTTTTGCTGTGATTGATGGAATTAAGCAGGTTATAATTGAAAACTTTGTGCTCGATATGTTTGAATGTCTCCAACACTCAGATTTTCCCTTTCTCCCATGCTCGATTTGCTTCTTTGCTTGTTTCCTTTGCTCTGGCGAGCTGTGTGAGGATTGTAGGGGCTTGGGAGGAGGGGAGGAGAAAAGGCTGCTGCATGCTGGCGTGTTCTGCATGACGGAACATGGAGGAAAAGCTGTCACATGTATTGATAGAGGTGAATTGATTTACATGGAGGAAAAGTATTTCTATCTTGTGGAAAAGGAAAGGCTTACTAGTTGATTGGTTCAAACAACTTGAGCAGGGAAATTACGCAATTCAGGACAAACACGTGGACCAAATCGAAAACGACCAAATTCCGACTCTGGTCGGCCTCTCTCACGGCGAGGAGCGAGAGAGAAATCCCCCCCCCCCCCCCCCTCGATCTCCCCTCTCCGTCTCCCCCTCCGCCGCATGGATCCCGCCGCCGCCTCGCCGGCGCCGGCGCCGGCGCCAGCCGCGGAGGAGCCCCTAGGCGCCGCCTCCGTGCTCGACACCCTCGGCGCGGAGGTGCTGGCGGTCATGTCCCCGGTCTCCATCTGCATGGCCCTCGTCGTGCTCCTCATCTCCCTCCTCTCGCCGCCGTCCTCCGGATCCCCGGGGGGATCGCCTCCGCCGGTCACCGCCGCGACGCTCGTCTACCTTGAGTCCCCCACCGACACCCCGGCCCAGAAGCTCCTCGGCGCGCTCCTCGACGCCGCGGTCTTCGTCGCCCTCGTCGCCGCCGTCACCTTCGTCCTCGTCGCGCTCTACTACTACCGCTGCACGGGCTTCCTCAAGAACTACATGCGCTTCTCCGCCTTCTTCGTCATCTTCTCCATGGGCGGCGCCATCGCCACCGCCGTGCTCCGCCGCCTCGCGGCCCCGCTCGACGCGCCCACCGCGTTCCTGCTCCTCTTCAACGGCGCCGCGGTCGGAGTCCTCTCCGTCTTCGCGTCCGCCGTCCCCATCCTCGTCCGCCAGGGGTACATGGTCGCGCTCGCCGTCATCGTCGCCGCCTGGCTCTCCAGGCTCCCCGAGTGGACCACATGGATCATGCTCGTCGCGCTCGCCCTGTACGACCTCGTCGCCGTGCTCGCGCCGCGGGGACCACTCAGGATGCTTGTGGAGCTGGCCTCCTCCAGGGACGACGAGCTCCCAGCGCTTGTCTACGAGTCCCGGCCTACAGTCGGCCCGGCGACAAGCTCTTCCTCTTATGCTTCAGCCATGGGATCCGTGGAGATGCAAACCATGACAGATTCTGGTCGAGCTGGTGGCAGCCGGTATGACAGGGTGGAGCAGGATGAAGATGCCAGTCGGGCCGTTGTGGAAATGAGGGATCTTGGAAGAGGCCAAGTAAACATTGGTGAGATGAACAGATCAAGTGGTTTGGTGCTTCAAAGGGATAACCTTGAAAGGGAGGTTCAAGTGACTTCAACAGAACTGCCATCGAATCAGGGTGGGAGTTCACAGCATGCTGTTATTCAAATTGAACAGTCTGAGGAAGAAGAGACAGCGCCTCTGGTGTCAGCAGCAGCTACCAACAATGCAGCTTCGGATGAGGAGCATAGACAAAGTTCATCCTCAGAACCACTGGATTTTGAGACGTTTGAGTCTACCAGGGGCATCAAGCTGGGCCTTGGTGATTTTGTTTTCTACAGTGTGCTTGTTGGGAGAGCTGCTATGTATGATTTGATGACGGTGTATGCATGCTACCTTGCCATCATTGCTGGGCTTGGCTGCACCCTGATCTTGCTGTCGATATGCCGGCATGCGCTGCCTGCACTGCCGATCTCTATTATGCTGGGAGTGACATTCTACTTCTTGACGCGGTTGCTGATGGAGCCATTTGTGGTTGGCGCTTCGACAAACTTGGTGATGTTCTGACTTCTCACTGATTTGCTGTTGTCACTTAGATGTGTCTGAACCAAAAGAAAGAGGTCGGTCAGCATTCTGTGTGAGAGTGACTAATAATTTGTTGGTCACTTCTCGTAAACAGTCATTTGTATTCATTGCTAGGAATGCGTGAGACCTTAGACTCTCTGGTAGTATTGGAGATAGGCTTAGCCCATGTCTTGTTGTATAGTTCTATCAACCTGACATGATATTCGGGAAGAACTATTCTGCAATCTGCATTCTGTGTTCTTTGGCTAATTCTATTCTTCATCGAAATTGGTATCTTCACTATAAGATTAGCGATTGAGTAATTGATCATCCAGCATGTTCTTTTTTCTAGGACTTATGTTCTTATCAGTCTACGTTCAAAACTTGCCATTTTCCATCTATAGATGAAAGTTTTTCAACAGGGAGTTAGCCCTCTTCATCACTTTCTTTTCAGGCTATTTTGTTATTTAATAGATTCGATAAGTCAATTATTCGCAAAAAAAAAAAATCAATAAGTCAAGTGTTTTATTTTCCATTCTGATTGAAGTAGTTTCAAAGAACTAAATGATTGTGCAAAGAATTTGTACAAACTCGAATTCTTTTTTGGGTTTGTTTGATTTTAGCATTGTAAATACATAGGCGCAGATGAGGCTAAGCATCTTAAACATTTGTTCCTGTCATTTTTTTAATTATCATTAGTGCCAATTCGTTTTTCTTAGGCCATCCAACATGATATATACTGGGAAGAAAACATGTACATCCATGTGTTACTTTTATGTCACCCGGGAAATTTCGCTAAACTCATTTTTGTGCACTATCCTTTTTGTTTTCGATTTGGTTTTTTCTTCTTTGGCATGTCTAGATTTGTCAATTGGTGGGGATTTGAAGACCGTTTTTTCAATTGGAAACCAGACACTATATCTGAAAAAGTCAACATTGCAAAGCTGAGTGCATCTTGTAAACGTCCAAGCAAAGGTGAGTGCATCTTGCAAAGCTGAGTGCATCTTTTGCTAAGATAAAATCGTCCCCAATTCAAGCTTCATCTTTTTGGATTGCGCTTCAAAATAAAAGGATGGCATTGATTAGCGTTTTTTAGTTGCCCACATCTGTCAATAGCTTCTCTTTTCATCCATGGTGCTGTACATATCCTCTATATAAGCAAAGGTTTCTCTTAGATCTGTCAGTACGCATTGGTAGTCCCAGTTATGCGAACATGGTGTACTGGACTACTGGCATCATTTGCTCAAGTTGAATTGTGCATATATGGTTGGTATATATATGAGGAATTTATGTATCATTTGATCTTCAGATTATTATTAGATGATAAGGAGTTGTTCTAGTGAGGTGATACTGGTATATTGCTGATCATGATCCTAGACCAGTGTCTTCTTGAAGTATTATTTGCTATATACTACATATAAAAGGGTCAGTCTCCAATGCATGCACATGAAGTGCTTGTATAATGTTTGAGCGATATTATTTTTTCTTTTCATAAGTACTGTAAGGTAATTGATAGATCGCTCAACTCTCAAATATCTTTCTTGATGAGACTAAGACCGAAACAATCAGGGCAAACTATGTTACCAGTTTCCCGAACAAATACTACCTCCGTTCCTAAATATATGACGTTTAAGACAAGCTCATTAGTTCAAAAATGAACTAAAGTGATTGTCCTAAACGTCATATATTCGAGAACAGAGGAAGTAAATTGTTTCGGTGAATGGTTCCTCCGAATCTTCTATTCCTTTGCTGAGGCATGCATGAAAACGTCTCACTTGAATGATTCAAGCTGGGTTTTTTTTTTTTTTGAATGTTTGATTCAAGCTGCCTGACTATAGACTTTAGTGTAGATCCAGCATTTGGGTGACCTCATCACCTAGTTTCCAACGCTCTTATTCAGGGGCATCTTTGACCTGTCTGCCCGTTTCTTCTCAACATTTGTGACAAAACAAGCTTTCCACGCGCGAGTTCCAGAATCATTCGTCTATCACCAACTCATACTACTAGGACCAACCAGTCAATTCATTCATTCTCATTCCTCAATTACGCTGCTCCTTCCGGCCGGCGGCGGACTCGGCCGACACCGGCGAAAAGCTTCAACTACTACGGTGGGCGGCCATGCATCGCCGCCGGCCCAGTTGCGTCCCGTGGGCCACGGCTGCATACAGCAACAACAGGGGCCCAGATGCATGGCAGCCCAGTGTGGGAGTCGAGCGGAGGACCCCACACCACCACCAACCCATCGTGTCTAAGCAAAGTGAGCAGTTTTTTTTTTTTTATAAAGAACTTTCATTACTTAAACACATTGTATACATATGAGGTCATACTGACCCCAGGAAACATTCTGGAGTGCTGCGCGCACAACACAACCAGACTGATGCAAGACACAAGTGTAAAGATATTCAGAGTTTGGGTAGAATCACCAAGCCCTATCTTGGGTCTATGGTGTTTGCGTGTTGATTGATTGCCATAAACGGCGCATGGGTTACAATTATATAGCTTGGACAAGGTACAGCCTGGAGGATCTAAACTACCTGCTACTGATAGAGTCAACAACAAATATAACAAGATCCTATCGTATACTACCAGGCTGTTACCGAGCCATAGCTATCTGTTACATGGATACAATATCTCTAACACACCCCCTTAATCTCTACTTTCTAAGTTGAGATTACGCCGAAAGTCTGCAAGTCTTCTGACTGCTAGCGGCTTTGTAAAAACATCAGCAAGCTGATCATGGGTTGATATAAACCTGATCTCCAACAATTTTTGTGCAACTCGTTCACGCACAAAATGATAGTCCACTTCTATATGTTTTGTTCGAGCATGAAAGACTGGATTCTGAGAGAGATACTTTGCTCCAAGGTTGTCACACCATAGTCGTGCTATTGGTGAATGAGGAATCCTCAATTCAGTCAATAAGGTTTGTAACCAAATTATCTCTGCTGTTGCATTAGCCATAGCCTTGTACTCTGCTTCTGTACTGGATCGAGCAACCGTGGCCTGCTTCCTTGCACTCCATGATATCAAATTCGATCCCAAGAATACCGCAAAACCACTGGTTGATCGCCTATCATCAAGGTTTCCTGCCCAATCTGCATCAGAGAAGGCACTAACCATAGTAGTTCTTGACTTCTGAATTTTTAAACCAGTTTCTGCTGTGTACTGAAGGTACCTCAAAATCCTTTTTACAGCAGTCCAATGACATGTCGTTGGAGCATGAAGGAACTGACATACCTTATTAACAGGAAAGGATAAATCTGGTCGTGTCAAAGTCAACTACTGAAGGGCACCCACAATACTTCTAAACCGAGTTGAATCATTAGGGCCGAGCCTTTCACCTTCTTCAATAGACAATTTTTCCGAAGTTGACAGAGGAGTATTCACTGGCTTACATTTATCCATGCCTGCTCTTTTAATCAGATCCCGTGCATGCTTCTCTTGAGAAAGCAGAATACCATTGCTAATCTTGTTTACTTCAATTCCTAAGAAATAGTGTAAGTCACCCAGATCCTTGAGAGCAAAGTCACCTTGCAAGTCTTGAAGTAACTTAGCAACAGCTTCCTGTGAGAAACTAGTTACAATTATATCATCAACATATACAAGTAAATAAATTGTAATTGATCCTTTACTATAGAAGAACAGAGAAGTATCAGCTTTGGATGCACTAAAACCAAGTTGCTGCAATTTTCCACTCAGACGAGAGTACCATGCTCGAGGCGCTTGTTTCAAACCATACAGGGCCTTGTCCAACTTACAGATATAATGTGGTGCTTTCTTTTCCTCATACCCAGGTGGTTGCTTCATGTATACATCCTCCTCCAGAACACCATGAAGAAACGCGTTCTTTACATCAAGTTGGCGAATGCACCATCCTCTGGAAACACCAACAGAAAGTATAGTCCTAATAGTAGCTGGCTTAACCACAGGACTAAAGGTATCATCATAATCAATTCCATAACGTTGTTTAAAACCTTTTGCAACTAGACGAGCCTTGTATCGATCTATGCTACCATCCACTTTATACTTAATTTTATCTACCCACTTACAGTCGATAACGTTTCTACCACGATCTGGTGGTACCAAGTGCCATGTTTCATTTTTCTGTAGAGCCATGAATTCTTCATCCATAGCATTCTTCCAATGATCACTAGCTAGAGCTTCCTCAAGATTCCTTGGTTCTCCTGTAACAGCTAAACACCTATACCTGACTGTACCGTCGCCGTATGTCTTAGGCTTTCGTATGCCATGTTGAAGTCGCGTGGCCGGTCTGGTACGAGGTTGTTGCTGTTCTTGTACAGCTGATTGTTGATGCTGTGTATCCGCTTCACTCCTGGCCGCAGAAGACCCCGCTGAGTCAAACAGTGTACCCAATCCTTCCTCTGCATGCGTGCTGTCGGGATTTGTCGCAACCGGCGAACGCGACACGGGAACCGGCACAGACTCCGAAACAGATCGTCCTGACGGCTGGAGCGTTGGCGATCCCGGTACGCTCGCAGGTTGTTGGGAATCACCTTCAATTTCTGTGCTAGCGCCGTTTTGCCCCTGCTGCTCCTGATCCTGCAGTATTTCTTGCTCATTTTCTTCACCAACGGCATCAGTAGATTGCAAATAAATTAAAGAATCTGGATTTACAGGGAAATTAGACAATTGATCAACTGTTACATGCCCCTCTTGATCAATACTAGCAGGAGGAATAAGAAGAACTTCAGGTCGAAGACGCGCACCTGCATTGGGATTTAGGGATGCAAAGGGAAAAACAGATTCATCAAATGTGACATCACGAGAAATATATACTCGTCCGGTGGAAATGTCAAGACATTTGAAACCCTTGTGAAGATTGCTATACCCTAAAAAGGCGCATCGCTTAGAACGAAACTGAAGTTTTCTATGATTATACAGTCTCAAGTTGGGCCAGCATGCACACCCAAACACTCGAAGCGATGAGTAATCTGGTTTGTGACCGTACAAACGCTCTAAAGGCGTGGAATTTTGAATAACTCTACTTGGAGTTCTATTGATCAAATATGTGGCAGCTAAAAAAGCTTCATCCCAAAATTTTAAAGGCATTGAGGCATGAGCGAGAAGGGAGAGACCCACTTCAACTATGTGGCGATGTTTTCGCTCAGCTGGCCCATTTTGTTGATGGGCATGCGAGCAAGAAACAAGATGGGAGATACCAGCCTTTGTAAGAAACGAATGAAGTTTTTCATATTCTCCCCCCCCCCCCCCCCAGTCAGTTTGCATAGCAACAATTTTCCTATCAAAGGCTCTCTCTACAAGACTTTGAAAATCACGAAATATTTGAAAAACTTCAGACTTATGCTTGAGTAAATAGATCCATGTGAATTTGCTGAAATCATCAATGAAACTAACATAATATTGTTTTCTGCCAACTGATTCAGAGGCAGGTCCCCACACATCAGAGAACACAAGCTGAAGGGGAGCAGACGATGTGCTTGTAGAAATAGGATAAGGCAACTTGTGGCTCTTTCCTTGTTGACAAGCATCACAAATAGGATGTTTATTCAAATCACTATCACATGGAAGATTATTCTTGCTAACAATTTGCTGAACAATAGAAAAGGAGGGATGACCTAATCTACTATGCCAAGTGGTGGAGGATGGCTTGATGGCAGCGCATGAGAGCTTTTGCGACTGAAGGGATCCAGGTGGGATAGGATATAGGCCACGTCTACATCTTCCTTGCAGGAGGGTTTTCTTCGTAGCCTGATCCTTGACAAGAAAGAAATCCGGATGAAACTCAAGATATGCATTGTTATCGGTAGCAAGTTTATGAACGGAAATTAAATTTTTGGATGCTTCAGGAACATGGAGAACACGATTCAAGGCTAGATTACGACTAGGGGTATGTATAACAGTATGACCAGTATGTCTAATTTCCATACCTGAGCCATTGGCGACATGAATCTGTTCTCCACCATTGTACTTTTCCCTCATGGTAAGCTTCTCAAGTTCACTAGTGATATGGTCGGTGGAACCGGTGTCGGTGTACCAATTGCTATCAACATTGTATGAGGCAGCAGCAGCAGCAACGTGTTTCTCTTCAGGGACATAGTCCTCGTCGAACCTATGCCAACATTCAGCAGCGGTGTGGTTTGGCTTGAAGCAGACTTGGCACCTTTGTCCATTGTTGCGCCGGGAACCATTGCTGTTGGAGCGGTTCCCATTATTGGCTCCACGAGACGGTCCACGACCACCACCAGTGCGGCCTCCTCGCGACCGTCCACCATCACGACCACCACGGTTGCCTCCGCGATAGCTGCCACCATATCCACCACGTGAAGCACTATTGGCTGACGAGTTTGAGCCACCGCTCAACAGATCTAAACACTGCTCAAAACTTAATAACTGGGAGTACAGATCATCAATGTATATAGGCTCAACACGAGCAAGAACAGCAGAGACTACAGGATTGTATTCCATATCTAAACCAGTGAGAATATACTGCACCAATTCTTAATCGCCCAAAGGTGTGCCGGCTGATGCCATGTCATTACCTAGGGCCTTCATCTTCCCGACGTAATCTGTGATCGTTAGGTTCTCCTTCTTTGTGGTGGCTAGGGCAATTCTGGTGTTGACTGCCCTAGCTCGAGTCTGAGAGGCATAGATGCCTTCCAGAGTCCTCCATGCTTGGGCTGCCGTATTGCAGGTAGATACCGCCATCAACGCATCTCGTGAGAGCGTGGACAGCAGATAGCTAAGGAGATTTTGATCCTTAGCCACCCACTCGGCGTGCTCCGGGTTTGGCTTCTTCACCATCTTATCTCCTTCCTTGACGTCGATCTCGACTGAAGGAGCAGAGATTGTGCCGTCGAGATAGCCTGCTAGTTGCGCTCCTCGCACAGCAGGAAGAATCTGAATCTTCCATACAGCGTAGTTGGTCTTGGTTAACTTCTCAGAAACCGGATGGCCAAGTGAGGGACCGGCCAATCCAGAGGAAGAAGAACTTGCCATTGTAGATGTATGGAGAGTGGCTCTGATTACCATGTAAAGATATTCAGAGTTTGGGTAGAATCACCAAGCCCTATCTTGGGTCTATGCCTCTATGGTGTTTGTGTGTTGATTGATTGCCATAAACGGCGCAAGGGTTACAATTATATAGCTTGGACAAGGTACAGCCTGGAGGATCTAAACTACCTGTTACAGATAGAGTCAACAACAAATATAACAAGATCCTATCGTATACTACCAGGCTGTTACCGAACCATAGCTATCTGTTACATGGATACAATATCTCTAACAACAAGAACAGGAAAAATTACATAAAGTGGCTGAAGGCGTAACTCTTGCTTGAACAGCAAGATGTGCAGAACTATTCTCCTGTCGACTAATCTTCACCACCTGATGAAACTGCTGCCCTTGACAGCTAGAAAACTCTGAAAGAACCGGTCGAAGCCTCCAAGGAGCAGAGGCAAGATCCTTCTGTAGAAGCTGAACTGCCTGACTACAATCAGTCCCAAAGTGCATCTCCTGGATTTGCAGAGCTTTTGCCACTCTAGCAGCCAAAGCCAGAGCAGCTAGCTCTGCCATGAGAACAGATTCCACCTTCACCTTCGCTTGAATCTGCAAGGCCCATGACTCTGTATTCCCTGCATAAGACAGAAAAACTCCTAGGCCCGCCTGTCTTGGAACAGCTCCAGGACCATCTAGAGCTAAAGCTGCATCAGAACAGCATTACCATTTATGGCCAAGAGAGTTGAAGCATACATGGACCTGTAGACTAAAGTTAGAAGGCAAAGCACATTGCATAGGAGGTGTGTAGTTATTGGGAACATAACTTGTACAGCTTCTGGGTAAACCTGCATGAAAGTCAAACAAGGTGGAAGTACTAATGTCAGCCTGCACCTCATGATTCAACCTGCTCACAGACCATTTGATATTATTGAACATATAGTCATTCCTTGCTTTCCAAAGATACCAAAGCTTAGTAAAGACCTCCTGCAAGATATCATCTGCAAAATTGTTTGATAAGAGAGCAACCAGAGTACTCTGTAAACCATCCATTTCTTGCAATAAACAGTCAGTTCTCAAAGGAGTAGCAGCTGTAAACCAAACAGCTCTTGCAAAATCACATGCAAAAAATAGATGGAAGCCATTTTCAACCGTACCGCAACTTTTACAAGTGTTGTCAATGTGAGAGCTGAAAGTGGCAGCTCTATGACCGGTGGCTAAAGAGTGTCTGATAAGTCTCCAAGAAAAAGCCTTGATACGAGGAGGAATGGTTTTATGCTTCCAGATTCTAGTAAGAATAGAAAGGGCTACTGGAGAGATGGCACGAGGGCCTTGAGTAGGTAGAGAGTGAGAAATTTGAGCAGCCAGGTACTTATAAGCCTCTTTGGTGGAGCAAGTTCCTTGCAAAGAAGGTTTCCAGCACAATTGATCAACATCATCAGAATGGACTTTTGAGGCTTGAAGGATAGCATTGGCAACTGGATTATGAAAGGTAGAATTAACCAGATTATGATTCCAAGAGAACTGCTTATCATTCCATAAATCAGAAACTAAATTAGGTAGCTGTCTGTTAACATGAGGATCAATCAAGTGATTGTGTATGTCTTCCCAATTGTCGCACCAAGGATCAGTCCAAATATTGGAGTTACCTTTATGTATCTGCACCACACTCTGCTCATGAAGATGATGTTTTACCTGCGTGATAGAAGACCAAAAAGCATACCTAGTGCCTAAGCAATTAGTTCTCCAGAAACTATTATTAGGAAAATACTTAGCCTTTAGAACAGAAGTCAAAAAAGGAATCTTATGAGTGGCAATTAACCAGGCAGAGTGGAGAACTAAGCTCTTATTAACAGAGTGCATATTTCTTATGCCCAGACCCCCAGCTGCTTTCGGTTGACAGATATCATCCCAGGACCTGAAATAAAAAGGCTTGACAGAATCTTCTTCTTGAACTCCTTGCCACCAGAAGCGTCGAAGGATAGCATTGATCTTTTCTGTAAAAGCTTTAGAGAACAAAATATTCTGCATATAGTATATGGGAATGGAAGCCAACACAGAATTTATATAAGTGATTCGACCTGCATGATTAAGTTTATTTGCCCTAATACCGGTAAGCTTAGCCCTAAATTTGTTTGGAATGAAACTGTAGGCCTTGCTTCTGTCCTTGTATGAGAGAATGATAGGATGACCAAGATGGATAGTGTTGGAGGTCATCATAGGAACAGGAAAAAGATGTCTGATCTCTTGTCTAGTGTAGGCATCTACATGTTTGCTGAAGAGAATGGAGGATTTGGCCCAGTTTGGAGTCTGACTAGAGGCTTGGCAGAAATTGTCTAGAATAAGCTTAATTTGAGAAGCCTCAGCAGTGGTGGCCTTACCACAAATTAGAAGATCATCAGCAAACAAAAGATAATGAATAGGTGGACAATTATGACCAAGGGATATCCCTGAGAGGTGGTTGTGTTGCAAGGCTGTTTGCAAGCTAAAAGAAAGTTCATTTATAGCCAACACAAAAAGGTAAGGAGATAAAGGGCATCCTTGTCTAATTCCTCTTTGAGAAGAAAAAGAATCAGAAGGTTGACCATTGATAAGAACAGAGAATTCAGGAGTGGAAATACAAGCTTTAGTTAGATTAACAATGTGCAAAGGAAGCCCAACTCTAAGCATTGCACTAGTGATGAAATTCCATTCCACTCTATCGAAAGCTTTAGCTAAATCAATCTTAAGAGAAAGCCTTTATGTTTCCAAGAAGTGAGAGCAAAAGAGCGTGTAATTTCCTGGGCTAAAATAATATTAGAAGAAATATGTCTACCAGGAATAAAAGCTGACTGGGATAAATGCACTTTATCAGGCAGAAAAGGTTTAATCCTATCAGCTAAGCTTTTAGCTATGATCTTGTAAATTACATTGCAAAGACTAATATGCCTAAAATCTTGAGGAACCACAGGAGCATTCTTTTTAGGAATTAGCACAATGTAAGTCTTATTTAGATCAGGAGGAAGCTGACCTGTGCTGTAGAAATTCTGAACCAGACTTACAACATCATCCCCGATCCATTCCCAAGCAGCTCTATAAAAGGCAACATTGAAACCATCTGGGCCTGGAGCAGCATCTTTCTTCATGTTTTTGATAATTGCCCATAACTCAGATTTGTCTGGAATACATGCTGTGAAATCACTAGATAAGTTATCTTCAGTCCTGCTTTGTTGAGAGAAATAGTGAAGCTGTTGCTGATCAGTTTGACTTTTGAACAAACTTGTGAAGTAGGTCTTGAAGCATGTGGCAATCTAGTCATGTGGCAATCCAGCAAACCAACGAGCATACAACACCAATACACCATGGGCAGCAAGCCAGCAACGCAACAAGCGACTCCACTTGCGTCAGGTTCCAACCCAATACGCCAAAATATCCAGAATTTTCAGTCAACCCGTAAGGATTCTTCAGCACAACATACATGAACCAACAACACGCAAGATCCCGACAACATTTTAACTCCTACCTCCTGGCAGGCCTAAACCCACCCGTGTTAAACAAATCACGATGCATGATACTAGGGTCTGGCTGACGGCACTGCATTCCACGAAGCCTAAACTAATAGGTAAATGGTCAAAACTGTCAGTTCCGATGCGCCTCCAGTTCAAAACCTCAAAACGCGCCTACACTTTGTTTCAAATGATGTTACATACAGAAGCGATGGCCACCTTTTCTTCATCTACTACTGTTCTTCCAATCGGTACATGGGACAGCTCCTAAACTTTTCTTCTATTCGACATTTTAACACTACACTATGACCTTACTGCCTGCTAAAATCTAAAACTACATGCAGCCTCCACTCCTATGAACAACATAAATTTGCCCCTCCAATAAAAAAAATATGAACACAGACAAATCATGACCGGTAAATAATGTTACACATGATGCCTACACTCTTCCAATGGGAGAAAAAGGTGGGTCAAGCACAACAGATGGAGGTGCCTTTTCTCTCCGGCTCTTCTTCTTCTGCTTCTTCTCTTCTGAGGTGACTGCCTCAATTAGGTGCCTCACATCCTCCTCGAGGAGCAACTTGAGTGAGCTGGAATACAGCTTGTGCTTCCCCTTCTCAATACTGATGGCTATCGAAGCTTCAGAACAGTGCAACAGAGAAATGCAAACTGAGAATGCCTGTAATGCTGATAGCCGCGCATGGAAATCCACCAAAAACTGTCCTTTCCCATTTGCCTTCATGGAAAGGGCAGGGAGCTCTTCTTTGCTACCCTGTTTCAAACAATGTTGCACATCACAACTGCTTTTGTTTGGAGAAAGATAATAAATGGACGGTCTATTGTGTATAAGCATATACTTGCCAGAAAAAATAGCTTCAGGGCTCAACACCGCGCATTTTGTGATTATTAGTAAGGTTTTAACAGATTATTAAGTTTCTAGGCTGTTAGGTGTTAGCCAATAAGTAAGCTTCAAAGCTATGCCTAAGTTGGTCATACTAATTTACAAGTGATTTTATAGCTAGATAGAATGACTGCAAAAACCAAGTGGATAATTGTCCTCAGCAGCAAGTTACTTCTAGAAGACATTTGGATCATTTTTGGAGTCTCCTTTGGGACACCACAGTAGTACATCAAGGTAGGGGATTGTGTAGTGTACCTGAACAAAGAGCTCCATAGGATGTTTCGCATTTGTGGTTATAGACTCAGCCCAGTTATCATCATATGCATTGCCAAGAACATCAATGGGGCAAGCCATGTCCCATCCACCACAATCACAGCCCCCGCCATACCTCCATCTATCTAGCAAGGGAGATGGGCTGGCCTCTGATTCGCTTGGTAAACCATGCAGCCCACTAGGTGTAACTACTTTGACAGTACAAGGAGATGAACCATTCTTCACTTCCTTGGACTTATTATCTTTACTAAATGGAACCTCTATTACAGTTGCTGCGATCTCCAAATGAGGATAAAGATCTTCTTCAGACCATGGGCAAGATGTTGATACATCCGAGTTATTTCTTCCAAACTTGTGCTGGTCCATCAGATTAATCATCTGTGGAAATTCACCAGAGATCGATTTATCAATCGCACTGCACAGTGGCTGTTGAGGGATCTCTGTACATTGGGTCTTCTCAACAAAACGCCTTGCATGAGCAATATCGTACGAAACAAACTCGGTAATGACCTTATTCACAATACCACCTTTTCCAACTTCAGAGCATAAATAAGATGAAACCTGCAGCTGCCCTACAATTGGGGGTAAATTCAAGCCTCCATCTTTGGAGATCCTTCCAGCAGCGCTGGATCGTTTACCACCACTATGGAAGGTGTATATAGAGTTCAACTCATTCACAGTTTTCCAATTACGGGCGGAAATGGATTCTTCCAGGCCCTCAACACAAAATTCAGAAACCTGTACACCATTCTTGGAATCCAATCTAAGAACTGCTTGAAGATGAGCAGGTGACAGAGCAGATGTGATACACTGTATTTCTCCTTTGGGCTGGCAATTAGATGCTTGTTCAGTTCTTGAAAAATCACCCAACAATGATTTGCGGGGCATTGAATTTTTCCTGCTACCTGGTCCAGTTATAGAGTTAGGATCTCCCTTTTCGATGAGAGATGGACTCCTACGAGACTTGGACTTCATGATTGGGTCCAACATCTTCTTGAAGGGGCTTGGTCGAGCTTTCGAGTTGTTCTCTGTGATATGCTGAACACTGCCAGATGGACAGGTACCATCAGAAGAGCTTACTTTCACCGATATTGATTTGGAACTGCTTGCTGAATTTCTTCCCCTCTCACCATAGTCATTCTCAGTGGGACATGCACTGGTCTTGAGTTGGTAATCTGTTTCAGAACATTTACCTGACTCAACATCTTGCAAGTAAGGAGCTGCATGTCTGCAGGGGCCACCCGCTATGATCTGTTTCTCAAAAGAAATCTCCAGGAAACCATCACCTCCATCATTTTTCAACATGGTGCTGTCCAAGCGTGGTCGATCTAGCTTAAAACTATCATCAGGAAGCTCACGGAATGAAAGGTCCAGAAAGTCCTTTGATGCTCGATTAATCCTATGAGTAGTTTCCACAGAAGACTTAGCCCCTGACCTCTGATTACGATGGGAATGCAGATAAGCTCCACTTGTGCTAGGACGCGAGGATGCATCGACAATATCAAATAACAGAAAGGCATCCCCATCAAATGCAGAGTCTATTTTCCTCCTGCCCTCCTGGGTTTTTCTGATTCTGCTAATTTCACTAGAGCTCTGGTACATAGAGCCACGCTTCCCCACAATGCTTTGTTCTGTGCTCGTCTTGCGGCTTCTTGTTGGCAAGCTCCTGCAGTGGAAATTTGGGACATAGTCCAGGCGTAGCTCCCCTGAGTAGCTCTCTGAGCATTTCAACTGATGGTATCTTCTGTTTCGACTCTCATTTTCTTCATTGGTGCAGCAAGAGGTCTGCAAAATTCTAGGACCTGCTCCCAATCCAGAATTATCCTCGCGTTTCAAGCCAGCATCTTGCCCCATAGATGAAACCTACAATGTGAGCACATGGTGTGAAATTTGGTTTGATGAAATGTGATGTAGAGCATTGGCAAAATAGGGGATGCTATATTGATAGTGTCATCTCTTTCTTGTACTAGCAAGCTACAAGATAGCACATTCCCATGAAACATACTCCATTGTTTTAGAAGAAAACATACACATTGCTACCCCAAAACAACTGATGCTAGAATTCAAGACGTCAGAGCAGCATTCTCCATTATAAAGGTTAAGCAAGATGGATAAACCACACCGAGCATATTATGTTATATATTAAAAAAAAAGATCAAAATAAAAGGGGAAACTGATGAGCAGCATTCGCATCAGATCTCTTGCTCTGTCTGACGGCAAAGACCTACCAAATAGAACCAAATGCAGCAAAAAGGATTTCCTCCAAATCCGAAATGCTCGTCGTAAAAGAATTTCAAATACTCCCAATGCGCTCCAAAACGGAGCCCAGAGAAACGAGTTTTCTCCCTTTGGGCGGAACAAATTAGGCTGGTCTAGTTTATACTACACAGATCTCACCCAGGAAGCTAAAAATTACCAAATATAACCTTAAAAAAGCAGGCAACGGCATATACAAATCAAAGACATTTTTCTCGCTCAAGTAATCTCACGCTGGTAAAAACCTCCTCCAGTATTTCAGTTCCAAATGAGCCCAAAAGAAATGACATCTTTTGGCACGCAAGGGGAGGGAGACTCAGATATCCTCCAGCACCCAAACTCATATTACCGCAGATTAAATCTCGCGTCCGTGAAAAATCTCAGCATCACCGCATCTGCAGCACCTCGCGCACGCCATGAAAAGAAAATCCAGTCTTTGCCAGGCAAAACACGGCCCCATAACCCCCGGCTCCTCCGAATCACAAACTCAAACGGACATTGCAGAGAACAAGAAGCGTCCCTGTGCAATCTAGCACCAACCCACTGAGCCACTGAGGAAGAAACGCGCATTACCTCTGTGGAAAGAGAGAGAGAGAGGGTCGACGCCGGGAGCCAGATCAAGACGCCAAGGGAAACGTGGAGCGATTCCCCTGCCTTCTCCTCCTCACCTGGCCCTCATGGAGCAGACGGGCGTAGGGAGCGGAGCCGAGTGGAGTGGGAGCGTGGAGATCCTTTGCGGCTGAACTGCTGAAGGGACGGAGAGAGAGGAAGCGAGAAAGAAAATGGAGGGACAGTTTGGGAAGAGCAAGGCTGGTCTGGGTCACTCTCTCACCGGGTCTCCAGGGATCTTCTCCTCCCTCCGGCTGCGGGCATTAGATTAGATTAGATCACCTAATAATGATTAATTAGTGCCCTGCCTTTAACCCGGAGGGAGGCGTAGCCTGATAGCCAATTAGCCAAAGGCAAAGGGTGGTGCTCCGTAATTTGCCACCGTTGGTCATGGTCAATGAGTCGTCCACTCCACCTCCCATCCCATGCTTGCGCTGCTAATTAGGTGGCCCCACTGCGGCTCGCCAGCAATCAGGCTAGGAACAATGGATTAGGACCCAGATTTAACAAAATGGTGGTGGTATAAAGAGTAAAGACAGAGGAGGAACGCAGGATGGTACTACTACTAGTAGACGAGAAGTCGTCACGAGGACGAACGCTGGCTTGTTGGGAAGTCTCGTTAGGATGTCACGCCGGAAGCCTGAGGTGACACCGTGACAACAGCTTGAGGCTAACCGAGGGAATGCATTGAAAAAGAAAAATTATCTGTTGTTTCCTTTAATAAGGGTGGCCTTTGGTGCGGTGGTAGAGCTTCATCGCCTGTGACCGAAAGGTTCAGGGTTCAAGTCCCGGCGTGCGCATTTATGTATAGGAAAGGTTGTGTGCTAAACAACCTACCCCTAGACCCCGCATAGTGCACGAGCCTACGGCATTATTTGTTGTTCCTTTGCTAGAAAAAAACGTTTTTTTGCACGACGTGCAATTCAGTAATTGCTGTTCATTCTCCACTACGTTTATTTGCACTACATGTTGGAGGTATGACCATGGGCCCACAGGGACGCATGGATTATCTTTAGAAGGAGTCGTACCAGGCGTGAAGACTACGAGTAGAGTACTGCAAGGACTCTTCTCGTTATGGAAACTAGTCGTATGATTTGTAAACCACTCGGATTGGCTTGTAAAGCACTCTACGAGTTGTAATAGGTTAGGATTCTACTCGAAACCGACCTTGTAACCCTGCCTGCCGTGTATATAAGGCTGGGCAGGGGCCCCCTCCAAAGATACGATCTCATCAATACAAACCACCATACAGGACGTAGGGTATTACGCCATCTAAGCGGTCCGAACCTGTCTAAAATCCTGAGTCTTTTAGCCTTTGCGTTCCTGATCTCGGCGAAACCCACCTGAAACTCTACTACCTCGGGATACCCCTCGGTAGGATCGACGGTAGAACACCGACACTACATGCTGTACATTCAAGGGAAATAAGAACTTTGTACTATAGCCTATTTGCTGTGTTGAGAGAAAGGAAAATACCCTTACATATTCAAGGGAAATAAAGACTTTGCACTAGCCTATTTGTTGTTGTACATTTGAAAGAGAAGGGGGAAAAAATCCGAAATGCAGCGGGACGATATATGCAGTTGACTCTCGATTTGTACGGTTCCACGTACGGGTACCAAGTACGAACGCGTGATGGCGGTAGACAGACCCTTCGATTGTTTCCTCGTGGCTGCTGGTACGGTGATCGATTATATATGTACCCATCAAATCAAATAAAACGAAGCAAAACATTTAATTAACTTTCCGCATGCAAGCACGGTGTGGCCGTGTGGTACGTGGCTGCAGTTGCCGACCGACCGAGTCATCACACGGGCGGGCACACGGCAAGCTTGCGTCGCATTGATAGGGTAACAGTACGGTGCAAGCTAGCTGCGATCTTGCGGTCCGTAGAGAAAATAATGAATAACGAGGGCACTCGTGTCGTGTATATATATATATATATGCATGCTCTTCACTCTTGAGGGCACACCCATCAAGCTTTACAAAGAGGCGCCCTTTACAACAAATGTACGTAACCTGCTGGATCGATCGAATCAATTAATTGCGCAATCAAATTCATTCGATCACCGAGCGAGCAATCGCACGCTCCCGCGTTTAGTTTGTACGCTGGCAGCACTGTCCACTGACCCACACGCTGAGGTACATGCCGCCAGCAGGTGGTCCGGTCCAAGTCCATCCATCCGACCCCACAGCTGCTTCATGACGACGATGGGCCGGCCGGCTTTTTTCTGTTATTTTATTTATTATTACACTGCATATTTCTATTTATTTGCATCTGCTGTGTGTTGCATTGTGGAGTGGAGTGGAGCTGGAGTGAGGTGTACTCCCTCCGTTCCAAAATAGATGTCATTCTCGCTTTCCGAGAAGTCAACATTTTCAAAATACCGGCAATTATATATTAAAATATATAAATATTTATGCTAAGTAATTAGTATCATTGGAAAGATCTTTAAGTCTAGTTTTTTAACAAATTTATTTAGAGATGAAAATATTGCACGTTTTTTCTATAAATCTAGTCAAAGTTGAAAAAGTTTGACCGGCACGCATCCCATAACGTCATCTATTTTGGAACGGATGGAGTACTAGTACTAAGTAGACAGGAAGAGGGCACAGCAGCTTTCCATGCTTTGACGTGTCGCCTCTCCCTGTTGTTTCTCACGGCAAGCTCCCATCCCCAAGTCCGCTTTTGTTTGCCCGCTTTCCGCTTTGTTTTTTTGGCGCGCGCCACGCTACCGCTCACACACATCATCATGCGTCCACACCTGGGTTAGCCTTTTGGTGCTCAGTGCTCGCTCAGATCACCGTGCTCGTTTTGTTGCTTTGCTTCGCTTGGTCACCATAGGCGCATCAGCAATGCACTGCAAATGCCAAAATAGCCCATCTTGTTGCTGACCCTCCACGCTTCCAGTGGAGAGTAATCCCTGTCCCGGCACGGCGCACGAGACGGCACGACGCTGGCTAATGATGGTGTGTGGCTCCGGCAAGGCAAATTACGCAACGTACAGTAGGGCTCAATCAACCTGTCGGCCTGCTGCCTTGTGCCTTTGCCCCCCTCCACGCACCTCTTCTCCCCTGCACTCGCACTGCTGTGCATCATCCCCACCCCAATCATTAGGCCGGCTTGCAACAGATCGATCGGCTCCTGCCGCTGAACCCTGAATGCTCCTAGCACTAGCTTAGCTAGCTGCTGCTAATAATCTGAGCCATCGATCGATGCAGTCAGTCAGTGCGATTGATTCACAGCAGTGGTGGCGTTCCTTTTGTTTGCTGTCTCCTACTGTATGTCCTTCCAGAAGCTATGATGAGAAGCTAGCTAGAGTGACTGAAGGAGCAGTCCATCTTGGAGCTGATGATGCATAGTGCCCAGCTCAATCTATACATACATGCATGTCGCATGCATTGGCCGCGGCCGGCAACATGAGGACGATGAGGTTGTGTTTTGCTGCGTGTCCACTCCGGTGGGATGGGAAAAACCCAAACTGCTTTTGGGCCCAAAAACCTACTGCAACCAAAGTATCCTTGGGCTGGGCATCGAAATGAGGAGAAACATTAGTGCGCGTATGTTTGGGTCCGTCAAACCGCCTCTTCGTGGGCCGGATAACTTGCGACCCAAATTCTCACGCACAAGAAATCAGGTTGTTGTTGTGTATAAGCGTTTGAAAGACCAAAGACAAAGGATGCGAAAAATACAAATAGGTTTGCCGTCGATTTTTCACAAGGCACATACGCTTCATTCGGTGGCCGCCGCAGCTGCCACAGACGAGCAGGCCACGATGATGGCGATTAATTGTATCGCTTCACGCAATTAATTGTATCGATGTTGATCTCGATGGGATTGGGGCTAGCTCCTGGTGATGGACAGCGGCAGGGCGGCCGACTGCGGAGCAGCAGTTTGATCGATGCGCACTGCTGAATGCCTCCTAAACTCTCACGCGCTGTGCAACATCATCTATTTTTCTATTGAGGGCGCCGACTGGTTTTACTTTACAATCTACGGAGTACTAACAAATAAATCGTCGAAGAAACAGCTAGAGCGGCGAGCAGCCACGCTGCAAAATTAATCTCCACTTCGCCAGTGCTGCCCCTGATTCCATCAGTGAAGCCGGCAATGCACAGCCATTACACCATGTACGCCATTAAATAATGGTGTCATGGTCAGGGATGTGTAACAACTAACAACCATGCCTAGGAAAACAGCTTAAACCCACTTTACATGTTAAATGGACCGCACTTGCTAATTAACCTGGCCTATCTAAGTTTAATAATCCTGCTTAATTCGATTTTGGCGATTAATGATAACATTATCATTGTGACTAACATGTATTTTGCAACGGCAAATAAAAAGTTAATGCATTGATGGGTTTTCATGGTACTCCTAGTCTCCATCAATTAAAAATTGTTTATTCGATTTGAAAAAAATTAGATGTTTATTTTCCTTTGTTCGTACTAAGGGGGGGGGGGGGGGGGTGGCAAAACGTAGTAGCTTGACCTAAATGAGCCATAGATTTTTCGCCCAACAAGGAAAAGACGTAAAGCGGCCTTGACCCTCCATTTAATTGTTCAAGTGGTCTATGTCACCGAGACTCCATTCTCGTGACCCAAAATTCCGCTCAAGCCTCAAAATCAAGTTATCCAATCAACCACATTTCAAGATCATCCTAACATCGGCATTGATTAACCTATAAATCATCCATTTTCCCAATTGACTAAACGAATCTGAGTATAGCTAAGCATTTAGTAATTTAATTAAACAATTACCCATACTACTCAAGCGACAAAGGATAAGTAACAAAAAAATAGGCAATAAAAGGAAAAATATATAGATCTAAACATGCAATATATATAACATAACCTCATGCAACCCATAGAGACAGAGTAATCAAGTTCATTTCAAAACATAGGAGAGATATGCTTAGCTGATTGCCTTGGGTCTCCATGGGCCCACCAAAAATGTCCTCGGCGGCTTCGGGCTCAGGGTCAATGATCTCGTACTCTGGCACTTCATTATCTAAAATGCACGAATGAAGTGCCGAAGTGCGAGATCATTGACAAGCCACCGCGAGGACGTGTTTGTTGAGTCCGAGGAGACCCAAGGCAAGCAGCTAAGCATATCTCTCATATGTTTTGAAATTAATTTGATTGTTGTGTCACTATGAGTCACATTGGATTATGTTATATATATTGCATATTTATATCCTATCTTTTTTCTTTATTGCCAACCTAGATTTGTCGCTCGCTTAGTATTGATAATTGTTGATTGAAATTACGAAATGCTTAGATTGGTCTGTTCAACTAGGAAAATGGATTATCTATAGGATAATCGACGTCGAGGTTATAGGATGACCTTGAAATGTGGTTGGTATATCAACATGAGGTTGGATAACTTGATTTCGAGGCTTGAGCAGAAGGTAGGGTCACTATAATGGGGTCTTAGTGGCATATACTGTTTGAGCAATTGAGGCCCGTTTGTTGTTGACATTAGTTTGAGCAATTAATGCCCAAGAGCGCTGCGAGAGACGTCGTTGGACCTACAAGCGCTGAGAATGCGAGATCTCAGTGTGCTGGTTCACTAGAGATGATAAGTTAATAGATTATGCAAAACAGGTTACCATACTTTACCTTTCTTGTGATTTTCTAATTTATAGGTTTCTAGAGATGATAAGTTAATAGATTATGCAAAACAGGTTACCATGAAGGTATAGTATGTAAATGAAAAGAACCATGGGTTTTTTAATTGAAGTACAAATTAATTATTCATTTCAAGTTATTGAGAAGGTCACAATATAAGCTTTCTTGATTCCAATAGGAGAGCTAATTTGGCCTTTACAAAAGCAAAGTATGTGTTGATGCAAAAATCAGGACTTGACAGATGCGCAAACACACGAGTGAAGGCTTGGCCTTGAAATCCGGGGCGTGCTAGTCAATCTGACCTGTTGATTGACAAGGAAGAATATGTGGTAAAATACTAGCCGAATCGGCTGGCTGCCGAGACTGGCCTCTTGATGAAATCGGCGCTCGACGCTTTGTGCAAGCAATCGGCTGTAACCAAGTTTATGCAGATAATCAATGTAGGTGCAGTAAACAAAAAAAGAAACGGCTAACAGATTAGTCGAGACTTTATGAACAATGTTTAGAAACAGATCTAGTCGGCTATAACTGGACAGATCACTTGATAATGAGCCGACAACAATCTAGATCTAAACAGGATAAAATTGGTGATAAAAACTAGAACAACAAGAATTTATATAAAACTTGCAGATCTAGCAGATATCGATAACTGTTAAATAAATCTAGACGAAACCTCAGCGATGCGCCCGGAGGTTAAAACCTAAAAATTACTCGGTAAAAGCGGAACTTACAAGCAAGCCGAAGATCGAGGCGATGCAGCCCGACGAACTTGAAAGAACTCGTGAAGAAAATAAAAAGGATGGCGAAGCCGCCGGTATGGAAAAGTAAAGGTACTAAAAATAAAAGGATTTGTTTATTGATGCTGTGATAAAACGTTTACAATGCCCGTAGGCACATATTTATACCTTGGACACCCTAATCCGGTCACGGCATACGCAACTTGCTGAAAAAGAAAGTATCTAAACAAGCTAATATTAAGATACATGGACTCTATTTTTCCTTCTGTGGAATCCTGGTTAATAAATCTCTTTCAGTCCAATTCGCATGGCGTAACAGCCCTGGACTTCCCTTTCCATTATTTAAATCAATAAGCTTTCGACTCTATCGGCAAGTAGTCCATCAGTATCTTCTATTTCTACGGACCGATTCCTTTTCCCGATTCTGCTGATTCCTGCCTATTGCCGATTTGTTCCTACCCCTGTATGCATGTACGTGATTACTTGCCATTCTCCATTATTTTAATCTCCTTATTTGCCTTACATATATAGTTTTCCTTCTTTAAATATACTTTTCTTGCCAACCAACCACGTGAAGCCTACTCCAATGTACAAAGCAATATTTTTCTCAGCACCCATCGGTCATCTTGACTTCAATCGAACTCTTTATGAGCTCCATCGGTCAAATGGCCAATGCTACTAAGCTCAATCTCGAAGCATGCTAACAAGCCAATACAACTTCCGATATGAAGTACCACTTTCTTGATTAAATAATCTTGCAGGTCTCTAATCATCATGTATGCATGCTTCTTAATTTAATCAATTCGGCCATCTCTAATCACTTTGTGCACACACCGGACATCCCCTCCTCAGCAACACTTCCGATTCTGCCATGAGCTCACCTCTCCATCCAAAGATATAATATTTAATTCCTTTGCCCAATTCATAATCGGATGTCAACAGAATCGGACTAACTTTGCCAACTAGTACACGGATTGACACTGCTATACCGATTGCCTTATTTCCATTAAAAGTCCATGGACTCACATAATTATCTGATTAAACCAAACAATCATCGCTCCAAATAGGCTGATTAAGATATGTGCACGTAGTGCGAACTTTATTTGCTTTCTTCCCCTTGTCCAATTTCAAAACAGATTTCTCTTTTCCTTTTTGACGTCGGCTTAGACACGTGTCAAAAAACGGTGTCAACAGTATGTTAACTTTTGACCTTTTTGTTAGCAAAACATCCTTAGATCTAATTAAATTGTCAAAGACTATTTTTCTTTTCTATCAAAAAAATTACAAAAGTTAGCACACCTTGCTCATGCCAAGGCCATGTTAGATGTCCTATCAGAATTGAGAAAACTCACGTTCCCTTTATGATTACATCTAACTGTTGAAAGTATTGTGTCTTTCATCTCCTTGAAATGAATCAACAACTTATACTCTAACAAAAAAAAAAAAAAAACTCACGGTTCTTCATGTTAGAAAAGTTGGGCTGTCTATTGGGATAGTACATGCACGCATGCTAGTTTTATTCTTCTACTCGGTGCATGTTGCAGAAGTTTTTGACCATTATATATGGATTGGCCCTAGACTTATTAGACTTAACAAATTTAAAACCCTAAAAACTCACATATTGCCGACAACAGTTTCATTTGAATTTTTGTAACTTTGACTATGTGCTCTTCTATACCATCTTCAACTTGGAACTAATGAATAACCACAACAAAATATGACTAAGTAAAATATCATTGTAGCCCCCCTAAGATTAGTTCCATCTATATTTTTTCCATCATAAAAGTTTACATTTGAAAACTTGCTGACGTAAGGATGCATTTTATATTGGAGATTAGCTTGTTTTGTGGACAGCAAATTCACATATATAATCTCTAGCATATAACCCAGCCCAGCTGCTCCTGGCCCGCCTTCGATTGACGGGCACGGAAACGGAAGAAGGCGCCGGCGCCGGCAAGCGGCAACGTGCAGTCCAGCAGGGCACCACTTTACACACCCTTTATTACATTAGAATCAAGTAGCAATAACACACCGTACCACTCGTACGCGCCTATATATGCTGTACGTGTTGCTCGAGTGGCTACTCCGTCGGCCCGGATAGAGATGGTGCGTGCATATTTCCGTTTTCTTTCCCCTACATATTTCGTGGCCGCCACCGAAGTAGGAGTAGTAATCCAGGATGTACTACTTCTGAGTCTTACTATGTGGACCTTTTTCCTTGCCTGCAATCCAGAAATACATCATGGTATGTGCAAGTTAGAGTATACATGCATGTAGTGAGCCATTAGTGCACTACCTCCGTTCCAAATTATAGGTCGTTTTAGCTTTTCATAGCAAAATCTATAAATCTAAAAAAAAAGCCAAAACGACCTATAAGAGCAAGTATTACAGTGGACTGTAAGTTGGCTAATTGTTGAGGTGGAGGAGAGAGGAGAGGAAAGAGGAGAGAAGTGGGCTGTATTACAGCCCGCTTATGCACAAGAACCAAGAAACTTTGTATTACAGCCCGCTTATGCACAAGAACTAAGAAACTTTGTGAGACAGACAAGTAGGCCATGCATTAATTGTGATGAGCTAAACCATTATATGAGTGAGCTAAGGCTAGTCCCGGTGGGAAGTTTCATGAGGTTTCATGCACATTAATTAGGGTGACAAGTCATCAGTTTTGATGATGTGGCAGTGAATTAATGAGGAGAGAGGTGAGAGGAGTTTGATCTAGATGAAATCATGTATGCACAGTGCCCAACACTTTTGTGTCTTGTATGTAGTGCCTATGAAACCACACCATGAAACTTTGCATTGTAAAGGTAGTTTCAAACATCATTTCATTTTCATGTTGCTTACGTGGCCATCTTGGAAACATTAAAATGAAACTCCCCACTGGGAATAGCCTAAGAGAAGGCTAAAAAGAATCCTTGCAGCCAGCAGCTGGCTGTATCCCAATTTGGAACGGAGGAAGTATATTCCTTATGCGTGAGTGAGTCATAAGACAATGATAATAATGGTCCATGTTAAATTATAATAATAATAATAATGACAAATAATTCTGTAAGTTGTCATTAAATTTATTATATTAGACTAAAACATTACAAGCTATACTGATTTACTTATACACATTCTAACATTTTTAGAAAATATATGCGACTGCATATATATAGCTCTCTGATATAGTAATTTGATATTTTGAACACTGTGTGGAGCAGGCCGAATGCCTATTTTATTTCATTGTCGTAACTCTGAGTCTAGTCTAGGACCTAGAATTTAGATTCTAAATAAAATCAAAAGGTAAGATTTTCAACAAGAGATCCAACGTACAAGCGCTAGTGTTTACATATGAAGGGGAAATAATATTTTTCTTACAAATTGCAGTAGATAATGGAGATCTAAATCTACATCAAAATCTTAGATAATGAAGTCACAACACGCGAGAGCTGACATGGGTCAATATAAGGTTTCAACTGAACACATGTCAAACACACACAAATGTGCAATGTAATGTAGGAAAATAATAAATTGATATGGAAACACCCACATAGGGTAGTTGGTAAATGTACCACAAGTAGGTAAAAAAACACAGGGTATCTATGCATGCATTGTGTTGAAAGTAGATAATACATGCAAGTTTTGGTTTTTTTTTCACATACCATGTATTATCTAAGGACATTTTAATATGTGCATCTTAAAATTCCTAGCTATGGGGGTATACTTGTGTGTAATATCTAAAATCATGTGTGTACTTCTAGGATAGCTGATGGAGTGCACATGTGTCGTGCCATTTTGGGAGGTCAATTTTGGGAGTATATTCATATGTATAGGTCATATGTGGGATCAAGTTGAAAAGGACAAGTTTTTTCACATTATTGGGCTTTTGCAATAGTAAAAATGATGCATCACATTAAAAAACCGTGGTTAGTAGCTTGCTCTGAGGTTTTCCCCCTATTTTTCGTTTTGTCGCAATGGAGTAATATTTCCATGATAGTTGGCAACAATTATAGCAAATATGGTCATGGAAAATAATTAGAAACAAAAACTATAAATAATGTTACTTGTTCAAACCAAATCTAACACTTGGACACACAACCCTTTACCACTACAATGGAGCAACTTCTATTATATAATTTGCTAATATTTTTGTTTTATCCTCTCTCTTTACAATGAGAATGGACAAAGAAAGCATGGCAATTGTTGCAAAATGTTTTAGTAGTATACAAATATTGCGATAGTATATCACACGTAGCAATAACAAATTCTTTTGTTGCAACCATTTTTTTGGACTATTTCCATGCTTGTAGAACACATGGCAAAACAATCGCATCAATGCAACAGTGTATCTTTATTTTTGCAGTACATGCCAGCCTCTTGCAACAGAAGTTGAACATATTGGAACACACTATAAATTCATGGCAATATAACCGATGTATTGTCACAAAAAAATCAATTTTTGTTGCAATTTTTTACTGAAAGAGCGCATTTTCTAGTATAATAATACATGGAGTTCTATTGTGCCACACAAATTTGTTTGGATTATTTGAGTTCTTTGATCCTCCACAGCTTAGGTTCTTGAGCTTCTGAAGCATGAATGAGTTATTTGCTATTTAAGGTCTAGCCGATGGCATGCTGCTTTTTTTTTACTAGGGAATCTTTAGGTTGTAAATCTATAGTGTCACAGGAATTGCAGGCTTAACAGATGTTTGATCGGTATTGCCCTCTTATAGTTAAACCTCGTGATGAACCCTATTCTCCAATATAATGATATACAATTCTCCCGCATATTCAAGAAAAAAGAGTCATATGTGATTTTACCCTTTCAGATATTAGGAGAAATTTGAACAGAAACTTCCATCATGGCACTCTAAAGATGATTGTGAAATGGATAGAAATGAGGTCACAACATTTGCCTAATAATTCCCACATTGCAAAAAAAATTGGGCTTCATTTTGGAAATCACCTTTCATCTAGGTACATATATGAATTTTGATGAAACAATTAAAATGGTAAAATTAAAAAAAATCACAAATCCTACTCATGCTTCTTTTCAAGAAAAGATACTTTTAAGCTAGTTAACCTTAGCTAATCCATGATGCTAGCTCCTATCCCCTAGCGGACCGGCCCTTGGGCACACGAAAGGTTGACCATATGCAGCACAGGCCACAAGGACCCGCTTAAGCTAAGAAGTATCACTGAGCAGGCCAGAACTGCAGTAGTGTAACACTTTGGACTTCTTTTTCTTCGCTATGGTTTGTGAGAGACACGAGTTATTTATGGAGCGGGAAATACATGTGCATGCATATTCGCTAATAAGAGCCAAGGACTGCATCGAAAATAAAATGAAAGAGAGTGCAGATAAACAGTTTCAATTTACCATGTGCCTCCTACGAATTTTTTTTAATAGATAGGCACCGTTTCAAATTATAGGTTGTTTTAGTTTTTCTAGATTTATTATCTTTGTTATGCATATAGATAAACGCTATGTCTAAATTTATAGCAAAATCTATAAATTTAGAAAAGTCAAAACGACCTATAATTTGAAATAGAGGAAATTTGAAATAGAGGAAGTGCCACACTGTGAAAACTAGCTAAGCTTGTGCAAAGTTTGCAACGGGCCGGGGTTCGTACTGCTAGCCCAGATCGATGCATCGTGCTCCAATTCCATCCACAGAATTCAAATCTCCATTCAGTTCCAGCTAAAATAGCATCCGCGCGCGCTTCTTGTCCTGGCTAGATAGCCTCGTGAAGTTCCTATGCGGAATTCGCCTGCGCCCGGTCGATTAATTTAGCTGCGATTGCAAGCAGCCTCTCTGCTGCCCGTGCGCGCGCGCGACGACGATCATGCAAAGGCGCAAAGCTGTACAAGACGTGCACCCATATAGTATTTATAGTATATATATATGCGAGCATTTGTGTATAGATATATATAAGATATATGTATATATATATCGTGCTGCAGGACACACATACGCTTCTTTGGGCGGCCGCCGCAGCTGCCGCAGAGGAGCAGGGCGACGCAGGCGGCGATGATGGCGAGCCTGCTCACCTGCTGCCGCGCCGCGCTCCGCGCCTTCTCCAGCTGCTTCCTCGTCTTCCCCATCATGCCTCCAGCGGGCGGGCGCACACGCGCGGCCAATAATCTCCCGCGGACGCATAGCTAGCCGATCCCCGCGCGGCTAATTAAAACGCGACGCGCGTGAGATCTTTTTCCCTCCTCCTCGCCGCGTGATGTGCGACCCCATCTCGTCGTTGTCTGCTGCTGCTGCTGACAGACAGCAGCGGCAGATGGCCGGGCCGGCCGGGGGATCGACCGGCTGCAGAGCAGCTGACGACGCCACAGCCGCCCGCTGCTGTAAGCTAAGCTTAATTAACGCGCAAGCGACCGATTGCTTTCCTAGCGGCTGTTCATCAACCTCTTCTCTTTTCCTCTCTTTTTTTTTTCTCCTTCCGGTCCCTTAAAATTACTCTCTCGCCGGCAGGTCCTGCTTTTGCCCGTCACTCAATATAATGCATGCATGCATGCTCCAAATCCTTGTGTTTGTGCAATGGCATTGCACGCATACACACACGTGAACGAAACCTCGTACGTCACAATCGCAAACAGAGTTGTCACCATTATTAACGGGGTAATAGCGTCCGTCCATCATGCAGAGCTGCCTCAGTCCTTAGCTTATTTTACGTACTATAATAGAAACGAAAATCAATTAGGGTGTGTTTGTTTCGGGGATCAAGTGGGTTGGGTTGGCTCCATCTCACTTGGGTTGGAATGGATCCATCTCATGTTTGGATGAGTGGGTTGGGTCCATTCCAGTTTTTTTTTGTTAGAATGATTGGGTGGGATGAGATAGATGGATTTTTAACACCGTTAGCAACAATAATTTGTGGGGCCCACATATCATTCTCGTTATTTTTTCCCCTGCTTCACTTGCTCCTTTAGTCCTTCCTCTTCTTCAACCAGCCGCACGGAGCTCCCATGGGCGGGGGCAATGAGCGTCAGACTCGAGCTGGCCATGGCAGCGAAGCTCGCGGACGCCGGCGGAGCGGACCGTGCTCGCCCGGGCCGCGGAGATCGCGGCTGCTATCTTTCCCGCGAGCTGGAACCGCCGGAGCTCCGTTTCGTCCTTGTCGCCTCCACGCTCTCCGACTGGCTGAGCTCCCCCGCCGTCCTCCTCCGCCCGGCTAGGCTCGAACGGCCGCCATCCTCACCCTACTGGCGAATATCCCGCCGTTGCCGCCGCCCAAGTTCCCCACACTCCCCTAACTCGCCTCCATCCTCCGGCATGACCGATTCGCAAAGTCCATGGCCGATTCGCGCAATCCAGGCGGAGCTTGAGTTCACCGATTGCCGACTGAGCCCTGCGTGTCCTCTGC
Organism: Urochloa ruziziensis; assembly: GCA_015476505.1. Taxonomy (NCBI): domain Eukaryota; kingdom Viridiplantae; phylum Streptophyta; class Magnoliopsida; order Poales; family Poaceae; genus Urochloa; species Urochloa ruziziensis. The sequence goes on along the minus strand of CM027122.1, from coordinate 16,618,239 downwards.
TTGGTCCTCTTAGGGACGGTCATCGCATGCCCCCGGGCCCTCCTCTGTGCCGACCATGGCGCCCGGCTTGGAAGCTCAGCCGGCGACTCCCCACCGCCGCCGCACGTCTTCCCCGTCACGGATGCCGCCGCTCCTTTTCGCCACTGCCCCTTGCCGTGCATCCCCCTTCCCTGCAGGAGCTACCGCTCGTCCGTGGGCCCCACAGAGATGGAATGGAAGTGGGTCGGCGTGATTCTACCGGTTTAGAGAAACGCGGCGGACCCAGATATTTAAAGCATATTCTCTATTGGAATGGATCCATCCCACCTCAGTTCTAAACCAAACAGAGAGCCAACTGGGTCGGCTCCAACCCAACCCACTCCAACCCCTTAAACAAACACACCCTTAATCTGTCCCTGTCCAGCAACACGCATCAACTCCCTGTGGCTTTGAAGCTGGACATCAAAGACAGCTATGGGCTCTCCTGTTAGAGAGCATCTCGGCGCTACAATGCAAAACTGCTCGAAAAAATTCCGCCCAAGCACTTTTGGAGGTACCTCCTTTCTACCGGAACATGGAGCAGATGAGACGTTATGATTGTCTTTCCTTTTTTTTTCTTTCATATCGAGCAATCACAATCTCGGCCATATATTATTTCTTAATTAATTTTACAACGACAGTGCACTGGACGCCACCACACATGCACAGAATATTTATATGCCCATGAATGCGACACCTACATACTAACAAAATATGCATTAAGAATTATATGATTCGCAAAAGGTACTCGCCCGTGTTAACGTTAGGCTCAAAGATTTAATTTCTAGTTAGTGATGTAGTAATGCCCTCCTACTTGTAGTATCATGCTATATACATATTGTATTTGAAATCCATTTTACTACCTCGAACATTTCTTTGCCCACTTCTGGGAAAAACAGTTATTACCTCTCCAACACATCGCTACTATTTCAGTTGGTCGTATGATTTATACCTTTTTTTAATATATCAGTGCACTTTGCAATTCTAATTTTATGAACCGAACAGCTCATCACAGCATATACGCCATTAGAAGGTATGCATTAAGAATTTCATTACAACAGTATATGATTATTTTTCATAGGTTAGGATATATAGCACACGAAATTAAACTTATATATATAATTATATATGAAATAAATTACAGAAATTATAAATATGTTTATCTAAAGTTGGTAAATCCTAAAAAATCTCAGAAAAAGGTGCGAGCAGCAAAATTTGAACCCTAGTGAGTAACGTTCCACTAGACCGATCTATCATTGGACTACAAGCCAATTCGCTCCTGTAAGAAACTTCTATTTTTTTTTTTTTTAGAATTGTAAGAAACTTCTTAGTGCCATCAGTTCCTCCTTTGGAGCGTTTGCCAGTGGGCCACAAGCCCATCCGCAAGTAGTTCTTCTTCTTGGGCTTATCCTCCATGCATGATTCCTTTTTTCCTTCATTCAAAACCGAAACCGACTATTAAATTTCATTATTTGCACGTTATATAAACAATAAAATAACTTTGAAAATAATTCTGGATTGAAGGAATACGATTACACGACTTATATTTGGCTCTCTCACTTGGTGTGTCTTCACTTTGAAGCAAGCAGATGCATCTCTGGGTTTTATGGGCCAATTAATAGTTTCCTGGGCCGTGGCTAAAGCTTTGCTCTCGGCCACACATTTTCTCTACTGGACAAATGCATTTGCTATCCATATTTTGAAGCGTATGAAACAAGTTTACCTTCCTCTCGAAAAGTCCCTGAAGCGGAAGAGCTCTGCATCGTGGGAGCTTGATTCTGTTACAAGATAAGAGATACTCGATCTATGTCCAAACTTGAAAGAAAACAGCAACAGAAAGCCGTAGAGAAGTAGCAACGTTTTTGTTTAGATATAAATATAAAAATGACCCAAAAAATGCTCCTATATTTAGCGGTTGTGGAGAAGAGAAAACAAACGTATTATATATCACCAAACCGCCACGTACATTTGTCTTTGTTAACTGCTGGGTAGTGGAGATAAGAAAACAAAATTGGCACTTCCGAAAGGAGGAAATGAAACGAAATGAAAGCCGCCGGAGCCCGGAGCTCGACTTCAGTGGCCATGCATGCCTTTCATCATTAAGCAAAGGCAAGCATAAATTGAAAAGAACAACAAAGTGGCACCTCCACGCGACGGGCCGGCGTTGGAGTCCACGGCTCAGCGACTATCCTCCGGGGGGAGCAGCTGCTCATTCTTTCTGGGACGGAGGTAGTAGGACAAAGTCTCTGCCGCATGATCTACTGGAGCTAGGACCGATACCCCTTGGCCGAGAGATCGATAGCTTCCCCGGCCGGCCGGCAGCCGCTCGCGGCGTCAGTGCTTGCTTGCATCGATATGCTCTGCGGCGTCGACGTTGCCCAGACGGCGGATATTTATACTAGGCTGGCCGACACGCTTCGACAAATGGGCCAGAAGCTGCGGCGCCGGGGCCCGTGGGGCGAGCTTTAGGCGGCGGCCCGGCGGGCGACGTCGCGTGCGTGGCGACCACAGGCAGGGCATCGCCGGTCCGCCGGACGCGGGGCTCCGGTGATCCTCGGCCGCACAATCATCGGTCGATCCAAAGGGTGTGCCTGCTGGGCCCTGCGCGTGTACGAGGAAGAGCGGACATGCCACTTTCTCCCATCGGGGTTGGTCGCCACGTGTGATGCTTTGTTCTTGCCCAACGGCCAACTCTCAACCATGAGTCCATGATGTTGTAGTTAGGAATTATGGTGGAGGAGTATTGATATTGTACACGGTCTCATGCATCGCCACGTCATTGTGTGACGATTTATCAGACATTAATTTATAAAACTGTTGACGTGTAGCAATACATCTGTCTGTAGTTCCTACGGGTAGAAAAAAAATGTGCTCTCTCCGCTTTGAAATACAAGGTATTTCGAATTTGTATTAAAATAATTTTTTTGAATTTAACCAAGTTTATACAGGACGTACAAGGGTAAAGCGCACCCCTCTGCCGCTGCACGCGGGTAACACCACCAACCAACCCACCACCATTGCCTAACAAAGACGAGTCTCAGATGCGGCGCCTCCAAGAAGGGTACGACGCCAATGACGCCGCCGTCGCACGTCCAGAGATGGACATGGTTCACACCCTCGAGAGCCCCGTGCAGTAGGGGACATGGTGCCTCGCAATGGTGCCCCCAGCAGGGAGAACGACGCCATAAGGGCGCCGCCACCATCGCAACTGACAGAGGCGTCAGTGAAGGCTTACGCGCTGACTCAGCACCATGTCTACCACATGTTCTTGGCCAAGCCAGTAGCCTGCTCTTTCTCGCCTCCACATCGCCTCCGCTGGAAGAAGCCCGACGCAGCCCGAAGCACCACCACGACGCCACGAGCCTGCACCAGCCAACCCTCCAACCCCACCACCAAGACGGCACCGGGCCAGCATCACCGTTGAGAAGCACCACCCGTCTCACCTCAGATCCCGTCGCCCATGCGCCAGCCCAACTGGCCACGGCCAGCCAGCAACCCAGGCCACGGCCGCCACTGCCATCCACGCACCGCAGCCACCACCCCTACGCCCATTCACACCGACTGCCGCTGCCGGTGTAGTCCGCGCCGGCTGCCGCCGCATCCCAGCGCCAACTGCCACTCCCCTACACAAATCCATACGCCTCCCGTCGCACGGCCACCGGATCCGGCCGGGGCGACGGGTTCGCGCTTATTATTGTTGTTCGAGCACTGGCTCGATTTGCACACAAAACGTAGCATATATTGGATTATATAGTAGGAGTATTTATTTAAGATCACCATATACGGAACGCAAACTTAACCTCCAGCAGCACGACGGACGGTCACGTGCGGCTCACTTGTACGACAGCGAGTCACGAGTACTTCTCCGCCTCGGAAGGCTCGTGCGCGCGCCGCGCCTCCTCGCGGGCCTTCTCCGCCGCGCGCCGCCGCACGTCCAGCCCCTGCTGCCACGCCGACTCGTCCGCCGTCTCGCCTTTCCTCGCCACGGCGTCGTCGCCGGCCGGCGCCCGTCGCGCGCCCTCCTCCGCGTCCCCCGCGTGCTCCTTGGCGCCCTCCGCCGCCGCGGCGCCGGTAGCGCTAGCGCTGTCGTCGCCGCCGCCGGAGGCGGAGGAGAAGGCGCCGCGGACGGCGCCCATGGCGGGCCGCGCGCTCTCCTGCACGCCGCTCAGGATGCCGCCGCGGCCGCCGCGGGGGCTGACGGGCGCCGCCGCCGCTGGCTCGTGGGCATGATGGTCCCGGTCCCGCCTCGACGCGGCGAGCTCGTCGGCCGCCTTCTGCGCCGCGGACCGCGCGTGCTCCTCGCGGCTCTTCTGCGTCGACGCCATACGATGGCACCAAAAGCTGTCCTTGCTCTAGCTAGCTATCGACCAGTATCGCTCGAGCTTCTAGTTGCTTTGGGTTGGCGTGAGGCGGGCAATAAACGATGCGGAGCAGAGAATGACGACGCTGCGGCGGGCGCCGCGTGTGAGATTGGTCGACACGTGCCCGCGCACGCAAGCGCTGTTCGATCTGGGATCGGACACATGACGCACATAGGCAACGGATAAGGAAGGAAATCATAGCGTTGCGCTGTTGCGGTACGTGACATGCATGCCGACATATCTTAGTGGTGGACAAATTGTATCTTTCGACTCTGATATTACCGTGCCAAGACAAAATTCAGTCCAAATGCATGTCAACCGCGAGGAGGACACACGCATGCACTAAAGAGGGGTCATATGGCCATATGGGTGTCCAGGAGAGAGAGAGGGGTGATATGGGCCGTGGGCCAGGTGCCGTGGTATTTCCGTGGGCCTGGCCATCGAAATGGCACGACGACGGACGGGGATGTTCAAATGCTATGTTACCCCGATACTTCAACCTTGCGCCCGTATCACGTATCCGATACGCGTATCCGTATCCACCGATACTCCGATACGTTCATATTACCTTTAATTTTCTAAAAAAATGACGTATTCGCGTATCCGTATCGGGGCGACACTGATACACGTATCCGTATCGGTGCTACATAATTCAAATGTGCTGAATGGTGGTGCTCAAAAAAAATGTGCTGAATGGTAATTCTCTCTAAAAAATGGTGCTGAATGGTCAAATAGAATGTTCTTGCGTAATACCGCCTTATATAGTCTTGAGAGATATATGTATCTATACTACTATAAAGAGTGTCACAATTGAAACGGTTTCTCACCCAAAAAATTACCCTCCTAAATCTCACAGAGGACCCACAATTCAGAACCAAAAGGTGGCCCCGGACGACCAGGGGTAGACGCGTTTGGTCGTCACCCCCGTTCTTTTGCGCCTCGGCGCCATCCCGCCCCTGATAGAGCTGGAGTGCCCGATCTTTCGGTGAGTGGAGGATAATTTTGATTTGGTGCAAGTCGACCCTCACGATCCGACTACGACGAGCGAACCCGAAGCGCCAATGCAATCGCTGAACCAACTCCCTGTGGTTACCGACCCTGTTGCAATCAAGATCAGAACTTCCTGTACGCAATCAAAGAACGAACAAGAAAAAGAAGGCGAGCAATCTTAATATCACTCGAAGGTGGGGTTCTGAATCACACGAGGACAGCACGTGTTTGTGCGTGTTCGGTGTAGCTAAAGCTAGATGTAAAACAAAACCCAAGTGTTCTTGGCGGCGGCTAGGGGGTATATGATAGGAGGAGGACGTCCACAGGGATGCTGGGGTCGTGCTCCAACCCTAGGACGCGTCCCTAATGGACCCAACTTGATACACGGCCCGTGGGCCAAAATAAGGTGTCGCAGCACCTGGACAGAAAAACCTTCGGTCAATGATTTGACGATTGCGGCCGCCTCGGGACAGATATGGACATGAGTCCGGATCCATATGAAAGTAGACTTCATAAGCTTTCCATCAAGTACTTGAACGCGCCAAACGGAGTCCGGATGAAGTCGTGACGGCTGTTGAAAGTCAGGACTTTCCTGCAGTCCGAATCCAGCGTTTCCAAAACGTGTTGGATTCAATCTCTTTATTTCCTTAGACCAAAAGTGACGTGATAGCCTGGTGTAAAACGTGGGAAAACTTTGACTTGGTCCCCAATCGACCTCTTTGGTCCTCCATGCCTTCCATGTGTGTTTAACACGCTTCATGTATTTCATGTCCTCATCATCCTCCCCTTCTTGATGAAAAGCCGTCCTCGGCGTCAATTGTACTTGAAACTGATCCTGCACAACGCAAAGGAGAACGGGGTTGCAAAAACAAAAGAAACCAAATGTATTGGGAGGAGAAGGGTCACCATGCTTCGAATTGTCAAATGTGTCATCTCGCATAGACATTTCAGCAGGAATATAGACTTCTGGATCGGACGACACAATATGGTTGTCAACATGATCCTGCACAAGATTAGTACCAACAAAAGACAGAGCAGGCATAGGGAGCAACCAGCAAGGCTCCCCTTCTTTATAGTAAACTTGTTTCATGAAAATAGAACTAGAGGAATGTAAATTAGGATGTGTAGTATGGCTGTCCTCTAATTGATCATAATCTGTCACAACAAAAGGAGTACTCATATCGCAACCAATGTAGACTCTTTGTATCATATACTGTCCTTTGTTGTCATATTTGCCAATAACATGATAAGTGTGTCCTTTGGTGGCAGCGGCGGCGGGTGGTGGTGGCGGCGGCAGCGGAAACACAAAGTAACCAGCAACAATTGAATGCGAAGCACACAAATTCAACAACGCAAATTATTGAAAGAAAGTGCCAGGCGAAGAATGGTGTTGGGACAATGATCTAACCTGATTTTTTTTTTGGTTTTTGTGGACTGTAGGTAATGGAACAACACTCGATAAAACTCACCGATCAACCTGGACTTTTGATACCACTTGATAGAGCTGGAGTGCCCGATCTTTCGGTGAGTGGAGGATAATTTTGATTTGGTGCAAGTCGACCCTCACGATCCGACTACGACGAGCGAACCCGAAGCGCCAATGCAATCGCTGAACCAACTCCCTGTGGTTACCGACCCTGTTGCAATCAAGATCAGAACTTCCTGTACGCAATCAAAGAACGAACAAGAAAAAGAAGGCGAGCAATCTTAATATCACTCGAAGGTGGGGTTCTGAATCACACGAGGACAGCACGTGTTTGTGCGTGTTCGGTGTAGCTAAAGCTAGATGTAAAACAAAACCCAAGTGTTCTTGGCGGCGGCTAGGGGGTATATGATAGGAGGAGAACGTCCACAGGGATGCTGGGGTCGTACTCCAACCCTAGGACGCGTCCCTAATGGACCCAACTTGATACACGGCCCGTGGGCCAAAATAAGGTGTCGCAGCACCTGGACAGAAAAACCTTCGGTCAATGATTTGACGATTGCGGCCGCCTCGGGACAGATATGGACATGAATCCGGATCCATATGAAAGTAGACTTCATAAGCTTTCCATCAAGTACTTGAACGCGCCAAACGGAGTCCGGATGAAGTCGTGGCGGCTGTTGAAAGTCAGGACTTTCCTGCAGTCCGAATCCAGCGTTTCCAAAACGTGTTGGATTCAATCTCTTTATTTCCTTAGACCAAAAGTGACGTGATAGCCTGGTGTAAAACGTGGGAAAACTTTGACTTGGTCCCCAATCGACCTCTTTGGTCCTCCATGCCTTCCATGTGTGTTTAACACGCTTCATGTATTTCATGTCCTCATCAGCCCCCCTATTCTTTCTCACCTTGGCATTTTTGTATACCCGCTGCCTTGCTTTCCTTTTGATCGCGTTCTTTGTATGGTAATGCAATCAAGGCGCCGCTTTTCTTTCCTTTCTGTTCGTTGTATTTGTATGCAAAAAGATACGCGGGTTTCCTTAAAAAAACGCCCATTTCCTTTCCTCCACCTTCCTTTGGAAATTCGCCTACCTTCCTTTTCTTTTGATCGCGTTCTTTGTACGGTAATGCAATCATGGCGCCACTTTCCTTTCCTTTTTATTCGTTGTATTCGTATGCAAAAAGATACGCTGGTTTCCTTCTAAAAAACACCCATTTCCTTTACTTCCCCTTTCCTTTGTAAATTCGCCTACCTTCCTTTCCTTCTGATCGCGTTCTTTGTATGGTAATGCAATCAAGGCGCCGCTTTCCTTTCCTTTCTATTCGTTGTATTCGTATGAAAAAGATACGCTGGTTTCCTTCCAAAAAAACACTCATTTCCTTTTCTCCACCTTCCTATGCAATCAGGGCGCCTACACCTTCATTTTGAAATCCGCCCGCTTTCCTTTCTTTATATGGCTGTGTGCATCAAAGAATTTCCTTCTTTCCAGGCTAGCGTCCATATATGTGTTGTGTACCCGTCAAGGTTTCCTTTTTAAAAAAAAGGAATGACATCTACGCAATCGGATGTCTCCTTCCTTTTAAAACTTGATTACTTACCATAGTTGTGGGAGTCAATCAGGGAATCGATTACTTACCATAGTCGTGGGCGTCCAGGTTCATCTCCTTAGCCCTTCTGCCCCCTATATAAGGCGCCCCTCCTTATTCTCAAAGCACACAATCTCTTTCTTCATTCTCATTATCTATTCAGAGTTCATATTTCTTTGCAAGGGCGTCGGCGTCGAGCGCGGCGCAAGGGTGGCCACGACGCTCGTCGTGTCCAAGCTCGCCAGGTAGAAGCAGAACGTGCTCCGCGTTGTGACGGTGTCTGGTGCCGTCGAGTGCGTGACGTCGTTGCTCCACGACACCGGCGACGAGGAGAGCAACCTTCTCGGCCTCCCCATCATTAAAAAGCTGGCTGCGGTGCCGAGTTGCTCATGGATACATGTATCGTGAATATTTTCTTTTATATATGTTGCTGATTGTTTAAGATTTAGTTATACAAAAATTTCCTTTTGTTTCTGCCGGAGGCCCAAGCTTTCGATGTATGAATATATAATTTTAATATGAGATGCTATTGAATAATTTTAATATGCGATCTAACAAAAGTATGCATTATTTTACATACTTATTTTTTAAAAAAATAATTTTTTTAAAATTTATGTTATTTTTATAACACGTGCCAACCTGCTAGTAAAGTTAAAAAAATGATGATGCGAGTTGTACAATTACAAACTTGTCGTTGCAGCGTTAGTAACATATATAGTAACAAGTAATTTGACAACAGCTTGTGCAAAAGTGCATGGTGACCTTTGAACCTGTTTTGCAGGCACAGCGCGGTTGTCAATTCTACGGAGCCCGATTTTGTTTGGATGTTGTTGAATCGCACGGGCACGGAGAAATAAATAAAATCCTGATCGAGACAGGTGGAAATACAGGATCAAAGTAACTCATTTTGTAATTTAGGCCTTGTTTAGTTCCAAAATTCAAAATGAATGTTTAGACACATGGCGTACTAAATGTAGGTAAAAACAAATCGCATTATATAGATGGACTGGAATTTACGAGATGAATCCAATAAGTCTAATTAGGACATGAGCAGACACTAAATTGCTAATGCTACAGTAAACATGTGCTAATGACAGATTAATTATGTGCTAATGACAGATTAATTAGGTTTATTAGGTTCGTCTCGCGAATTCCAAACATAATCTGCAATTAGTTTTTTTAATTAGTCTATGTTTAATACTTCAAATGCGAAAAGATTCTCTTACAAAATCTTTTCAATCTTCCAAAATCTTTTCACCGCGGAAAAGAACACGGCCTTATAAGCCGTATGAACTTCGTGGAACAGAAGACGAGAGAGATCGTGCATCGAGACATCGCGCCTCTTTATTTGTTCTAGTTGCATTTAGATACACCATAGTACATGAGAAGCACAGCGCCGGCCAGGCAGCAGGTCAGCTCCGGCCAGCCGGGCCCCTCTCGCCCTGCTCCTCCGAGTTGGTCTATCAGCCAGAGCTCCGGCGCCGCCCACGTGGCATGCCGGTGCCCTCCTCCCCCATCATGCCGACGTCGTTAAACGCTTGCCCCGTCATCTGATCCGCCGCCTTGACGCGCATCATCACGTCCTCCTCCGACTCCCCGCCGCGCAGCTTCGTCTTGTCCGCGGCCGCGTCCATGGCGCCCCTCGCCCTGCCCGCCGCCGCGTCCTTCGTCTCGGCGGCCTTCCCCATGGCCGCGTCCGCGGCGCCCCTCGCCTTCGCTTTCCCTTCCTCGGCGTATCCCCCCGCGGCGGCCATCGTGTCTCCCGCGGCGCTGTCGACGGTGGCGGTGGTGTCGTTGCCGCCACCCCGGCCGCCGCCGCCGCCGCCGCTTCCGGAGAAGGTGTCCTGGACGGCGCCCATGACGGAGCGCGCGCTGTCCTGCACGCTGCCCAGGATGCCGCCGCCGCCCCTGGCGCCGGGGGCCTCGTCGTCGCGCCTCGCCGCGTGGAGCTCGTCGGCGGCCTTCTGCGCCGCGGACTGGGCGCGCTCCTCGTGGCTCTTCTGCAGGGACGCCATGGCCGGTGTGTGCTACTGTGCTAGCTGGTTCTTAGATCTGACGATCGCCGGATGGGTTATCCTTTTGCTTTGCTTGTGTGCGTGCGGCAATTGTGCGAGTGAAGGACGGTGGAGCGAGACAGGCAATAAAAAGGTCGGCGAGATGTCTCGCGAGAGGGGGTGACGAGGTGCCGCGGGTGGGCGGTGGCTGCCGCCGGCGTCGCGCTGCTCGCCGCGTGTGTGGAGCTGGGAGGACACGCAGACATGCAGCATGTGCCGCTCTGATGATAACCAAGGAAACTTGTGCTGCTGCCCCATGCGCCACGGAGTTACTATGATTTAGAGTTCAACGGATTTTTCATTTTATAATTTTTTTTAATGATTTACTATGATTTTTCAAAATTGCTTTAGGGGGTAATTTGACTGGTTTTTGAAAGTTCAGGAGGTGATATAGACCATTTCATAGGTTGAGGGTCATGTAGTCCACTCCCGTAGGTTGGGGGTGATATAGACTTTTTCCTCTAAAAAATAAGAGAGTTGCTTGTGATATATGGTTCACACCAGTGGCGTATCTAAAGGGTGGGCCGGGTGGGCCACGGCCCACCCTGAGATTGGGCCTGAGATTCAGCCCAAAGAGTTACTACCTTTAATTTTTCTTTAAAAAGGTCTGGTTTACCTCCTTGAAATATCAGAAAAGTTCAATTTTGCTCCTCTAACTATGAAACTAGACATATAACATCCCTAAACTTGCACAAAAGTTCAATTTTGCTCCTCCAACTACTGTAGCTACTGTAGCTGAACGAAAAAAATAGCTCTAGGCCCACCCTAACTTCAATTCCTGGATTCGCCACTGGTTCACACCTGTCGACAGATCACTTAGCTGCTGTTTTGCCTCTTCAGTAGCGGATAAGTTTATTGACTATGGCTGGTTTTGGTGGTTTTAAAAGGAGAAAAAAATAGGATAACTCAGAACAATTTCGTTGTTGTGACTGGAAAACGGATAGGCGGCTGGAAAAGGGCACAGCTAGCTGATCGTGACGTTGGACGTGCATGCTGACAATGGTTTGGATTGTATATTTCCTGCACGGGTTAGACATTATAAGATGGAAAAGCATTCTCGTGCAATCGTACCATCATTTGTGTTGTTTAACATTTTCTACTCACGTTATTTTTATTAATATCATTTTGTTAACATGATATGTAATTACAAAGAAATAATATTATTATTTTGAAATTTTAATTTGCCTTACATCGTGATGGTACTTGGTTGCCTCAATCAACAGGACAAAGTTTGGATCATCAAAATCTGTCCCTGACGATTAGTCAAACCCAGGGAATATAAGAATGATGTTGCTGAGATGCCACCAAGTTATTTTGCTCAATTGTTTGATGCGACAATTCACCTCTTGTAGTCTCGAAGCGGGCCTGTAGAGAAATCTGAGGGCCTAATTGTTTGATCTCACAATTCACCTCTTGTTGTCTCAGAGCAGGCCTATAGAGAAATCTGAGGGCGTACTTTGCATGATCATAAAAAATTGACAAAAATATACAGTAAAAAAATTGTTATCATATCACTCTACCGAGATTTGAGTGGGGGCATGTGCCCTCGGAGTGTAGGGTCAGCCTTGCTCGTAGAGGGCATATGTTCTCCTTCGAATTACACACTTTAGACATTATTCCCAACATGATCCTTACCGCCGAGACTACCTTTGCCACACAAACAACTCCATTTTGAACGTGTTTAAATGAGTGAAAAATGATAAAAAATGGTTAAAACTGTTTGCATTGGGTCGCGTGCATAGAGAGAAGAAATGAACTAACACGAATCTCTAGGTGAAAACTTTTTGCAAAGTTTGAACTGCTACGTTGTTGCAAGTACGCCTTGGTCATCATCATCTTTGGCTCAGTGATATGCTACCACCCACCATAACGTCCGACTGCTCCCAAGCCATCCTTGTGGCCAAGTACCGACAAACAAATCGAACTCTTTTAAGCATTTGAAGTATATAATATATAAAAAAATAAATATTCATATGAAAAAGCTTGTTGTATGTATGACTCATTTGTTTTGTACAAATACTCTTTAGGTGCACGGTGCACCATTTGCTTGAGTGGTTGAAGAACACAATGGTTGCAGACTTGCAGGTTCATCCTCCTTAGCTTGCTTTTTGAGGACCCAGTGTGTCCGAGGACCGGTGGATGGTCGCTTCCTGATGTGATGAGTGATTGACAACGTGGTGTGGATTGACGGTTTCCCTTGGCTCAAGTATTGCAGGTGTAGAATGCGGCTTGGTTGCATTGGTGCAGGTGAAGAACAGGCGCGAAAGGTCTTAACCATGGCGGCCTCCGAGGAGCGGAGAGACAAGTAGGCTTGGTTCGAGGGACCCGGTGGCCGGTGGATCAAGTGCGGTTCACATGCTGGCAAGAACGAGCAAGGGGACGTGGTTCCGGTGCGAGGTAGCCGCTCACAACCGAAGCTCGTACGCGGACGAGAAGCCGGCGCAAGGTGGCGGCTAACAACCGAAGTTTGCGCGCAGGGTTTGGTGATTTGGCCACAAAATCATCGGTGGACGGTTTCCCTTGGTTTGGGCCTCAAAACCAAGGACCGAGGACTCGACGAGGCGAACTTGGGCAGCTGGGTCTGTGTGGGCTGACAGGGCGGTTTAAACCGCCCCCCCTGGGCTGGCCCAAGAACGGCGTCGAGGAGCTTCGATCCGGAGGACACGCGGCGTGACTGCAAGGCTTGCGTCGGAGGGAAGCTAGCTTGCAGTGGAAGGTGCCCGAGCCGGAAAATATCTGAGATCAAAATGTCAAATTTGCCCCTGAGGGGTATGTATCACTTAGGGGTAGTTTAGTCTTTAGGACACCACCACTTGGACTACTAATAGGCCCCTTCAGGGCTGGTGGCCGTCATCTCCCTAATTATCTCTTTAGGTTTTACTTTGAACTTGTTTTCCCCTTCATCCCCTCCACCTAGAACTACTTCGAATCATTCCTAGTTTGTATAGGTGAATTCATGGTTATGTGATGGAGTTTGTGCTGCTCATCTTTGTGCCATGATTTGATTTCCCGAGCTCCCTTTCCTTTTCTTATTTTCGTGGGTATTTTCGGAGCTATTTTTGGGAGATTTTCGTTCTTCTTGTTCTAGGGCGTTTTCTCTCGGATTTCTTTGGGGGATTCACGTATGAGTGCCTTGTGCCTCTTTTGCTGGTGATCCCTTGCCCCCAAACGCCGAGAATCGCTCTGGATTTGAGATTTTCGGGATGAACTCGAGGTCATGGTGTTCTTCGCGAGATCTGCGATTCCGGGAGTTGTACTGAGTTAGAGGCCGAGATCTTTTGGGAAAACACTCCACTGGAGGTCTAGATCATCTGACCAAAATCTCGCCTCAAGAGCTCAAGCGGTTTGGGAGATCCACTTTTGTTTTGACTTTTTCCCGAGGCTCCCAGGCCCGGGCGGTTTAACCGCCCCCCTGGCCGGTTTAACCGCCCCCCCTGGGTGTGTTAGATCGAGCCGAGTTTCGGGTCGTTTTGGTGTTCGTTTCGATTGGTTCGAGTTCCGCTGCTCGTTTCTTGTTCCTAGGGTCAGTAGCTTGACAGTGGCTACATGATCTTGGCAAGATTGCTCTCAGAGGTTTCGGAGTTGTTTTGGGAGAATAGCCGGATTGTTTGGAAAGAATTTTTATCGGCTCCCATTCACTCCCCCCTCTCTGGTCGCCGTTTCGGTCCTTCACTTTTGTATGTCACTAATTAGTTTTGCATAGCTAGGAATATGCATGGCCAATTATCCACGTCAAGTATATAATTGGTTCATGGATAGAACTAATGATGCTAATATTTATCGTTCTAATTATAAATAGAATTAGAACCATCGTTCTGGTTGTTTGTTTACCAATCGAATATAAAAAAAATTGTCGAAAATGAAAAGCTGAAGCAAACCCATCCTTATGGTCTTATGAACCCAACACAACGCCTTCTTTTTTTTTTGGTTCAAATGTTTTTGTAGGGCAATTGTATAAAAAATGTTAGGAGCCTTTAAAACACATACGTATGTTATATAAATACTTAGAAAATATATGATAACATATATAAATATATATACAGCCAACTTTTAAAAAGAAGAAAATAAAGACAATAAACACATGCCATCACCCAGACCAGGCTCCAGCCTCCCTTCCGAGCTGTGACGAAAATCACTTGTAATTGTAAGGAGATTCCTCTAGGTGCTGCACCCGGCACCTGCGCCCCATCGGAATGGGTCGGTAATAGAACAGCTCCGCCTTGCCTGCGGCAGCAACCTTCCCGTTCGAACCTTTCGGCATCCCCGGAGACCTCGAGCACGCCCGTAGAGACGCGAGCACGACCACCAGCCTCTCCGCGTTCGTCCGCCGGCCGCCGCCGTCGGCGTCCAACTTGACAGCATCAGGCACGGCCGCCGCGGCGTGCCGGCGCTCAGCGCCGGAGACCACCGCCACCGTGGAAGAATGGATTTTATTATACGGGGACAGCGGCGGCTCACGCTTGCGCTTCTCCTTCACGGCGACGGCGCAGGTGGAGGAGACCTTGTGCGACGGAGCCGTCGTGTCTGCAGCTGGTTTGCTCTTGCGGTCTGGACGCGACGGCGACGGCGACGGCGGCGGCGGCGCTCCTTCCATCCTGAGGAGCTGCTCGAGGCTCGTCCTCCTCGCCGCCTCGCGGCGGCGCTCCGCCACCGCCGCCCCGGTCG
Source organism: Urochloa ruziziensis (assembly GCA_015476505.1). Taxonomy (NCBI): domain Eukaryota; kingdom Viridiplantae; phylum Streptophyta; class Magnoliopsida; order Poales; family Poaceae; genus Urochloa; species Urochloa ruziziensis. The sequence goes on along the minus strand of CM027122.1, from coordinate 16,603,144 downwards.
CCACCGTGTTCTTGCTTATTGGCTGTTTGTTGTCGCTTGGGCTGATGGCGTCATCAGCACGCTTGCACGTCGACGTCATCCAGAGGACGGCGGCCAAGGGAGAGCGTATGCACCTCATGACGGCGTTCCTCGCCGCCTGCTTCCCGTGAATCGGCGGCGGAGGAGGACGGCGGCGAGACACGCCGGCCAAGAGTACTGGACACCCGCCGCCGCCGTCGTCGTCCAGGAGCGACGCGACCTCGTCGTCGTTGCGGACGACGACGGCCAACGGTGCCATCGGTGGCACTGGCACGCTTCTTTTCTTTGGTGAATGCCGCTCACTTTGCAAAGCAAGCACGCGAGGGGGAAGGAAGAGCGCTGAGCAACAGCCAACAGGTGGTTTTTATATGTGAGCTGGCTTGCAGCTTGCTTTGGTTGTTGTGGAGTTTCTGCATTCTGCTGACGAGTAGATAGGCTTCAGTGGGATTTCGAATGCGTTGCCGGCTCGCCGTGGTTCGTTGAGCTACCGTGCTGAGAATCTGAGATCGTGACATTTTCGTTGGTTGGGGAGGTTTCGAAATAATCGCAACTTTCGTGGTGAACGATGTGAGTCAGTGAGTGTGATATTGGCATATTTCCCAGCCCAGAGCAGCACAACGAGAACCAGCAGGTTTGCATGCCACGTATGATACAAACTTACAAGGCTTCAATTTTTTTCATTTCCTTCCATTATGTGTGTATAATCATAAGCCAAACAAATGGGGGTAGGTCGTAGTTGTTGTTTATAGATGAATTTTCAGAGAACGCTGTTGAACTTCTTTGGAGACTAATCAGCATGAACATGTGGACCCACAGCATACCCAAACAAGCAAGAAATACTAGCAATTTGTAATGTTTCAATAGTAGATTCTTGTGTCAACATCCAACTGTGCATTTTGATTGATTTCTAAAAGACTCGAACTAAAAGCTAGGAGTAGATATATAAAGTATAAAAAGTTGCTTTGGAGAAAGCTCCTACACTTTGTGCTTATAGGAGCTGGCCGGGTTTTGGAGGCCAAAGTGTTTGGACGTTCTATTCTAGCCTTGAGGCCGAATGTGTGCTGAAATTAAAGCTAAACTATGTCTCTGGCATGTTTTGGACGCCGTAGTTTTTTTATTAAAAAAAAAGAGAATATGATACCAAGAAACTACAGTTTTAGAAATGAAAAATTTTAGTTTAGCCAAAAAAAACTTAATTAGACGGAGTCACAAAAACTCCAAAATGGTTACATTGTTCTTCTCTTGTGTTAAAAACTGCAAGAATTGATGAGGACATCACCAGTACATCTACACCAGCAGCACCTTCACCCCAAGCACCACCTTCAGGGCCGATCACTCGGGCTCGTGCAAGAGAGTTGAACTACGTCATGGTGCTAAAGAATGAAGGATATGTGGCTGGATTCGGACTGCGCACGAACGTCAACTTGTGACGGCCGCCACGACTTCATCCGGACTCCGTTTTGGGCGATCAAGTACTTGGTGGAAAGCTTATCAAGTCTACTTTCAGATGGATCCAGACTCACCTTCATATCTTCTCCGAGGCGGCCGCAATCGTCATTTTGAGTCGGACTGTTTTCTGTCCAAGGTGTTGCGCCACCTTATTTTGGCCCAATGGGCCGTGTATTGAGTTGGGTCCATTAGGGACGCGTCCTAGGGTTGTAGCACGACCCCAACTCCCTTGTGGCCGTGCTATTAAACCCTATAGCCGACATTAGCATCCTCGAGTTTTGTTTTACATCTAGCTTTTAGCTACATTCACGGCCGCACAAATACGTGCTGTCCTCGTGATTCAGAACTCCACCTTCGAGTGATATTAAGATTGCTCGCCTTTCTTTTTCTTGTTCGTTCTTTGATTGCGTACAGGAAGTTCTGATCTTGATTGCAACAGGGTCGGTAACCACAGGGAGTTGGTTCAGCGATTGCATTGGCGCTTCGGGTTCGCTCGTCGTAGTCGGATCGTGAGGGTCGACTTCCACCAAATCAAAATTATCCTCCACTCACCGAAAGATCGGGCACTTCAGCTCTATCAAGTGGTATCAGCTTTCCAGGTTGATCGGTGAGTTTTTATCGAGTGTTGTTCCATTACCTACAGTCCACAAAAACCCAAAAAAAAAATTCAGGTTAGACCATTGTCCCAAAACCTTTCTTCGCCTTGCACTTTCTTTCAATAATTTGCGTTGTTGAATTTGTGTGCTTCGCGTTAATTTGTTGCTGGTCACTTTGTGCTTCCGCCGTTTTCCATATCCACCACCGCCGCCGCCGCCGCTGTCCTACCTCACCACCAGCACCACCGCCGCCGCAATCATCATCACCACCAGCGCCGTTACCCCCTCCAACCGAACCCTACTCGGTTTCGTTATCCTTTCCCAAGCCGCACTCCACGCGCCGCCAATCCAACCGAACCCTACTCGGTTTCGTGTTTCTGTTTGAGGAAAGAAAAAAAAAGGAAAAAAAAAAAGAAAGGAAAGAAAAGAAAAAGGAAAGTTCTGAGAAGAAAGACAAAGGAAAGAATTAAAAAAAAAAGGGAAAGCGCAGTTCGTTTTTGGAAAGTTCGGTTTTTCGTTTGGCAGGTTTGTGTCGTTACGAACACCCGTTTTGTAACGGCCATAACTTTTCGCTCGGATCTCCGATTTCAGCGTTCTTTTTTTTCCCGGAAAGCTTACGAAATTTCCTATACAGGGCACCCCGCGTAGCGCCAGGTGAGCTCGGTTTCGAGGCCAAAAAATGCCGTTTACACAGCGTAACGCGGCTCGGGAGATTTTTCGTTTCTGCAGCCCACTTCCTTGTTGCCTTCCCTTGATCCATCGCGGGTGGCACTTGTTACCAGCAGCTTTGTTACGTGTTTAGCACTATTATTCAGCTTTGCATTTATTGTTTGATTGTGCTAATCCTTGACTTGAGTGCAGCCTACCCAGAACTACACATATTCCTACGACGAGCAGACTTTTGTTTCTCCAGGCAATCGCTGCTCCAATCTTTCACAGGTGCCACTTGTTGTCTGTGATCGCTCCTGTTGCTTGGTAAGAACGGATAAGAACTTGATCGTAGCATCTTTGTGAGCTTTCCACCCACATCTTTGTTGTCGTAGGATCTGTTTTTCTTGTGTTTGCGCTAACCATGTCAGGAGACGACGACAAGATGGACTTAAAGACGACATAAAGACGCTGCACGAGAAGGTTGATTCCGCGCTCTCTTCATCCAATGAGCGTCTCGACCAGCAGGACCTTGCTCAGACAGCCGCCAAGTGTACATTTGACGCCTTGACGGCCCGGCTTGATGCGATGAACACGACGCTCACGACGATGAACGCGACGCTCACGGACTTGCAGAAGGGCTATTGTGGTGACACGGAATATGAGGATGGAGACCGTCAACCTCGTGCCCGCCGTGTGGTACGTAATCCGGTTAATGATTCATTTGCGAAGATTAAATTTAAGATTCCTACTTTTAATGGCAAGTATGATCCTGCTGCATATCTTGATTGGGAGTTAGAGGTAGAACAAAAATTTTCATGTCATGATATCCCTGCTACGTCTCAAGTTAAGGCTGCTATTAGTGAATTTACTGAGTTTGCTTTAATTTGGTGGCGTGAATATAAACTCAAACATCCCACTGCTGTTCCATCTACTTGGGCTCAATTAAAAGCCGCCATGCGACATCGTTTTGTTCCTTCTTATTATGCCCGAGATTTGCTTAACACCATGCAGCGATTCCAGCAAGGCCAACGATCCGTTGAGGAGTATTACCAAGAGTTACAAAAGGGTATGATTCGTTGTGGTTTATTTGAACAGGATGATGCTGCCATGGCACGATTTCGTGGTGGATTGAACAGAGAACTTCAGGATATACTTGATTATAAGGAGTATAATGATATGACCACGTTATTTGAATATGCTTGCAAAGCTGAACGTGAAGTGCAGGGACGCCGTTCGAAGACATATACTAACCCTTTTGCAGGAAGAAGCCCGTCGTCCAGCTCTACACCTTCCACTCCAGCACCTTCTACACCTAGCATTACGCCGCGTGAGAAGACGACGAAACTTGCAGCACCTTCGACGAAACCTACACCAGGCGCAGCTTCTTCCTCGGGATGTACACGAGATGTTCGGTGTTTTCGTTGCCAAGGCTTTGGGCACATGATTCGGGACTGTCCCAACACCCGTGCTTTGATCATACGTGACGATGGTGAGTACTCTTCTGCTAGTGATTCCGATGAACCTCACCATACTATGATTGCCACTAACCATGCAGATAATGAGGCGGTCCATGCTACTCCTAGTGACGCAGATAGGTATGAAAGTCTGGTTGTGCAGCGTGTTCTTAGTACACAGGTCGCCCCGCCAGAGAAAAATCAGCGACACACTCTTTTCCATACAAAGGGTGTTGTGCAGGAGCGGTCGATTCGGATCATCATTGACAGTGGTAGCTGCAACAACTTGGCGAGTACAGCGCTGGTAGAGAAGTTGTCCTTACCCACCCATAAGCATCCGCATCCCTATCATATTCAGTGGCTTAATGATGGTGGAAAGATTAAAGTAACACAGTCGGTACGTGTTCCGTTCTCCATAGGTGCCTATTCTGATTTTGTTGATTGTGATGTTATTCCTATGGAGGCATGTTCTTTGTTACTTGGTAGACCTTGGCAATATGATACTGATAGCTTGCATCATGGTCGTTCGAATCATTATTCTCTCATGTTTAAAGGTCAGAAAATAATTATACATCCCATGACACCTGAACAAATTGTTAAAGATGACCTTGCTCGAGCCGCTAAAAATGCTAAACAACTTGTACCATCACCTTCTGAAATCAAGTTGAATGCACCAGTTTTATTTGCTACACGTGCTGATTTTGTTGATCTTTGTGTTGATGAGCTACCTTGTTATGCACTTGTATGTTCTAGTGTGCTCGTTTCACTTGATGATGTACCATCTTTGGATATTCCCCCTGCGGTTGCTAACATTTTGCAGGAGTACGCTGATGTTTTTCCCAAAGATTTACCATCGGGACTACCTCCACTTCGTGGCATTGAGCACCAGATCGACTTCATTCCCGGCGCACAGCTTCCGAATCGCGCCCCGTACCGCACAAATCCTGACGAGACGAAAGAGATTCAGCGCCAGGTCCAGTCGTTGCTTAACAAAGGGTACATTCGTGAGTCTCTTAGTCCTTGCTCCGTTCCAGTGTTACTTGTTCCAAAGAAGGATGGATCGTGGCGTATGTGTGTAGATTGTCGTGCTATTAATAACATCACTATTCGTTATCGATATCCTATACCACGCCTTGATGATATGCTAGATGAGCTTAGTGGTGCCATTATTTTTACTAAGATTGATTTGCGTAGTGGTTACCATCAGATTCGCATGAAATTGGGCGATGAATGGAAAACAGCTTTTAAAACTAAATTTGGTTTATATGAATGGTTGGTTATGCCGTTTGGTTTGACTAATGCTCCCAGCACTTTTATGCGTTTGATGAATGAAGTCCTCAGGCCTTTCATAGGTTTGTTTGTTGTTGTATATTTTGATGATATCTTGATTTACAGCAAGTCTATGGAAGAGCATTTCGAACATTTGCGTGCTGTTTTTAATGCGTTGCGTGCAGCTCACTTGTTTGCTAACATGGAAAAATGCATCTTCTGCACACAACGTGTTTCGTTTCTTGGTTATGTTGTTACTCCACAGGGTATTGAGGTGGATAGCAGCAAGATTGATGCAATTCGGGAATGGCCTACACCGACGACGGTTACGCAGATTCGGAGTTTTCTTGGGCTTGCAGGTTTCTATCGTCGATTCGTACGAGATTTTAGCTCTATTGCAGCACCTCTACATGAGCTTACTAAGAAAGGTGTGCCTTTTACTTGGACTGATTCTCAGGAGCTCGCCTTCACTACATTGAAAGATAAGTTAACACATGCTCCTCTTTTGCAATTGCCCGATTTTGGTAAAATATTTGAGCTCGAATGTGATGCCAGTGGTATTGGGTTAGGTGCTGTTTTGTTACAAGAAGGAAAACCTGTTGCTTATTTCAGTGAAAAATTAAGCGGTGCTAGTTTGAAATATTCTACTTATGATAAAGAACTTTATGCTTTAGTGCGTACTTTGCAAACATGGCAGCACTATCTCTGGCATCGTGAGTTTATAATCCATTCTGATCATGAGGCTTTAAAACATATTCGTACCCAAACTAATCTGAACCGTCGTCATGCTAATTGGGTAGAATTCATTGAGTCTTTTCCTTACATCATTAAACACAAGAACGGGAAGGACAATGTGATTGCTGATGCTTTGTCTCGCCGATATAATATGCTGTCACAATTGGATTTTAAAATTTTTGGTTTACACACTATGAAGGATCAATATGTCGATGATAATGATTTTAAAGATGCTTATAAACATTGTATGACTGGTAAACCATGGGGGAAATTTCACATGCAGGATGGGTTCCTGTTTCGCGCTAACAAGCTGTGTATTCCAGCTAGCTCGGTTCGTCTTTTGTTGTTACAGGAAGCTCATGGAGGCGGACTAATGGGACATTTTGGCGTTTACAAAACGCTTGAGGTGCTGGCCACCCACTTCTTTTGGCCTCGGATGCGTCCTGATGTTGAGCGCTTGGTTGCACGATGCACTACATGTCAAAAGGCTAAGTCACGTTTGAACAACCATGGTTTGTATATGCCTTTGCCTGTCCCTACTTTACCTTGGCTTGATATTTCTATGGACTTTGTTTTGGGATTGCCTAGAACTAAGAAGGGGAGGGATAGCATTTTTGTGGTTGTTGATAGATTCTCTAAAATGGCTCATTTCATTCCTTGTCATAAAACTGATGATGCTAGTAATGTTGCTGAATTGTTCTTTAGGGAGATTATTCGTTTACATGGTGTTCCTAAAACAATTGTGTATGATCGTGATGCTAAGTTTCTAAGTCACTTTTGGAGATCTCTTTGGAACAAATTAGGCACTAAATTGCTGTTTAGCACAACTTGTCACCCACAAACTGATGGACAAATTGAAGTGGTCAATAGAACTTTGTCAACCATGCTTAGGGCTGTTTTGGATAAAAATCTGAACCGTTGGGAAGATTGTTTACCTCATGTTGAGTTTGCTTATAATCATGCAACACATTCTTCTACAAAGATGTGCCCTTTTCAGATTGTTTATGGTTATATTCCTCGGGTGCCTATTGATTTATTTTCGCTTGATGCTGTGGACGCCCCACATATTGATGCCGTTGAACATGTTGACCATATGATTAAACTACATGAACAAACACAACAAACCATTGCTGCTACTAATGCTAAGTATCAAGTTGCTGGTAGTAAAGGAAGAAAACATGTTACTTTTGATCCCGGTGATATGGTTTGGTTGCATTTGAGGAAGGATCGTTTTCCTACTTTGCGTCGTTCTAAATTAATGCCTCGTGCTGCTGGTCCTTTTAAAGTGCTAACCAAGATTAATGATAATGCTTATGTCCTTGACCTGCCTGCGGAGTTTGGTGTTTCCACTAGTTTTAATGTTGCAGATTTGAAACCATATGCGTGCGAGGATGAGGAGTTGCCGTCGAGGACGACTTCAGTTCAAGAAGGGGAGGATGATGAGGACATCACCAGTACATCTACACCAGCAGCACCTTCACCCCAAACACCACCTTCAGGGCCGATCACTCGGGCTCGTGCAAGAGAGTTGAACTACGTCATGGTGCTAAAGAATGAAGGATATGTGGCTGGATTCGGACTGCGCACGAACGTCAACTTGTGACGGCCGCCACGACTTCATCCGGACTCCGTTTTGGGCGATCAAGTACTTGGTGGAAATCTTATCAAGTCTACTTTCAGATGGATCCGGACTCACCTTCATATCTTCTCCGAGGCGGCCGCAATCGTCATTTTGAGTCGGACTGTTTTCTGTCCAAGGTGTTGCGCCACCTTATTTTGGCCCAATGGGCCGTGTATTGAGTTGGGTCCATTAGGGACGCGTCCTAGGGTTGTAGCACGACCCCAACTCCCTTGTGGCCGTGCTATTAAACCCTATAGCCGACATTAGCATCCTCGAGTTTTGTTTTACATCTAGCTTTTAGCTACATTCACGGCCGCACAAATACGTGCTGTCCTCGTGATTCAGAACTCCACCTTCGAGTGATATTAAGATTGCTCGCCTTTCTTTTTGTTGTTCGTTCTTTGATTGCGTACAGGAAGTTCTGATCTTGATTGCAACAGGGTCGGTAACCACAGGGAGTTGGTTCAGCGATTGCATTGGCGCTTCGGGTTCGCTCGTCGTAGTCGGATCGTGAGGGTCGACTTCCACCAAATCAAAATTATCCTCCACTCATCGAAAGATCGGGCACTTCAGCTCTATCAAGAATGGTAGCAACCAAACAACAAGCTTAATTTTAAACGCCAAAGTATTTTACAAATCATAGGATTTTATTGAAACTAAGAAAAAGAATATCCGTGGTGACCTAACTTTGTCTGGTGTGGTTTCTTCAAGCAAAAGTTCCAAAATACTCCCTCAAATATAATCAAAGTCTGGATACCCCCCCAAAGCAAGTTTCAGTTCACTTTACCTCCTAAATTATAAACTTGGTTCAATTTACCCCCTAATACGATTTGTCCTTTTTGTTTCACCATGCACAAGTGGAATCTTGAGTTAAATTTTGCGAGATGATAATAGACATCATAACACATGTTAGAAAAATGTGTCATGGTTTATTATTATTATTTTCATATATTACAATATATAACGATAAATTACATTGAGATATAAATTATGAAATAAATAGTGACAAATATATTTTTTTACATATATTGTGATGTCCACTACCACCCTGCAAAATTTGAACTTGAAATTCTACTTTTGTATGGAGAAACAAAATGACAAATCATATTAGGAGATAAATTGAACCAAATGTCAATAATTCATGGGGGTAAACTAAACCAATACATACTTTAGGGGGTTATCCGGACTTTGCCTATCAACAGGAGTAATTTGGACCTTTTCGTTTGTTCAAATATGTACAAGCGGTCAACTTGTACATATTTTCCCCATAGAACTTCTAAATATATGAGCCCAAAATGAGACTTTGCTTGAATAAACCATATCTCTATTTGGACCATTTTCATTTTACAGCCCAAACACGAATGTGAAAAGTTTGCATACAGTTATGAATAATTCATATCGCAATTCTACAAAATAAGGGAACCTAAAACTTCTCATTTTACACTTTATCTCCCTTGCAATTTAGTACACGGAACATAGAGATATATGAGATTGTTTAGAGATGGTGAGATGATATGTGCTTGGTTGCGATAAGGTAAATTTTTGTTCTAATATAATTCCCAACATTTATCTGCATACAAGTATGTTGGGAAAAGTGAACTCTCTAGACAAATTAACAAGTATATGCTTTATTTCGTAAAAAAAAAACAAGTATATGTGTCGGTGATATGATCTCCGGCAGTCTTCCACGGGGTAGCCCACGGAAGTGATTTGTATGTAGGGAAGATCGCAAAGATCGGAAGCTAGATGGTTAGGGTGGACAGGCACAAGGATTCAGACAGGTTCGGGCCGTCGACTCGACGTAATACCCTACGTCCTGTTTTGGGGTGTTGTATTGCGCGGATTTCGCTATGAGTTGTGGTTTGTGGTTGTGAGATGTCTTTGGAGGGGGTCCCTGCCCGCCTTATATATCGGGAGGGCAGGGTTACAAGTCGGTTCGTAGCCGATCCTATCTCTAAGGATCCTTTCCTTCTTTACAAAAACTCCTATTCTAATTAGAACTTCTCCTTCCGGGTCCTTCCTACATGCGCCGACTTATCCCGCACGTCATCAGGTCCAGAACGGTGGGCCGGGCCGCCCCCTATTGAAGGCTGACAGGCCTGCTCGTGAGGTACTCGGGGACTATATCCCCCACAGTAGCCCCCGAGCACTTCTTGGCCGATCGTTGGCTGTAATTGATCTGTCTTCTTCTTGCATGATCCGAGTGCTCCGCAATTTTGCCAAAATGCTTGATCAGATTCCCAAGTTGTCTAGGACTTCATCCGAGTGGTTTCGAAGAAGATCCGTGTGGTTTCGAGGAAGAACCGAGTGCATGCTCAAACGTTCCTGAAAACGATCCTTTAATTGTAGCCGTAGTGAGGGGAAAAAGTGCTCTTTTTCACGACGCGAAAGCGAAATGTATACACTTAGCCCCCGAGCCTTGGGCAATTTTAGTATGAAATTGGCCAATGGTCTTCAACTTTTCTCCATCAAAATCATGGTCTTCAATGGCATGCACCTCCAGTGCACCCATTGGGTGTAGCCCCCGAGCCTTGAGCAGAGTAGAATAGTCTGGTCGAGGGTCAAAAATAGAATATTGTAAAGCGAAAAGAACTTAATCCATCAATGGCGTGCACCTCCAGGTGCACCCATTGGGTGTAGCCCCCGAGTCTTGATTCGACTCGGTACGATCGTGTCAAGACTCTAAAATCCGTGAATCCTGACTGAATCTTTCAGCCCCCATGCCTCTGGGCATGGATTTTGAATAATTTTCTCCTTTTAGAGCATTTTTATTTCCCCTTTTTAAGGAATCTTTTTCAAGTTTTTTGAACTCGGCGTGACTCCCGAGTCGTGTCCCACGACCCAGCTTGACCATATGGTAAATCACCTTCTCACAAGATTTATACTTGTCAGCACTTGACCCAGATTTCCGAGTCAATTTAGCGATAGTATCGCATGCTTTACGTAAAAATCAATTGCAAGGTTGCAATATTAATTGCAAAAATAAGCCTGGCCGTCGACTAATTTTAGCCTCACGACCGAGTGGTTTCTGCCCCTGAACACTAGCTCAGGAACCCACGTAATTGTTAATTAACAGAACCGAAATGTCGTGCTATATTTTAGCCTATCAAAGACTTAAGTCAGCCCATTTAGGCCCATTAATCCTGTTAAGCCCATTGTTTTCTAGGGAAACTAACGGTTGCCTTATGAAGCCAGAATATCGCGAGATATCGCGACTCCAAATCGCATCTTTGAATTTAAAGCGACGCGACGTGCTGGCGTCGGTTAAGTTCCCGAGACGAGCATCACACCGCGCGCGGGAGGAATGGTTCACTCCATTATAAGCCATCCCCGCCGCAATCTTCTTCCTTTCCTCGCCCTGAGGTAATAAATCGATTTGTTGCCGTTTGTGTGTTCAATTCCACCCATTGGGTGTAATCCCGATGAAAAACTGACGAGGCTGGCCCTTCTAGTGGTAGCGATCCTGCAAATTAATTTTTGTAGATTATCTATAGTATTGGTAGTAGAAGTAATTTGAACAATGTTTAATCTTTTGTGCTTGTATATAAGTTTCTGGAGGTGCTACTCCCTTCCTTTCTGCGCTAGCCGTAATTTCTGAGTGGTTGACCTGTTACGGAGTAGATTAGCCTCGTTGGTCTTAGTCTCATGCCACAGAGCATTATCGTGCGTGTAGAGCTTTGACTTGGCGAGTACTTTCCCCCACGATTTAAAGTTTGTACCACTCGTACTTTATGTGCGTGACGCGAAAGAAAAAATCGAGTAGTAGACATAATGTAGATAGAAGATGAAATCAACTTTGTTGACAACTCATATGACATTGATAAATCTGCCGAGTCGAAACTGAGGATAATTATCCACAAAAACCACTCGGCGAAGATTATTTAAAAAATATCTTATCTTAAAGAAATAAGAGATTAATACGTAACTTAATCAAGTCGTCGGTTGGTGAGCTTCTGCTGGGGCTTCGTCTCGAAACCTTCCGGTCCGCCGTAGATCATACGGACCACTCGGTCGGCCTCCTGAAACTCATCGCCAGCCTCGTCGTTTCGCCTGTCGTCTCTTGGGGAACTATCGTTCCTCCTTTTGTAGAGAGGGCCTCTGTTGCCCCCAGTGAAGGCTCGCTTCAACCCATAGCACTCTCGCGCTGAGTGCTTGTGCTTGTGGTACGGACATTGCTCATCAAGCATGCGCTGGAAATCTTCTAGAGTTATCCGGCCTCTGGGCCGGTCCAGAGTGGCGACCATATCGCCCTCGCTCTTTTCTTGTGGGGGTGACTGTCGCTGCGACGATGATCATCGCGTCGTTCTTCGTCCTCGCGGCGGTCGCGCTTGTGGGTTGACTTGTTCTCTTCCTCCCAACGATTCTTGATCTCTCTGAGTTGTTCTTTCTTCGCAATCTCCGCGTCCGCCCACGTACTAGCGACCCGGAACATGTCATTGACAGTCGCGGGCGGCTTTCTTGTCCACTTGTGGATCAATCTTCCGTCGGAGATGCCGTTTTGGAATGCGGTCATCACCTCCTGATCCGTCACGTCCGTGATGGAGTTGCGCTTCTCCGAGAACCTGCATACGAAGTCGTGCAGGGACTCGTTCTTGCGCTGTCGTATTTGGCCGAGGAGCCGCTTGCTCCCGGGCCTCTCCCAGGTTCCGAGATAATTACCGATGAAGAGTACGGTAAGTTGATCCCAGTTGTCGATGGAGTCCTTCGGGAGTCCTGCTAGCCAGTTGCGACAGTCTTTGGTTAGCATGATGGCGAGGTAATTCGCCATCACGTCCTCGTCGCCGCCAGCAGCTTGTACGGCGGTGTAGTAGATCTGAAGCCACTGGGATGGATCAGATTTCCCGTCGTACTTGTCGATGTTTGATAGCTTGAAGCCCCTAGGCCAGGTTACGCTCCTCAAGCGCTCAGTGAACGACTGGAATCCGCCGATCCGACCTCTGGGGCAGGAACCACTCGGATCCGAGCTGTGTGTCGTCCTTGGGGGAGTGCGCTCCCTCCTGCGATCCCGATCCCTGGGTGGAGAACGGGTCCTCCGATAGGTCCGAGTCCTGGGAGGAGTTCGGTCCCGTCGGTAGGTTCTGCTGCGTGGTGGAGTCCGCTCCCTTGGCGGGGTCGGCCGCCTTCGTGGGGGAGCCGCTCGTCCTCGCGACGGAGTCGGTCGTCGAGGTGGAGTACGACCGCCGTCATCGCCGCGCCTTGGGCTACCGGAGGGATCAGAGTAGTCAGTATACTCTGACTCCGTCGAGTAGCCGTTCCTGTTGGAGTTACGACGGGGATTCCCATGCTCCCGATCGTATTCTTCGCGACGTCAGATCTCTTCGCGGTCACGCTCCTCAGCGTTGCTGCGGATGACGTTCCTCGCGTCTCGGTCTCTGTTGATCGTGTCGCGAAGATCTTCATCACGGTCTGATCCACCGCTGGTCCGGCGTCGAGACGGCCCGGGCTCAGAAGCGGCCGTGCGTGATCTGCTCTGCATCTGGTGGACCTGGACGGAGGCGGCCTACACGAAAGCCCTTACCTTTTCCAGGCCTGGAGTACTGGGTGGTAGCCGACTGATCTCCTCGTCGATGGTGACGAGGTTCTGGACCGGCATCTCGTAGACGTTGAATCCGTTGTACTCGAACATGTCGTCACGCATCAGGTTCCGACTGCTTCTCCTGTCGCGTCGATCCCGATGACGACGATGATCCTCCGAGGGTGGTTCTCGAGGTTGAGAGGTGCCAGATCCTGATGCGTTGGCCCCGTGCGGTCGGGCGGCTCTGCGAGTCGCCCGATTGGTGTTGCGTCCTCGGCGCTGATCCCTGGCTTCGGTTGTCTCGTCGGCCAGGGTGAGTTCGTCCTCCGACACGGGGTTAGGTGGCGTCGATGGTGCCACCATGTAGCAGTATGACCCGGCTCCTCCTTGCGCGAGGTAATCTTCCTCGGACTCGGAAAGATCGGTTGTGGGCGTGCCACGCTCCAAGCTACTCGGAGTCGATCCTCCGGGTGATCCTAACAGTTCCGGCTCCGTAGAGGAGTCGGACGCGGTGTAACCCTCTTGCAGGTCATCCAGGATTGAGGGTCCCCGTGGGTTTGACTCGTAGGAGTCGCTCTCAGAGGGGGAATCATCCGCCTGGACGATGTCCTTCATCTTCTGCTGCTGGGTAAGCGCGCGGAAGCCGGGGGTGTGGATGGTGATGACCTCAGGGCTCGGAACGCGCGTCTGCTGAGCGTTTACGCTCTGAGAGGACTCGGCGACGTGACTCTCAAGAGCCGGATCGGATCCGAGTGGTTGCTGATCTGCTCCCGACTGGTTGGGCCTCGCGTTTTGCGATGGACTCAGTGGGGCAGAAACGGCGCGATCAGATGCGATCGGACCGGATTGGGCCGTGATGGCCGAAGTCGGCGCCAGAGAGGAAACCTCCGTGGCGGTTGTAGCTCATGCCGTTTGGTTATCCAAAGCGGCGGCGGTGATGTTCCCGAACTGGATCTCGAATCCGTCGACGTCCTGGAGGTTGCAGCTGTCCAAGATCTTGACGCGGTCCATCGGGCTCACCAGATTGATCTCGGCGATATCCCCTACCTGGCGCGCCACTGTCGGTGATATGATCTCCGGCAGTCTTCCACGGGGTAGCCCACAGAAGTGATTTGTATGTAGGGAAGATCGCAAAGATCGGAAGCTGGATGGTTAGGGTGGACAGACACAAGGATTTAGACAGGTTCGGGCCGTCGACTCGACGTAATACCCTACGTCCTGTTTTGGGGTGTTGTATTGCGCGGATTTCGCTATGAGTTGTGGTTTGTGGTTGTGAGATGTCTTTGGAGGGGGTCCCTGCCCGCCTTATATATCGGGGGGCAGGGTTACAAGTCGGTTCGTAGCCGATCCTATCTCTAAGGATCCTTTCCTTCTTTAAAAAACTCCTATTCTAATTAGAACTTCTCCTTCCGGGTCCTTCCTACATGCGCCGACTTGTCCCGCACGTCATCAGGTCCAGAACGGTGGGCCGGGCCGCCCCCTACTGGAGGGCTGACAGGCCTGCTCGTGAGGTACCCGGGGACTATATCCCCACAATATGCTTTACGTGTACGAGCATATACTTGTTGCGATAAGGTAAATTTTTGTTCTAATATAATTAACAAGTATATGGTTTACGTCTACGATAATTAGTTTTGAGAATAAAAGTAAAATCTCTAGATAAATTAATACAATAATTAGTTTTGGAAATAAAAAGTAAAAATACGATGCGCCAAGAGTCGTCTTCCTAATTTTTTTAGGTGACCATTAACAACACCATCTTGAGTAAAAGGGTCTCTAATCTAGTGGTTAGAACACATGAGTAATATCCAGTATGTTGAAGATGATCCAAATTCAGTTTATATCTAAAGGCCAACTTCTGACGGAGTGTAGCGGAGACCCGTCACCGGGAGGGTTTTTCATTGGAGACTTGATTCACTCATATTCTTTTAAGCCGCCACCTTGGCGTTGTACTCGAACCCCGACATAGTGAAGTTCTTACTGACTGACACCTGTGGTTTTTCCCTCTCACATCGGGAGGGTTTCCACGTTAAATCTCATGTCCCTTTACATTTTGATCTTTTACTTTCATTGATTATTCGCCGACGCTTATAACACAGCAGACCCAGGTTTGACTCCCAGTGGGAGCGAATTAGCTGGGTCTGAAATAAAAAAATATGCAAAAAAATAGGTTGGGGCTTCCCCTACTGACTTCGGTCAAAAAATAACACATCTTGAGCCAAAACTGTCAGAGGGGAAAAAATCCTAAAGTTACTATTCACATAGGAAAAAACAAACGTTGAGGCCACAAATGGATGGCAGCCGTTTAATCTTTTTGGAACATTTTTTTATGAACCGTTGGATGGAGGGGTATCTTTTCCTCCCAATAACTTAATAAAAAAGTCTCAAAACCCATGATTTTTTATTATTAACTCTTGGAGTCTCTCTAAAATTCACTATCTAAATCATCATTTAGAGAGTCATTGCATAAAAATCGTTTTCTATTTATTCATGTTTTTCAACATCTTTTTTATATCTTGCGTGCACTTTAGAGGGTTTTTTCCTTTTCGAAAAAAGTCTAAATTACTCCCCTAAAGTATAACCAAAGTCCGGATTACCCCCTAAAGTATGTTTTGGTACAATTTACCCTCTAAACTATGACATTTGGTTCAACTTACCCCTTAATACAATTTGTCTTTTTTTTCTCCATGTATAAGTGGAATTTTGAAATCAAATTTTGTGAGATGATAATAGACATCATAACACATATCTATACTATAAAGCACGACGAAATTTTCGTTTCGTCCGTCGTCATCTATATCCCACACCGTTGAATTTTACGATGATCCAACGCTCTAAATTGATCTAAAGAGTCCATATTGACTACATATCACCTTTGAGCCTACACCGTCGGATTTTATGATGATCGGACGCCCTAGATTAATCTAAAGAGTCCATGTAGATTACACATCTAAATTAGGTTTTTTCCTAAAACACGTGCCGCAGCCTTCTGCAAGTTTAAAAAATATGTCATGAAATTTTTATCATTATTTTCATATGGCAGGATATTTGATAATAAATTAATCATTGAGATACAAAATTATGTGAAAAATAATGACACAAAAATATAATATATTTTGTTGACATACATTGCGATGTCAACTACCATCATGTAAAATTTGAACTCGAGATTCCACTTATGTATGGAGAAACAAAAAAAGAAAAATCATATTAGGAGGTAATTTGAACCAAATGTCATAGTTTAGGGGGGTAAATTGAACCAAGACATACTTTAGGGGGTTATCCAGACTTTGCTTATACTTCAGGGAGTAATTTAGACCTTTTTCTTTTCTTTTCTATATTTTGCTAGCGAAAAATCCGGAATAGAGAGTGATTATGTTTGAATACCCAAATAGAGAGGCGGTTGAAAGATATCTTTTTCATTAAAATTTTTAAAACTAGTAATTAGAAAAGATTTAGAAAGTCTCTTGGAGTTGCTAAGAGCATCTCCAAGAGCTATTGTATTTTGTTTGTTAAATATGAGAATTGTACCCCTTTGTAAAAATAGAAATCTCCCCTAATTCAATGGCCTAATCCAAGAGACATGCTAAAACGTGGCTTCTATAGCAAACGGGCAGCGTTGGGTAGAAATAGCAAGCGAGGACGGTAGGATAGCAATCTTCGACTTATAGCAAAGCAGATAGAAAGCTGTTGGATGGAGGTTTTTTGAATATTTTTCTTTTTTTAGCCAAGGAGGTCCATATACAAGAGCTAAGGCCTTGTTTGGATCCTTAGCTATTTTTTATTACATAAATATATGTTTCCTTGAATTTTCAGTAGATGTCAGTTTTTTTCGAGCGGTAGAAGCTTGGGAAATTGAAATATCCTGGCAGCAATCACGCTACGTTCCAAAAAAAAAATTGTACGTGAACGGCCCGACGCGTCCATACACAAGACGAATGGATGGATGCCCACACGCATCACGACGCAAATCCAACAGCCGGCAGCGCCCGTGCCGTGCCGCCCAGGCGCAGCAGCAGAAAACCCTGCTAAAACCCCCGACGATTTGACCCCCGCCGCCGGCGCAGCGAAATCGCACACGACCTAACCCCACGCCGCCGCCACCCCCAAATCAACCACACGCGCCGCCGCCGCCGCCGCCGCCATGGGCTCCTCCGTCAGCCACGCCGCGGCTCCTCCTCCTCCTCCCGCCTACGGGGCCCCGCCTCCCTTCGCGGACGCCGACGCGGCCCCGCCGAAGCCGCAGGAGGACGAGGCCACCGAGGAGAAGGTGGACTACCTCAACCTCCCGTGCCCAGTCCCCTATGAGGAGATCCAGCGCGAGGCCTTCAGTAAGTCCCCAGCGCCGTTTCCCCATCCACCATCCCCGTTTGATCTGTGTGGATGGCCACCGTAGCTTGCTGTACTGCGGATGACGAATAATGATGTGATCCTCTTCGCGTTTGCTGCAGTGTCGTTGAAGCCGGACGTCTTCGAGGGCATGCGCTTCGACTTCACCAAGATGATCAGCCCGTACTTTTGCATTGAGCCATAGGTGCCTGACTCAGACCCTCTTCCCTTTTTTTTTTCTGGCCTGGGAACCAGTAGATGTTCGGCCATGTTGTTACAATTGATTGACTGTGCATTTGTTTGAACTTTGAACCAGTGTGTCCATGGGATCCGTTGAGGTCCCGGCGCAGGGGAGCGAGGTGATCAAGATCCCCACCTCCAACTATGAGTTTGGCGCCAACTTCATTAACCCGACGGTTGTACTCCTTTCCCTTCAAGGACGGTGTCGAGCATGCCTAGATTGGCTTTGTGTTCTCGACAGGGTTTCATTCCTGACTTTTAACGTTATGCCCTTGTAGACGATGCTCATGGGGAGGGTGTCGCATGAAGGGAGGGAGAACATCCGTGTCAAATTCGATCTTACGGACAACCTCTCTGTAAAGGTTAATGCTCAGGTAACTTGTTTCAAACCGCCAGAAAGATTCTTGATACCGACTTTTAAGTTCTTTTGTTGACCAATTTTGTCCTCTTGCAGTTGACAAGCGAGCCCCATTACTCCCAGGGCATGTTCAACTTTGATTATAAGGTTGGTCTTTCTTTGTACAGATAGACTTCTGTTAGCACAAAAGTTATTTGACCGTTTGCTTTGGTGTGCTATCACAGCAGTTGTATATTGCACTTTGTCCTTTTAACAAGTAATTATGCATGGTATCTGACTCCTTTCTCTTATGAGGTAAATATAAGTCAGTACTGTTGCTGCTGCAATGTTTCAAACAAAATTGATTAGAGCTTTTGAACATTGGTATGTCAAAGATGGAAATCATTTAACCTGTTTTGCTCTGCTATTTTTTTACATGTTAGTAGGTCTGCTTATTATCTCTTTGAATTAGATAATTCTATGGCTTAATTGTGTTAAAGTTAGTGAATGCTAATGCCCCAGCCAGCTCAGGCAACCACTTGATGACATCAATGTATTGGATGTATCCTGATTGTGTGTTATGTTCCATGAATCATGATCGGCGCTGCAAAATTTTGTACCTTAAGAAGCTTTCAGAATGCCTTTTATTACATAACTTCCCTTTGTTATCTTTTTAATCCAAGTATGATACTTGGTAGAAATACAAGCCCCCACCACTGGGGCACACACCAACCCACCCCTTCCTTTCCTCCATGAAGTTTTAGGCTAGTGCATTTTTTATATGAGCGACACTTTTCATTACTTATTATTTTTCATATTATAATTTGTAAAAAATATAGTTTCACCTTCCAATCTCGTGTACCTTTTAATTCCTTGCTTCCTCTGCCCTGTAACTTGATTGCTTTTCTGCCTTCAATTACAGGGAAAAGATTTTAGATCTCAGTTTCAGATTGGGAACAATGGCTTCTATGGAGCAAACTACATTCAGGTACATACTTCCATGTTTTCTCATAAAAATCCTTCTAGCAATTTTTTTATGTTAAATTATATCTGTGCTGCCTTTTTTATGATAAGCAGGTGTAATCCACCTATCACGCTAAATATTAAAATAATATTTATGTTTTAACATTGTCTGAGTTTATTTCTAACATTGTCTAAGTGGCAACATTTTAATAAAGTCTTAAGTAGCATTTTCCAAGTAATACATTGGCTGTAGTTACTGTTCAATGAAACATTACTGGTTTAGTAATTCTTCGTAATCCTAATTCCTACTTGTAAGCAATACTGCTACAAATTTAGACGATTTGCTGTTGCTTTGCACGGGATGAGTGGAATGCAAAACAGAGATTTTACTTCCCCTTTCATTTACTTGAAGTTTACCTAAAAAAGTTAGTATTCGTGTTACTAGAAATCACTCATGTTTGAAAGCAATATAGCTCCTGAATAACCATCTCAGTGCATTAAGCACTAACCTAGCACTCCAGATGACATGGCTTAGCAGTCAACAGTGTTGAGCTTTTCTTTTGGTTTTGTTGTTTGAACTGGACGTTAGATGGGATGGCAGATCTATACATGATGTACAAAGGTACTGTCTATTTCGCTCGTAGTCTCATGAGTCTGAGTTTAATTGAGACAGAAGGAAATTTCAT
The DNA here is from genome assembly GCA_015476505.1 of Urochloa ruziziensis. NCBI lineage: Eukaryota > Viridiplantae > Streptophyta > Magnoliopsida > Poales > Poaceae > Urochloa > Urochloa ruziziensis. The sequence goes on along the minus strand of CM027122.1, from coordinate 16,583,281 downwards.
GGAATATGTTGAATACACAGAAGTTAATTTCATAGCGAGTATATGCAGCTAACATGCTTGTTTTATCATTTCATGATTAAGACACAATATTGAATCATTGTTTATCTTGTGCATTGCAGAGTGTCACGAAGAACCTTTCTTTGGGAACTGAAGCCTTTTGGCTTGGTCAACAGAGGAAATCTGGAGTCGGTGTTGTTGCTCGTTATGACACAAAGAAATGGGTAAGTTTCTCTGTGTACAACTTTAAACTATGCGTCTATGCATATTCACGATGCCATCCACTATCAGATTTCCCATATTAGAATTGATCAATCTACATTTAGGAACAATAGCTTCAATTTTCCAGGGCTACTTCACTATATTCGAAGGAGGATGCTCAAGTTTGAATCCGCTTAATTTATTACATACTTAGATAAAAGTTTCTGACAACATTGATATTCAGGTTGCTACAAGTTTGGAAGCTTTAAATTCTACCTTTAATATTGAACTTTCTGTTACTTTTGTTTAGGCCCGAATTCAAGAGAATGAACTAGCTCTTTAAGGAAACTCATCTGAAAAAAAAGTAAAGCAAAACTATCAACCTTGTCTGAGTACATGCATAAATATTTTCTTACTAGCATCAGCTTAGGATTTTGGTTTGCCTTGAATATTCCAAGTTATGTGATTTCCCACATCTAAAAACTCCCAGTAGCAGTCAAGCATTACGTGTTTTTATGGCCTCCTGGTTATAGGCCTCTATAAATTCTCTGCCCTTTGCACAATTTGAACCAAACTTAGCGGTAAAATGGTACCTTGGAATAATTTAGTTGCATGTGACCAAACATTTTGGACAACCTTGAAGATAATATTGTCATTGAGGTTTCCTAATTACTGTGTAAGATGGTGGCCTTTCCAAACTGTAGGGCAGACTGGCAGTTTGGGGAACCATGGATGCTAAATTTCATAATTGAGGTTTCCTAATTCTGGTCATTTTGCTTGGGATTCAAAAATTGAGTCTAGTATAATGAAAGTACTTAAGGGGGGATTTGCCTATTAAACATAAAATAATTATTTGCCAAGGCTGGCAATTTGGGGAACCGTGGATGCTAAATTTCAGAAACTTTTGTAATATATCAATCAGATTTGCTCATTTTTTTATTTTTTTTTTAAAAATGTTCTTCTAGGAAATTCTAGTACTGCACTTAGTTGAAGCTAAAAATGTGCATGGGTGCTGCACCATGGTGTTCTTTTTTCCAGAAGGATTCAAGCTCGTATATTATTGTAATTGTCTAATTGATCAGTGAAATCATGTTATTCAGTTGTGTATAGCATCTTTTTTATGCCCTGAAGAAATTGCTCTTCAATTTCCAAAAAAAGAAGAAATTGCTCTTCATTATTCAGTAATTGTAACAAGAGTGTCAGAGCTCATCTTGGTGTCTAAGATGGGGAAATAAAATCTTTTGAACTGTACTGATGAATCTTTATCACATATATCTGCAGGTTGCAACTGGGCAAATTGCAACCACTGGGATGGTTGCACTGAGTTATGTTCAGAAAGTATCTGAAAAGGTCAGTGATCCTTCATATTTTCTTTTTTACTTCTTGCCTTTTTTACCCTTTTATGTGCAGTTTCATTCGATAGCTTCCATTTTCAGGTTTCCCTTGCATCCGATTTCATGTACAATCAAATGACAAAGGATGTAACAGCAAGCTTTGGTTATGATTATATTCTCAGACAGGTATCCTTGTTTTTTACACCTTTGCTCCATGCTTCAAAGTGATGTTGGAATGTAAAAGTTATATAAAATGCTTGAGCGATATCCTATTATTTCGTGAAGGTTTTGCATCCTTTTTTTGGCTAAGAAAGTTATGTGTCGACACATGAAGATTAAATGAAATTATATTGTTTTTCAACTTGCAGTGTCGTTTGAGGGGGAAGCTGGATACCAACGGTATAATTTCTGCTCTTTTGGAGGAGCGATTGACTCCCGGTGTTACTCTACAATTGTCTGCTGAGGTCAGCCTGAGAACCTCCCGCTCTAGCATTTATTACATGTTACTGTTTCATCGTTGAGCTCTCTAATATGTTAGCATGTGTTGTACATTGGTACAACTCAAGTACAGCTCATCCAACAGTTGAAATCAGTTGGGTTGAGAATTCAAATGCATCGTATTTCAGATGGTCTAGATGCACGGTTGTACTTGAGTTGTACTCAAAGCATTGACTGGGGAATAAGTCTGGATTAATTAACTGGTGGTTGTAACACTTCAATATAAAAATGTAGATGCACCCAGCACCTGTGATTTAAAACATAAAGTAGAACTATATACCCTGTTTCTTATAAGTACCTTGTTTACATGAAGATTGTAGCATGCAGACAAAATGTAAAGGACGCTATGTTTTTCCTCTTTGTTAAGGAATAGACTATGGTCATTTGGTGTATACGATAGAAATAGTGCAGATGTTCCCTGCATGAAGGGGTATCTTGTTTCTTCTCCCAATTACTTGGTCAATTTATTACGTTTTTTAAGTTTGGTCTCAACGTGAAGGAACTTGCACACTTTCTGGATATAAATTCGTAGCAATATTCTCTGTGTACTCAGAAAGTAATGGCTGATTTTATCCTACAATCCCTTGCAGATCGACCATTGGAAGAAAGATTACAAGTTTGGGTTTGGCATGGCTGTTGGAGAGTAAGACGTCTTAGCAGTTCATCGGGACACATGTATAATCATAGTGGTTGGCATTCGTCGACTGGGATTAAGACGATTCTAGTTTCGTTGCATTTATTTGTCTCCAGATCTTCGTTTAGCGGCTATGGCCATGGGCTATGCAGAGTAACCTTTTGAAGTTTTGATTGCACTGGGCTCATTTGCGTGAGTCGAGTAGATTAATGTAACTATGCGCCTGCGTTAAACTGAAACAGGGAATGCCTGAATAGATGTCACTCGTGCCGAGTGCACCGCTTTTGGCGATAATGAATGCTTAAATCCTACTCCCTCCGTCTCAGGATATAAGGCGCGGTCAAACTTGGCACAGTCTCCAACAATAACATTTGACTCTTAATATTTTTTATAATATAATATTTGTAGCAACAAAATTATAGTCATATGAAAGTACTTTTAAATATGAATACAATTATATTATTGTTGTGAGACAAAGTTTTTGCTATACAAGATTAATCGTAGGTCAAAGTTTTCAAAGTTTGAATTTTGATTTACGTGTGTGCCTTATATCCTGAGACGGAGAGAGTAGTGCGTAATTTCGAACCTCATTTCCTATGCAACATCTTAGTGCACGGAGTTGACATCATGGATCCTTTAATGCATGTATGTCTGCACTGCACTATTTTCGCATGTACGAGTGTCAAACTTGTTAATTGAGCGGGATGCCACACCGATAACTTTTGTTTACCCTTTTAATTTTTTTCGAACAATCACTATTCCAGATTATTCCTACGCGTGGGTCAAGCAGTTTTGCTGGAGGGAAAAAAATCTGATACATTCATCAGTAAGACAGTAACACAATACCACCCGGCCCTCATCCACGTAGACAACCTTGGTTAAGTAGAGTTTTAGCATGATAGACCAGTCTTAGGAGTTGAGATGGATCCAAACGCCTCAGCTAAACTTCTCCTTACTAATGGGAAAGTTTCTTTAGCCTGTTGGAAGTAGCTAAACCCAGCTAAAACTGTTTAAAGACCGAAATGCCCTCGATAGTTTGACGAAATTACACCCACTACCACCACAATCTCCATCTCTTCTTACACCCAAGAGGGTATTATAGTCAATAAACTAGCATTTAGCTAGGGATCCAAACATCCCCAGCTAAAGTTTAGCTAGCTAAAAGAAGTGATTACATTTTAGCTAGCTAAATTTTAGTTGAGGTGGATCCAAACAGGGCCTTAGCAGGATTTCATAGAGTTTAATGGGCATCAAGTTTTATGCATCAACAAGCAATTTTGCTGACTTTCATTAAAGAAGAGAGGAGGGGAATTGGCAAAGTCATTAAAGAGAGAAGGTGAAGTTTATCACGAGAAAAGAATTTCATTCCCATGACACTCAATCGTGAGTTACAGCAATAAAACTAAGACTTCGAGGGAGCAAAATGTAACTTCCTAGAGAACAGAAAACGCCCATCACCTTTGCTGTGCAGCAGCAATGGAGATGCTTAGAGATGTCTTAATATATACCAGTTCCTGTTGAGAACATGATAATTGACGTTGTATAACATGCTGCATTCAATTTGTTTGCATGAAAACAAAGACGGTAACCTTAGAAAAAGAAAACCAGCGCTCCATCCAGTTGGTGCGGTAGTTCGAGAACATGAATGAAATATAATTCTATCTACTGCTATAATGCTGTCGTGATTATTACATGCAATTTTTTTCACTCATAGGATTGTTGAAAGAATTTCTGAACGGCAAGAAATGTGACTAAATTATTTGACGGTCTGAAACCGTGTTAAACGACCACAAGTTTGAGGTGCTACCAGTTAACCTCTTAAAGCTCAAGCTCCTCTCAATATGCGACAAAAAAATTAGGCAGACAAAAACAATCAGAAGGAAAGAACTACATCTGATTCTCAGATGTGGTCACAGACTGCGTTTGTGAATTCTGACGTCGTTGCCTTTCCACCAAGATCAGCAGTCCTGTACTTCCCCTCTGCGATGGTCTGGAGGATGGCGTTGTGGATCCGGTCCGCTTTGTCGTTGAATTGCAAGTGGCGCAACATCATGACAGCACTCAGCATAAGAGCAGTCGGGTTCGCGAGGTTCTGGAAACAATGAACATAGTACGATTAAATACTACATTGAGACGCTAACAGGGGAACATGCCAGACAACTTTCAGGTCTAGAGGCAGCAGCACTAAGGTGTATATCTAAACAAGCATCCAGTAATTATATATTGTATAAAATTAACTAATGAACTGCCTCAAAACATACAAAGACTCATGAATCAAGAAGTGATGCCACTGATTCCCTAACACAATAAACAAGAGGTAAACACAATTATGGTAGAAAAAACAGATATTTTTAAAGACCAACTCACCTTGCCAGCAATATCAGGAGCAGAACCATGGACAGCTTCTGCCAGACAAATGCCACCTTCACCAATATTGCAACTGGGAAAAACAAACAAACAGGTGTGAGCTTACCAGATCAACGCCCAAATTGATCGGATTCATAGAAGCTAGTCTACCTGGGTGTTAGGCCCAAGCCTCCAATCAAACCAGCACATAGATCACTAATAATGTCACCATAAAGATTTGGCATCACCAATACATCAAAAAGACCAGGATTCTTCACAAGCTGCAAGCAGTGGAGTTAATCAGTTGTCAGCGCTGTCTAGAAATAGTAAGAATAAAAATAATCGAAATCCAAACAGCACAAGTTCAGGCAAGCCATCAATATCAAGAGTGTGCCAACAATTGACAGAACAATGGATACAATCGGCTGACAGAACATACCGTCATACAGCAATTGTCGATGATGACCTCCTCGTATTGAATTTCAGGGTACTTCTCAGCCACTTCACGGCAACACTACAAGTAAAACAGAAGTGAACAAAACATAACCTCAGGAAAAAAAGAAGAATTGTATTCCATGGTTAAAAAGAAGGAACAACAGTGGGCCACAAACCTTGAGGAAAAGGCCATCTGTCTTCCTCATAATATTGGCTTTGTGGATCGCAGAGACCCTTTCCCGGCCATTGGCCTTGGCATAATGGAAAGCATACTCTGCCACTCTCAAACTTGCTTGGCGGGTAATGATTTTCAAACTTTCAACAACACCTCTCACGACCTGGACAAAAAATATCAGACAATGAAAAAGAATCCAACTCAGAATAATTTCTGAGGCAACATGTCTTTAAGAAAGCTTACCTGGTGCTCAAGACCGCTATACTCTCCTTCAGTATTTTCACGAATTGTAACAAGGTTAACATCATCATATCTGGTCTTGTAGCCTGGGAGGCTGTTGCAAGGTCTGACATTGGCGTAAAGCCCAAGTTCTTTCCTTAATGTAAGATTCAAAGATCGATGGCCCTTTCCAATAGGTGTAGCCATAGGTCCTTTCAAGCCAACTTTGTTTTTACGCACCGACTCCAGGCTTTCCCATGTCAAGAAACTCTCTGTTCTGGGATCAACTTCTGTACCAACATAATGTTCTTCCCATTCTATTGGGACACCTGCAACATTGAATACCTGAAATAGCAAAACAAAAATCTTAAATCAAGACACTGTATAAACAAGATATCTCAGATACCATGTATCAATTAAAATTCATTCACTAATTAAACATTAGCGCAACCAACACCATTGCAGATTTCAGTTGAAAGTAGCTTCCAGTTTGCAAGCATTGCAAGTTCATGGTAAGACTATAGAATCAATGATCAGAATGGTTGTCTGAATGCCAGTGCCTTAAGGTATCCCGCAAAAAATTCAGAGAGATGAGAACAATTTGCTGTTGGAAGCTGGCAAATTCAATACAACCAAGATAGTAAATTTCTCGACAAATCTTCAACTTAATGTTGTTCGGTCACAAAAAAAGATGCAGCTGTAAAGGTGTCGCCGAATAAGACTAGGGAGTTTAATTGTATACACTAAAAACCCTAGCCACCAATTATCAGGAAATATCCAATAATATAGTTCCTCAAACTAACTAGTACCAAGAGAAACTATCTTAACCCACTCCAATTAAGATAGAAGTTAAACTTCCAAATGCCATGTAACCTTGTGTCCTCATAAAGACATCATCAAATACTTAGAACCAACAGTGCCATTAGCAGTTAAAAAAAGTGTGGAAGCATCAAATACACTCAATTTAAACATCTATTCAGACTATGACTATGTCCACAAAAGGTATAAAGAGAAGATTAAATAGAAGAACGTAAGAACAAATCCCATAGTAGCCATATAATGGCAGCAGGAGCTCCAATATCTTGCAGCCAAACAAATTGAGATAACTAATCCAGATATAAGAAAACTCTAAAGCTAAATTAATTCAATAAGCTTTGCTAAAACCTAAAAGACATAAGGTTTGCACCTGGGCACAATAAAGCAGCAAGCCGCATCTGGCACAGAGAATTCACAAAAAAATGCAGTTTAGCATGGGAAAATGAAAGAAAGAAGAAAAGACAGAAAGTTGCTAGGCCTACATGAAGCTCAACACAACATAGTGGAGTCGTCCTGAACTAAAGATGCACTTGTGTTTTAAGCCTGTTTAACCCATTAGTTTACGACCCACACAAACTGAAGGAACGCTAAATGTAAGAGATGAGCTATAAGTGAGCAGAGGTTATTATTATGGAAATGGCATAGAAAAATCAGGTATATGAAGAGCATCAGAAGACTCTTTATTTTGATGTCCGGATCAGCTAGGAAATTATATTTTCAAATATGGCTTTAATTTTCAGTTGACATAGCAATGATATCGCCTGATGTACACCGATGAAGTTGTTTTTAAATATATATATTTTACTTTGTATGGCTTCCTCGGCATATCGTGACTATTGCTCTTCTCTTAGAGAGGATTCAGACAATTAAACTATAGACAAGTAACATAAATGACATTTTCCGGAAGAACACAGCCCGCGTCAAGTTCTCCTCCAGTTAGAAATATTCAGAACTCCTGCTTTCAAGAATAGCAACCCCAAGACGATAACAAGTAACATATATGCTAATGTCTTATCAATCTCTATAAACTATACAGGATCCTTCTAATCTGCAAAGCTATGCAAACAGCTTGCAATTCACCTCTACAATATTGTACAATCCAGTATTATTTGTCTTTTATGTAATTTCAAACAATAACAAACGCGAGCTCTTAAATAAGATGTGAGTACATGTAAGGCAAAGATCTTCAACATATATGTATCTTTCGGCCACAGTATTATCCTAGAAATTAACTGATCTATTTTCTTAAGTAGAGTAATTGGTTTAACCATGGGCATAACTGCGACCTATCTTACCAATTCAAGTTCATTAAATGATAAAAAAACATGTAGACTAATTTCGGGAGTTGAGATGCCAGAGAAAGAGTCAAACACGAATTCATTCTATCCAAAGGCATTGAAGAAACAGTACAGCCATCGTGCATGGCATGTACAATACATCCGATAGTAATTTAGCTTCAAAACCAGCATCGATTTCCCATCAAACAAACGAACTTGCTGATTTTACAGGTAGGCAACACTAATTGAACACGAGTAACAAAACCATAGCCCACAACATTACCAAAGCGAACCGAAATTCCGTACCTGCTTGACAGACTCGGCGATCTCAGGCCCGATGCCGTCGCCAGGAAGAGCGTGGCGCGGACGGTCTCCCCTGCCTCCGTGGAGAAGGGCGCCACGGACGGGGCGAAGGCCCGGCTGGTCAACCGCGGCAGGACGCTCCCCTGCAGAAGCCTCCGGAACGCCATGCGTGCCCCCACAACCCTGCAACAGCCAACAGGACGCGCGTCAACCCTAATTGTCGAGAATCGGGACGCGCTTTTATCTAGTGCCAAACAACAACGACGATCCAACGACACCGCCCGTCCCCACGCGCGGAATTCGATCGCACGAAACCCTACCGATTCGCGCGTAACGCGATCGGGGAAGACACGCCCGCCCCCGATCGAGCGGGAGGCGATCCCGCGGAGGTAGAGAACGGGAGGAGGCGAGATCGGAGGAGGGAATGTACCGGAGGACGAAGATTCGCGAGGGTTCGCGGCGACGGCGGCGGCGGTCGTCAGCGGCGGCGAGGAGATGGGTGGAAGGGGGAGAGAATGCTAAAAGGGAGATGCGAAGGAGAGAAGGGTGGTGGTGGAGGAGACTTCTTCGGGGCTTCCTCCGATTTATCGGGCCGTCGAAATGCATCGGACGGCTGGGGTTGGGCGGGCCGACGCCCGTCGATGGTGTTTCTTCTTTCTTGCGCAAGCAGTAGAGATAGAAGATTTTGTGTTTCTTTTTCCAGGAGGAGGGGAGGAGAATGTTGTTTCGGAGTTGGCAAGCGTTGGGCCCAACTTTTGTTCCATTGATCGACCGCGAAATAAACAAAATTTTATTCCAAAGTCCACAATATCGTGTTGGCTTTGGAGACCTTCGTTTAGTAATCTCGACGAATTGGTTATTTCAAAATTTGAATCTGGTTATTTCGTTTTCCCCGTGAAATCTCTTTAGGCACAATTATTTGACTTGCAGCCAATTTGGCGCTATGCGCGTAGAATATGCATATTTTGCAAGTCAATCAAACATCGCTTTCGGCCTATCCTTTTCTTTTGGTTCTAGCACTTCATATCGTTTCCACTACCAGTCTCTTTTTTTTTATTAATAGCGACATAAATGGAATGTTTCCTTTTCATACTTCAGTTTTATTTTTTACAATCAGCAAGCAGGGAGGCCCATACTTATGTTTTATAAAGTTGTATATGAACAAGGCTACTCTAAAGAGATTAAGTGAAATTGCATAACCACTATTCATGCTCAAGCCTTTAAGGATGGCTATTTCCTCCAAACAAATTCTTTTAATGATGGCTTAGCTATGTGGATGACAAGGGCAAGGTCCTTCTCAAACAAGTTCATCCATCTTCCAAAAAGAAAGGACACCGCAATAAAAAAATAATTTCACTATCTCAAAATGCACCAGCTGGCCACCATCTCAAACTCACTGTAAAATCTCACATCCAAATCACCTCGCCTTGGTGATCATGTCAGATGTCAACAAAACTGAATCCCACGAAATATATATTCAAAAACGACAACACATTAGTAACCATCCAGGCCTAAAAAGTGTAGGAGAAGAACACATGCGTCAACGTTTCCTCGTTACCAGATGAGAACAAGACATATGAGTAACCATCCAGGCCATATCCTTGTCCCTAAGCAGCTGGTCCCTTGTATAGTTGTATTTAGACTATATGTGAGTAGGAGCCAAAAGAAGAAGAAAAAATGATTGCCCCTGGTGCAAAGACTTCCACAACTATGAGTAGAGTTCCTTCAAATTTGTGTGTTTCCTATTTCGTGAAATTAAAAATTGCCCTCCAGAAGTCACTTTAGGTTTCAAGCCTTGCATTCTATAGAACATTAAAGAGGCCTACATCATATTTAAATAAAATAACACCAGCTTAATACAAAAAAGCAATACAGTGAACGTACAAGAATCAAAATAATTAGCACGTAGCAGATACACTAGAAAGAAGTAAATCATCATATTTTTTTCCTTTTCATTTGTAGAGAAACTATTTTAGTAAGAATGATCAAATGCATAATTAGCAATTTATTATTGCATAAACTCTGACAAAAATAATAAATTGACGTGTGTATTGTGTGCCATCAACATCTTATTCATATATTATATTGAAACCATGATGACGTTATCATATATCAATAAAGGCATAAAAAATTCAGATGCTCAAAATTAAATAATTAAAAAAAATTGAGCATGAATTGAACTCAACTTAGTGTCTCAATTAATATTAAGAAAAACATAAAGCTTAGAATTCTTCACGATGCTAATTAAAGTTTTCTTTTTCACCTAGATCATTTGCAGAGGAAAATAAAACATAGGAAACCTAAGCCGCATAAGATGTCTTTAAAACAGGCTACTGCAGATCTAGGTGGGGTGCATCATACTTCGTAATTAAAATCATTCTATCATCTCTTTTACATACCAATAATTTACATGGAGCACTTGACTACACATGAGTACATCACTATGTATATGTTTTATATATATATAAATATCACTATGTGCCTATGTATATGTTGAAATGACGTAAGAAAATGTATAAAAGAGAGGATAGGCGCAGAAGTCTAGTTTTATTCTCGTTTGGTCAAACTAGCACAAAGGCACGTGCCACAGGCACGTGTTTTAAAAACAATATAGCATGAGAAAGAGCCACAATGGCTAATGTGTAGCATGAGAAAGAGTCTTAACTGCTCACGTACATGACCAATATAGCGTGAGAAAGAGTCCTATAGGCTGACGTGTAGCATGAGAAAGAGTCATGACTGCTCACGTACTTGACCCGTGGGTCCACCTGTCACATCAATGTGCCTTTTGACGATTGACCGTCGAAATTCTTTCGTCATTTATAGTATAGACTAGCAGAACGGCACGTGCCGCAGGCACGTGTTTAAAAAAGGAATAAGTGTATTTTTTTCATCCCTTAACGCAAAAGTGTGAGTTTCATCCTTTATGTTTTAATTGGTGCAAATTACCCCCTTAACTAACCAAACTGGTGCACTAATTATCCATGCGTCGGCTTAACAATAGTTTAGTGTCATTTAGCACCGTTTTAGGGCATGCAGTCAACTAATCATAGTTTATAAAAAAATTAACAAAACCTCACCCACATCAATCTCTTTAACGATTAATTCTACTTAACATCCAAAATATTTTTTACTGAATTTATTCTATGTTCTTATTAGTAAGTGCGCGAATAAACTTTCTACAATTAACGTTAATTGCTAATAAGTGAATGCGCAAACTATTACATGGGTAAACCACTATCAGATGGCACTAATTCATTGTTAAGCTTAGGTATGGATGGTTAGTGCACCAATTCAGTTAGTTAAGGGGTTGATTTGCACCAACTGAAACATAAGGGATGAAAGTCACACTTTCGTAATAATTGAGGGATGAAAAATACACTTTTAGAGATATAGTCTACATGAACTTTTTAGTTTGATCTAGAGCGTTCGATCATCATAAAATCTGACGGTATAGGCTCAAAGGTGAGATGTAGTCAACATTGACTCTTCAAATTAATCTAGAGCATTCGATCATCATAAAATATGACGGTGTAAGCTAATTTTGACGAAAGACCCACCTGTCGAACCCATGCGTCTTTTGACGATTGACCGTCAAAAATCTTTCGCTCTTTATAGTATAGATAGATAGATAAGCCGTCGGAATTTATTTTCAACATATCGTTATACAACTTCAAGGAGGCTGTGTTTGCTGTATTTTTTTTTCTTGCTCGGGAGAAAAATAAAAGTAGTAACACAAAAGAAACATGAACCGAAACCTAATTATGCAACTGGGCCCAAAGAATTTGTAAGCCCATCCTAGAAAGCCCACTGCGGGCAAACCCTTGGTTCCCCGAGTCTATATAAGCACCAAACCCTAGCTCCCCCACCCTCTACCTCGCAGTCATCCCCGAGAAGGAGCCGCCGCCGCCGCGCAAACCCTAGCAGGCTTCGCCGCCGTCACTCCTCCTCGGGGCGCAACCATGGTGGCCGCAAAGAAGTCCGTAAGTACTCATTCCTTTCGTTCTCCTATCTCACCCCCGACGTGTCTCCCATCCCCCCGTCGACCTGCCTCTGTTACTCGTCACGGAAGATTGAGATCCTGCTGCATTCCGCTTGGATCGAGATTTTGTGCTTTTTGTTTGCTGCTCTTGGCTCTAATTCTTCGTGGTCTGATGGTGTCATGGTGATGTTTGTGCAGAAGAAGTCTACGGACAACATCAACAACAAGTTGCAGCTTGTTATGAAGAGCGGCAAGTACACCCTCGGCTACAAGACCGTCCTCAGGACTCTCAGGAACTCCAAGTGTAAGAAAACTATCCTTCGCCTTTCTACCTGACGCGTACGCTTGCAACCAGCACTAGTTTGTATGCGGAAGTGCGGAACTGTGTTGCTTTGCTGTAATTTAATTGTTTGGGAAGGCGAATACATGTTGATGGATTTGTCCATGTAGTAATTCGTTGTCCGCATCGTAGAAACTGATTACCGGTGGATCTCATGGCCACTGTGTATGAACAGATGCTATATCAATTAGCTACACTGCCGCACTTTGTTCATATTGACTTTTGTTGCGGGTCATTAGCTGGCGGTGGTGGCTTATATCTGTAGTGGTAGTTGTACATTCTCTCATTCCAACTTAAGTGAACTTATAACATGTCAATATGGGAATACGACTTTGAGAGAAGGAGAATAGGGTGTTGAATCCATGACCTCAGCCACCACAAACTCATGGCTTCATGGACTCCCGCAATTATTCTCTGGACAACGTATTTTTTGGACATGCTCACTTGAATATACCCCTCACCCGGATTTAATGCTATGAAGGATATGATGATCCTTTCCCCAGATGATCGACAGTGAACATACTGTGCTCTATAACTTCTCTTTGGAGAAGCAAGCCAGAATTCTGATCCTTCATGGTTACAGCAGTGTGCTTTCTGTCTCACTAGTAAAGGATTTCATTGATAGGTTTTTTTTTGCTTTATCGCACCTCAAGTTTAAACATATCTTCCTCTTTTAATTGTGCTGTGTCTCTTTGGAGGATATGATGACCCTTTCCCCAGATGATCGACAATGAACATACTGAGCGCTATTAATTCTCATATGAGAACCAAGCCAGGACTCTGATCCTCTTAATGTTTTGTTGATGTATTTATTGCTACTTGCCCATTCTTGATTGAGCTTGTTTACTATCCAGTCTGTTATCTTATTACTAAAGTCCATTGTTAGTGCTTCATTTGGATATGAAGCATTCTTTACTGTCATTGTCAAAAGATGACTGCTAAGTTTAGCGTTGAAAACTGATTACAAATGGATGAATTTATATGGCCATTGTGTATGAGTCAACGCCATATTGACGATCCCCATGTAATGCATACAGTACCTGCGCACAATATCACTGGTTATTAGCACTAGTGGGGATATCTCTATCTGGTAATTTAGCTTCTAAATTCATATTTGGGTTATTGCTGTATTTCCTGCACTCTTATTCGTGTTGAGCACTTCAGAGGATATGATGACCCTTTCCCCAGATGATCGACAATGAACACACTGAGCGCTATAATTTCTCATTTGAGAAAACCAAGCCAGAACTCTGATCCTCTGAATGTTCTGTTTATGTTCTTGTTTCTCTTAAATGCAGTACTGTGCAGCACCTGTGCTTGATAGCACTAGTTGTTGGCACAAGTTTGTGTATTCTAGGTTATATTCTGTCTGGTAGGGCTAGTGTTATTATCCATTCTTGGTGTACTTGCTTCAACTCTTGCTTTGACTTATTGTGCTTTTCACTTAATCTGTTCTGTATCTCAATACATAATCTTCAGTTGCCCTTGGTCCATATCTATGTTTGCTTTGTTTAACCTTCCTGAATGTTCTTACATGTCTTTTGAATACAGCGAAGCTTGTGATCATTGCTAACAATTGCCCTCCCCTTCGGAAGTCTGAAATTGAGTACTATGCTATGCTGGCTAAGGTCACTGTTCACCACTTCCATGGAAGTAAGTTTGCTCTATTGATGTTGCAAAATTGTTTCGTTATTTATGTTAAGTCAAATGTTTATTTGTGAACAAGTAGGCATTGTAGATCATGATGTAATTTTGTGCCAATTGCAGAAAAGTTATAAATTTTTACATTTCTGTAATGACTAGTCTTTGCTTGGCTCAAAAGTTGCTGGTTCCTTTCTTGTGACTTCAATAGCACTGCTGCTGTGCTATTTCACTGTTTTTGACACTGTTCTAAGAGTTGTTTTGTATGGTTTCCAGACAACGTTGACCTGGGTACGGCCTGTGGTAAATACTTCCGTGTCTGCTGTCTCAGCATTATTGATCCAGGTAACTTCCTTGTGTTTTGTAAAGTAATTCTGATAACATGCTTGGACACCTCAGAGTTGTACTTATTGTCTTTGTGCTTGATTCCAGGTGATTCTGATATCATCAAGACTACACCTGGTGAGCAGTAAGGAAGAGGCGCCAGTACCCCTTCTCTGCATCTGTGTTCTGAGCTGTTCTAGTGTAGTTGTGGATCTTGCTGGACTTTGTTCTTTATCTTATATTGTGTTGAACAGCCTTACCTGCCAGTGAACTGAGTTTGTGGGAACCTTGTCGTGGATTGAAAATTTTGTTCCTGGAATTGATACTTTCAATGGAGCTTTGGCTAGTTCCCATATCTGAGTTCAGTCCTGCTGTACAATTTGTGCAATTGTGATAAGCGTATTATGTTGCTACGTTGTTGAGTTAGATTATGGTTATTGCTTGCATCGCCTAGATCTCAGGTCAATGAAATTTTTTATTTCCTTCAATTAAATTATTTCATTTTTTAGTCGGAACCTTAGGTGGTTCTCGGAAAAAGATAGCGAAAAAAATTATCCCTAAAGTCGAAACTAAAAGGAACGTATAAACCAATGCTTCCATATATTCGATCCTGGTTTATTTACAATTATAACTTCCACACCTATTCACTTATCATTTGGGATCATTTCCCATATAAAAAAGAAAAAGAGTCAAAGAAAGGACAGGAGATGTTTCTCATGTCAAATCAAAAAAGAGAGGTGAAAGATACCATAGCAATGTGGTATCAGGCTGCCTGTCTCCTTGTAGTTGGATCTCCAACTTTTTGGAGGTATCCACTTCAAAAGAAACTTCTCTCAAACTACCTATAGGTGGAAGAGGGCGCGTTATCGATGTGAAATGGATCCAGAGGGACCCCCTTGACATAATGGTTCGTGTATATATTTTACAGAAACGTGAAATCAAAGTTGGGGATAAAGTAGCCGGAAGACACGGGAATAAGGGGATCATTTCCAAAATTTTGCCTAGGCAAGATATGCCCTATTTGCAAGATGGAACACCTGTTGATATGGTCTTCAATCCCTTAGGAGTACCCTCACGAATGAATGTGGGACAAATATTTGAAAGTTCACTCGGATTAGCAGATCTTAAGCAAGCCTCCGAGAGGGCTTAGTTGATCATGATTTCTGTTTTCTCTTTCTTTTCCTTTTTATTTGTTTCGAAAAAGATATCGTCCGATTCTCCTTCTATTGATTCTTTCCCGATCGAGATGTATGGATCCATGTGTCTACATACCTAGATTCTGTTCATGGATTAACGAAAATGTGCAAGAGCTCTATTTGCCTCTGCCATTCTATGGGTCGCTTCCTTTTTGCGTATGGCACCCCCACTCCCTTTGGCAGCATCTACTAAGGGCTATAGTCATAGTGATCCTCCTATTCAATTACTTCAACCATTTCCGAGCACCTCATATTACTTCCAGGACATACGATAGTTTGATTATCTGTGGACGATTTCTTTCTCGTTCAATGCCCTTTTTCAATGGTCTCGAAGATAGAAATTTTGCATTTTTATCTATGGGGTCACAACCAAGGTCGTGGTAAATCCACGAATTTCATTCAATTTATTTTTCTGAATCTTAAGAAATAAAGAAAGAAAAATTGGAATTCAACATTATTCCATGATTCCTATTTCAAAGCCTATCTTTTAAGGGAAAAATAACCCCTCTTTTCTCATTCGCTCTCTATTGCATGGGTGGAAGAACAAAAATAGGATTCTAAAAAAAAGAAAGATATTGAAAAGAAAAATTGACTTTTGAAACCCTTTTTATGTGTAACGGAAAAGAGTTGCGATTTCTTCTTATTCCTATAGAATGTCTAGTAACAAGAATATGAAATCGTAAATAGCGAAAAATTCTTGCCTTGCGCGATCTAAGTCTAAGGAAATAAAAAAAATCCGTTTATACACCAATTTCATCCACATCGAATTTTTATATCAGAATAGTGAAATTATTCAAGGGGTCAGGTCTACTTACTTTATCTTTCTTTCCAATTTTATTGTGGGTTTGATAAGAACCCTTTTTGCTTTGTGAATAAATAAAAAAAGAGTTATATTATAACCTGCTTGTTTTATTCTAACAAATCCTATATGGAACTGCCCGCTGAAGAGAAAATTTATTTGATTGTCTCTCATTTCAGCCCAGCCTATATCGAATTTTGGAAAGAAAAAACAAGAATTATATTCTTTTTTTATTAATATTAACATTAAGAAAAAAAGAATATAATTAAAATGGAATTGGCAATATAATTTTTATGCACTTTTGAAATGAAAGAAAAAGGAAGGATTTTTTGCAATGGTTATTTCTTGTCTCTGTCATATCACGAAAACCTTTTTATCTAGTTGGAAGAGTCCTCATTCATCTAGTCTTATATAAGTTTGGGTATATAGAAATACAAACAGAAAAGAGAGGATAGAGGATATGCTCATTACATAAAAAAAAGATATGGAAATAGCCATAATACCTAGCAAAAGAGAAAAAAAGGAGCGGGAGAGCCAAATGAATCGAAAGATTCATGTTTGGTTCGGGAAGAGATCATAAAAATTGTAAACTTAATAGCAAGATAATCTACTTTCATTAAAAGATTATTAGATGGCAAGGGGATTCCACTTGTCAGTTTTGTGGGGATCTTGAAACAAGAAACCACTTATTCTTCTCTTGTCCTGTAGTCAAAGCTGCGTGGGGTATTGTCGCCATTTATATTGGTGCTGACAATGTACCTTCTAATCCTGAGCAGTTCTGGTTGTGGATTGAGCATTGGGTACCCGATGGTTCTATGATACATACACTTTGCCTAGCGTCGGTTTGTTGGTCGATTTGGAAGACAAGAAACAAATCTTGCTTTGAAGGCAAGAAACTAAAGCATCCAGGAGAATTAATCATATATGCCTGTTCGTTCATGACATATTGGACAGGTCTCTACAAGAAGGACTTCCAGGAAAGGATGACAGAAGGGATCAACACACTGCTCTCCATTGCAACAAAGCTGGTGGTCGGTCAGAGGGGAGGTGCTCCAGTTATGCTTCTGCCGGCACCCCAAGTCGAGGAGGACATGGCCCGTGGTGAGGATGAAGAACCTGAGGGAGGGCCACCTGCAAGCCTGTAGCGCTCCGAGTAGGATTTGTGTCGTCGTGTAATCGACCTGAACAACTCCTATGCTTTTGTAGCGCCTTCGTGCGTATGTAATGCGAGGTCGCTCCTAATGCCGCTGTCTGAAGCAGACAGGGGGGTTAGGAGCACAAACTTCTACCCCTTTCCCCCATCTCCTCTTGTCCTGAATCCTTGAACTTTGAATTTCCGTTGCTTTGGTAATGGAAATGGGGTTTGGCCTCGATTCAAAAAAAGATTTATTAGATAATCGAAAACAGAGGATCTTAAGTACTATTCGAAATTCGGAAGAATTGCGTAGAGGGACCCTTGAACAACTCGAAAAAGCTCGGATTCGATTACAGAAAGTTTCCGTAGGGCGTCAGGCCTGTTAATATTTGCCAACTTATATGTGAGCCTTTTTGTCACCCATTTCTAAGCAATCTAAACTTTGAAGTTCGTCTAACAAGAAAATTTTTGTTCGACTGTTTCTCTTTCAAAAATTTTTCACCCATCACATCAAAGGTGAATCTTGCATACTTTGAGCATTAAATGTAGAGGAAAAAACTAATTTATTATATAAATATAGTTTATTTCGTGAGATGAATCTAATGAGCTTACTTAATTCATGATTTGTAAATGTATAATTTATGATTTGCAAAAGTACTGTTAATGCTCGCCTCTAGTCCGCTTAGTTAGCCCAGACTGGTGCCTTGCCTCCACTGTCACGTTGGCATCAACAGCGGATAGCTAGCGCTGTTGCCTTCGCATGCAAAGAGGACAGAGGAGATGCAATCTGTTGCTCAGTCTCCACATATTCCAAAAGTAGCTTCAAACTACCAGCAATTGTTTGTTAAGAGATGACGTTGGGAGTTATATTGAGAACCGTGAAATCTAAAATTATTCAGCAATACAGTGCTCGTAAGTGCACATTGTGAGAGTCGTCGTAGGTTCATGATTGTAAGACAGTTCTGATGTCTTGCATGCAAGGTTTCACGAACATGGAGGTCGATCGGTATGCATGAAAGACTCAGAGACATCCACGATATGTCGGAGGATAATTGGTTCCCATCTGATAATATTTTCTCAAAACGATACCCATTGCAAGAAGACCAATGGCAATGTTGTACTAGTGTCGGATTTAGCTTGTGATGCTACCAGACATACCCAGCATGTCCAAGACTCCAAGGTTTTGGGTCCCCTCGTCGTGGTGGACAACTCCAGATCCGGCGTCTTCCTTCATTTCGTTTAAAAAAAAATCAAAGCTTGATTTAGTAACTTTGAGAAGATGGAGAACATACTAGCCTCTGAGAAGCACGGACTACACTCGGCTCAATCGGCATTCGCTTACAGACGTTGAAAATGTGAGGGAGATGGGATGCCAGATGTGAGGTGTCAGCAGCTGTTTGCTGGGAACGCCTCCCGAAGATGAAAATGCTTTTATTTCAAAAAAAAAAAGATGAAAATGATGCCCCAATGTATGGATGAGCTCCGCGTAGGCCGACGGATGGAAATCCTTTTTAAACTCCTGCCTTGATTTATAATAACTACGAAGAATTCCGAGCGATGGCAGAGCTTCGCCGTTCTGCACGTATCATCTATCGACGCGTGTTTTCTTGCCGCCTGAGGTCTCCATTCGCCGGCCCAGTTTTTATTTACTTTACCGCTACTGCTTCATGGCCTGAACCGGCCTCTTTCAACATACTGGCCCATATATTCTATTTTCTTTGTGCAAATCATTCGGTGGTCTTGGGCTGCTGCTCGCGGCCTGTTCTTGGGCTCAATCTTCCATGCGGCCCGTCCATGTGCCCCAAAGATTTCGCATTCCTGCGGTTGGCCCGTATTTGTCGGTGCTTCCTAGGTGTTTAAAGGTCGCCGCCGCTATTACGTGCTGTAGTGCTTTTGACCATGCTATGACCATGATTTCGCATTCCTGCATGATGGTGCAGTTTGCTTTAGCCTTTTTGCTGGAGTATTTGTTTGCATGTTGTTTTTTCCCTCATCTTTTCCACATTTGAGAATTTTTTACTTTCCTTTTACGATGACCTTCGTCCACATGCAGCTACCGTTCTTTGGTACTTATTTCGTAGCGATCACCATATGTCATCTACGGGCAGCGAAAAGTATTAAAAAGAAAGGAAAAGGAGAAAAACAAAGACGAAAAAGCACAAATAAGAGGTCTTATCCAGAAATATACACGTGCACATTGGCGTGCCCCTGGACCAACAAAAGTCCCAGAGTTCTACAGCAATCAAACAACGACATAGCCGAGACGATAGCAGGTTCCGTGCACCACCATCCGAACTAGCTAACACCACATTCATGGTCATAGCATGGTACCTAATACATGCCTAGCACGGATATCAATATACAAACTGACATTAGCCATACCTGCCGTCTCAAGCTTGTCGGACGCGAGAAGACGACACAACCGAGTCGGCGGCCATTTTCTCTCCTGCTACTGCCTCTACTGTCGCCCTGTTCGTTTCGTTGGGCTGGACTGGAAATTCTGAGAGGAGAATAATTCAATGAGCTGGTTCAATAGTATTCTGTGAGGAGAATAATCTGCTACGCTGGGACGATAAGCCCAAACAAACACGACGTATAGCTATTTCTGAAGAGCGACCTAACTGATTTTTTAGAGGAACATGCGTACTGTTTTATCAAGTAACGTTTACAACAGTACAAACTCCATCATGTAGAGCTAGGAACCAAACATGTCTACCTAGACTTTCATACAACGAGCCTTTAGTGAGTCTATGAGCATCTTCATTAGCTTTCCTTCTTTCGTGAACAAAATTAACATCTATGAAGTCCGTCGCCCTTGCCTTGATCTCAAAGACAACGTGACCGTAAGCTCCCATTACAGTTCCATACAAATTCCAGATTACGTTTAGGCAATGAGCCGTCAACTTGAATTTCTGGAGCATCAGGTAACTAGCGAGCGCCATTTCTTCACGACATGCCCATCGCCCCCACATCTACGAGTGAGAGATGCCCATTACCAGCGCTAAGAAAGAGCGGTCATTGGTGCCTTCGACAACCTAAGGTATAGCAACACAAACCAACAAACCAGCTAGAAAATACACATGTGACCACGAACTTAAAAATGGCCCATTAAATAATCTAAAACAAAATGACAGTACATGCCAGCCTAAAAACGGTCCGCGGGACAAATGCAACCACCTAACCCAAAATGGCCCAACAAATGATCCACCGCAAGGAAAACGACATCAACCCACACCCCAATACTCTACAGTCTACAACTACATACTTCATTGTTCATGAACGCAACTAGCTTCAAACTACCGAAATACACAAACACAAGAAAAATGCCTCTGTCTTCATGTACAGGCGCGGCGAAGCGCGCAGCTCTTTAGTCAGAGCTATGCAACCATGAACCGTTGACACGGGACTTCAAAGACCGGTTCCCACACGTCAGTACAGCACACTAAAAAATTACCTGAAAAAACAGTCTAAAATAAGGAAAGCCCGAATAAAACAAGGCCGGAAATGCATTGGGCTCTCCAGCCCAACAGGATATAGCTGCGTGCCAGAAAGCCCACCTTGGCCTGACTTGATGGTAGGATCCGCACGGCACGCGTCGATCCAGGCCGTCCGTGCGCATCACGAACCGTTCGATGGCGGACACCCGCGCCGGAAGGCAAACCCTAACCTCCGCCGCCGCCTCTTGTTCTCGGCTCCGCTGTATATAAGTCCCGGGCGCCCCGCATCTGACTCATCGTCGGCGTCTTCCGTCACCCTGCTCGTTCTGGATCTCAGTTTTTTTAGATTAAGGTTTGAGATTTTGATTTCGCTGTTCGATTCGTCTGCGTCTCATCGATGCCGCTGTCCTTCTTTTTTCCCGCTTCGCTTTATTGTTTTTATTGTTTCTGTTTTTGTTGCTGCTCGGAGGGATTTCGGAGGCTGTTGCAGATGAGGAGTCACAAGTTTATGGGTAATTTGCATCTGAGGCATCTCGGTGATGTCACACCCTTTTTTCACCTTGGAGATCTGATGCATCCTCCGTCTCTATCCAATCCTTCGAGCAATTGAGCATTTTCTTTCGGTTTAATCTTTGAGGAATAGTCAATTTCTTCCAAGTTTTATACGATAATGATTTTCTTCTGTTTTGTTGTCTTCGAATTTTTTTGAAATCGGCTGTTTATGTTTCGGAGAAGTGAGGGAGATGAGATGATGACGAAATTGTTTCCCTATTGGTTTGATTGGCCGCTATGATGGCTCAAACTGTATTAGCTCTGTCTGATCATCTCCCGCTCGTCTTTTCTCAAAGTGAATGTTCTTTTTCTAATGATTTGCAGCATACATCGAAATTCTAAAAAACTGTCAGAACTGTTTAAATGGCGCTCGATGCAGCAGTCGATCGAAATTCTAAAAAACTCGATGCAGCAGCCGATGAACTGAGCTCGAAATCTCGTACTATGTCTTAAAAATACACTCAAATGTCTTAGAAATACTCTCAAATGTTCAAACTACGCGTCGAGCTGTTGGATGCAAATGAGGAGTCACAAGTTTAATGGGTAATTTGCATCTGAGGCATCTCTGTGATGTCACATCCCTTTTCACCTTGGAGATCTGACGCATCCATCTAGTGACATTTTATTCTCTAAATTTTCCTTTTTTTTGTTTTGTGTTTTTCAAAATCATAAATTGCTTAACTGGTTGCTGGTAAGGGATGATATGATGATGAAGTTGTTTCCCTATTGGTTTGATTGGCCGCCATGATGGCTCAAACTGTATTAGCTCTATCTGATCATCTCCTATACATTTTTCT
Organism: Urochloa ruziziensis; assembly: GCA_015476505.1. Classification (NCBI taxonomy): domain Eukaryota; kingdom Viridiplantae; phylum Streptophyta; class Magnoliopsida; order Poales; family Poaceae; genus Urochloa; species Urochloa ruziziensis. The sequence continues at coordinate 16,560,843 of CM027122.1, read as the reverse complement.
GAATGTGAAAAGAAACGGTTTCCATAAAATTATCAGCAATTGGGCTAAAACAACGATTCAAAACCTTTTACCAACACCTTTTGTAGCTACGCTCGCCACCGCAAATTTCATGAAATCTGCCCTGATGAACTACAAATTGATCCGGTTCGCATTGACCTGGTCTCGACTTGCGGTCCCTTAGCTGAAAATGTTTGACGGTGCCGGAGATGGCTTGGTGCCCCAATTTGGAGCCCGTGCGGACACTTTTCTCCTTCTATCTTTCGGCCCACACAATATGGAAGAAAGGTCGATGGAAGAAAAATTTCGGCCCAACAATGAGCAAAAATTTTGTTGCTGAGCTCTGGCGCAATGCCGGGGGTAATGGTGGTGGATTGTTCAGGTCTTGATGCTTCTTTGCTTCACTTCTAATGCATATACGGCTGGGCATGCAAATCAAAGAGATTCGTAGAATAGCCATATGCATCTCCTGGCCGAACCAAGTGCCATCTTTTCTTGTAAACCTGTTTTTAGCGTATATTCATCCTGAATTATTACTGCATAATGTAGATTAAGCTCTAATTGGATGTAGTAAATAAGAACAACATGACATGTAACAAGTCATATTTTCTATAGTTTTCAATAAGGGATCTGATAATTGCCTGCAAAAGAGTATCTTATCCAGGCCGTTATCCTTGTTTTCCCATTGTAAAGGGGTTACCGGGTCACCATCTTATCTTTCTTATCTACACGAAAGCAGGTTGTCTTGTTTGCAACAAGTTGCCTTCACCTCAGGTCACGGCGTTTTCCTCGTGAAATTGAGCGTCATGCCGTCATCCATCATCCGATAAGCATGAGTTCCAAATCTTTATATGCAGTTATGCATTACACTTTCATAATCTCTTCATTAAGAATGCATCATGCAACATAAAATCTCTGGAAAATCTTAGGCACGCTGTCGAAAGAAAAATCTCAACAAGAGAAACGGTGTATTAAATAATAAAAAAGGAATAAACATTGTACTAAGGGCGTTTTTAGTTCCAGAAAAGAGTGAAGAATGAAGAAAATTTATACATTGGTACGCGTGTATTGTGAGTGAGAAAGGGCACAGAAATCGAGAGAGAAAGATTTTGCAAAATGGAGGAACTAAGGCCTTGTTTAGTTCTCCCATTTTGCAAAATTTCTCTCTCGATTTCCGTGCCCTTTCTCCCAGTACACACCTCACAAATGCATAATTTTTCTATCATAGGGCATTTGGAGACCGGAGATGCCCATGTTGAGGTGCCTCTGTTCTATCATAGGGTCGGGTACAACAACTTGCAATTATAAGAGGACGTTGCTCTGGTTAGATCTTAAGCGTCATCAATGGGAGTGGAATCTTGTTACCAAGTGATTGAAATTCGTCGCGATTCTCAGGCCAGGAGCAGAGATTCCATCTGCTGGCGTCAGTCGCCTTTGGCGATTGGCAGCAAGCGTCCTCGTTTGGCCAATCAACAGGGATCCTGCACGTGGGCGAACACCCACCGTTGGGTGAGGCACAACTCCAATCAGGACACCGTGAAAAGGATGACGTCGCTGGCAGATTCCGGTGACACTGACGCTGATAAGCAAAACGAACAGATCGTAAGTCACTCAATGTTCCAGCCATAAGGCTTATGTACGATGCCGTCTAATACGGGCACGATTACTGTTAGTGCACTAGACCGTTACTCATCAGGCACGATCGCAAAATTGGTTTCACTCAGATTTCTCTGAAATTCGTTTACTTTTGTTTGGTTCAAAAATAAAAAAGGGGGTTAGACAACACCGAGAAAAACATTGGCAGAGTATGAAAATTGAGTGACGAAGATAGAGCCACGGAATTTTCACCTGAGAGATGGATAAGAGTCACAAAATAAAAGCTGGGATAATTGCTCTTCGAGCTAGGGCCACATACCAGAACTGCCAGTAGTAGCTGATCAGTGGAAGCTACCACACACTCGGTTCATGAAAATGGGCGGCTAGCCACGAGCTCCTCGTGACCTGCCGGTGCGCTGCGGTTATAAACCCTTGAAAGGAACCACTCGCATCACAAGAGCTGAGCATGCTAAAATTGCTAACGAACAAGCAAAAGTCAGTAAATTTTTTTTTTCTATAAGCTTTCAAATATGAGAGGAAAAGCTCCCAGTTAAATGAATCAAAATGATGAGAAAATCCAAGCAGACGCTAACCTGCCGCCTATGCGTACCATCCCTGTACTCCTCGCTCCTTGACAGGACGGAGCACCAAAAATGACTTGCGATTTGAGGGGAAGGGGAGGACAGGCAGGTGTGGTGGCGCGCCTCTGGAGCGACACCGTGGCATGCACGCAAGGCTACGCCTTTTTCCGTTTTGCCTGCCTGCCTGCACCACCGTGCTTCTTCCACAGCTATCAAAGTGATTCAGTACAAGTGGTCACAGTTCTACGGAAATCACAGTTCAGGCAAAACGAAAATGACAACCCAATGTTTGCAGCAAAGATCATAGGAAATAAGCAGAGCAGCTCGGAACAGGCACGCTATAGCTTTCCAATGCAACTGGCAGCCAGTGGTCAGTATTTGGAGTGGAGATAGTAGTGTTGATTGAGGTGTCCCTAGCTGCTAGCAGTAACATGCTAGGGCGCATGTGGCAGGGCAATTAGTGGCTTGTGAAAACCTCAGATTAACAACTAGAAAATCGTGACTCACATGTCCATTTTAAAATTAGGTTTCAGTAAAGAGGTCACCGGCGCTATTCTGCACAAATCACTAGACAAATACAAGGTGCCGATCGAGGTTAATTGATTACCGATCACTTCTGACGAATAAACAAATTACCTTCGGCCCCAATATTGGAAGAAGGAAGCATTCTTGGTAAAATTCAAACAGCAGGTCAATGGTGACGCAGAGCAGGACTCACCTTTGCACTTAGCCCCACGCCGACGGCTATAGGTTTCAGCTGACTTTGCGAGATCAATCAACAAGACCTGATATTCCATTCGCCAGGCGATGACAAAACAGCATGTAGAGTTTTTCTGCAGTCTGATATCAGCAATGGATTTCCTTTCACCTGTTCTTCCTCCGTGGCCTGCATCAGTCATGGGGTCATCAGTGGTAGGTTAGTGTTGGCAACTTGCGTATGGACATCTGAACTCTTAAGCAACCATCACCTTCAGGAATAGAGCTAGAAAAGGACTATTCCAGAACTATATATAAAGATATAGCTTTACTTTATTCCATCCAATGAATATAACATCAGATTCTGCTAATAAAAATATCCAAGATTCTCATGGCTTTTCTCCTCTACCACTATAGGCACGCATAAAAGTTATTCGGTAAAAGATCAGCATCGTTTCAAACGGTGCTGAAACGTGTAGGAGCCTAGGAGGTGTGAAGGTGCAACTACTATGTGTAGGAGCCTAGGAGGTGTGAAGGTGCAACTACTATCTGCTAAAACAATATATTATTAATTTGGAGAAAGATTAACAACGATGGGTGAGAAAGTGGTAGACGAAAAGCAATTGAAAAGAAAGCAAACCACCAAGGCACCCTCCAAAGGACTTTAACGGTTGATGGCTTACGCTGAGATACATATAGATACCCACACTGGAATCTTTATTTGTATTTGCAGCTGCTTATTCTAAGCTCAGGACAGTCAAGTACGGGGTGTCCTTCCAAGTTCCCATATACCATTCTCCCAGAGAGAAGGCCATGACATCTTAGCTTTCAGCTTCCAAGGCTTCGTCTCCGATGACTGCGCAGCTATAGAGGAAACATCAGGCGCTGGCATGCTTCGGTGTCAAGGATAAAGATCTATGAGATGACCATGGATGGTCCATCTTACAGATCCCTCTCGTGGTTTACATGTTTTGCAGCTTGCGTTCTCCTGGAATCCATTGTTTCTGCTCATTCATGGTGCACTCCACATCCCAGCCCGAAGCAGGAAGCAAGGTTCAAGCAGAAGACAAACAAGTTCTGGGAGTACCAGGAACAGAGTAATACCTGGGTGGAAATAAGTATGCCGTTCAACTTGATGTCTTGTATCAATGGTACCTGCACAACGGTAGGATCAATCGGACGGAAACCTGACTCTCCTGTTCATAGTCAAGAGAAGGAAGATGCAAGGATTAATGGAGAAGACAAAGAAGACAGAAATGACCCAGTCCTGCCAATAAGGAAAAGAATTTCCTTGACAAGAATGTCGGAATCATCAGTATGGGTGACAGGCCAAAGCGGATCGATCTATGAGAGGTTCTGGAACGGGGTGATGTGGGTGATTGCTCCTCATGAACTCCCTACTTCAGCTGGCTACGCCACGGCAACTTTCATTGTGAATACAACCATTCTTGCTCTGTCGGAGGCAGGAATCCTTTACCAGGTAAGGTTTTTTTTTCGGGTACCTTTACCAGGTAAGTTGATCCCCATGATCTAACAAAGAAGCAGCTCTAGCTTAATGAAACCTAGGATTCTAGTCAGCTTACCACTACTGTTACTATGTCATATGGGTCATCCTTGAAACTTTCTCAAAGTGTTTGAGTTATTATAGAACAGTGATTTATTACCTTTCATTTGTTTTAATAAACAAACATCCCAGTCCACTTTGGTTATCTTTCTGGAGTAGTCATCGAGAGCAGATAAAATGTTACAGAAGAAGTTGAACAATGAACATAAGTAAAAGTAAGAGAGAATTAAGAGCTCAACCAAAACAAATGAAAGTAGCAGAGGAGCAGTCCAGATTGGGATTGTACAACCCTCATAAGACAGAAAGTAGCAGAGGAGCAGTCCAGATTGGGATTGTACAACCCTCATAAGACACAAAGAAAACATGATTGACCACAAACACCAATATTATGTAAAATGAAAAGATGTTTGGAGTACTCTGTTTTTTCTTTTACATATGAAATCAGACTATTTGCATTTCTGAACTATCAAATCATGAGATGAAGATGTTATAGAAAGATAAAAAATGTTAGTCAGTAAAGTGAACACAACCACAAGAAATTGGTTGCCAAAATTAACTCATTTAATTGCAATTTAGGCCCTGTTCAGATGAAACGCGAAATTTTTTTCGAGTATGTCGGGCACACATTTGAAGTATTAAATATAGGCTAATTACAAAACTAATTACAGATTCTGTCAGTAAATCGCAAGACGAACCTAATGAGTCTAATCAATCCGTCATTAGCACATGTTTACTGTAGCAATTTATTGTCTAATCACGACCTAACTAGGCTCATTAGATTCGTCTCGCGAAGTACACTCCATCCATATAATGGGTTATTTTTTTTGACTACATTTAATATGCCATGCATGTGAGGGAACATACTCGAAAAAATTTCGCGAAACATCTAAACAGGGCCCTAACTCTAGTATTTCTACATTTCTCAGCTACAGCTAAATGAGCATGCCCAGCCTATATGGACAGAGATGACATTCAACTCTGACCAGCAGTTCACAAATCTTGGATTAGAAACACAAAGTCAAGCTATGCGTATAAGAAATGGGATCGTATCCAATGATGGAAGGTGACTATCTACCATACTGCTTCTAAGTACAGTTGTGCATCATTAGCTAGTTAATTTTAATCAGCTAATATGCACTGACTGACAGATGTTTCTTGATCAGGAAGCTTTTCCTATCTATAATGAATGGGTCCCTAATTGAGGTCACAGAAACTCAGCCTCTAAGGTGCGAAGCTGGAAGCCTGTATTACTGTATTACTGAAACTCATCCTCTTTGCATGGCTGTAGAGCATCTAGTTCAAATTTCATGAAAAGTCATATGAATGACTAGTTGTAATAAATGGTAATCACTTCCGTTTATAATCGTTACTGGCTAAGGAAACACCAGTATTACATTTAGATGTCTGAAGTTCACACCAAGTGCTCATTTACTGTAGTTGATGTTGCTAGTTTCTGTTTTTATTAAAGCTAATGTATGGCATCAAACGATCTACATTTTTCTCATCGATACGCATCGCCATCATGACCTACTGAACACATTACTAAGGCACAGGTGGAATTATCATGGGCGTCCCCCAGGAGGAGATGTATCGTATATATCTGATGCTGGAAATTTGCGGCCAGGGACCTTGTTCACAGTAAGGTATGCTAAACATGTGTTCTTCAGGAGCAGAGGGGTAGTTCCTTTTTAGTCTAGTCTAGAGAGAATAGAACGTCCAACTTTGCTCAGCTCCTGTCCTGATCAAAGGCTGAATCGGTTCTACTTATCATATTTGTTATCCCTTCATCTGTGGGTGCATTATAGACATAAAACTAGAAGACACTGGTAGGTTAAACAGTACAAATGATAAACTAGAAGACACTGATAGATTAAACAGTACAAATAATAAACTAGAAGACACTGATAGATTAAACAGCTTCTGTCTTGTGTCTTTTTTGTGTTTTTCTTATCCTTGTTTCTCTAGGGTTTGATCTCTAGTCTACCCCAACTTGCTTGGGACAAAAGGCTATGTTGTTGTTGTTGTTTTTATATCCGTGGGTGCATTATAGACATAAAACTAGGATACACTGATAGATTGAACAGTACAAATGATAAACATCTCAGACAAGTTCACACTATACTCACTGAAGTTATTTATCCAATAATAAATACGTAACCTGTAAGGTATATTTGCTCAAATTGTTGGTCCAATGTTAAGATTGGATAATGCAGCGCAGTTCCACTGGAGACCTGTACGAGTTCGACAAAGAAACAAAACCATCATGGAAAAAGCACATATGGAATGAAGAACTGTCAGGAAGGGTTTCATTAAGTTCATCAGCTGGCTGTGCATTGCATGGTTTGTCAGGGTCGAACTCAGTATCCCTTTTCTTGATATCCAAGGTATGTTATAGTTTGTTCTATCATAGTGAAATCCCAGATAACTTAGATGTATTATGTTTGAGAGCTTGAGAGCCGACACACAATATAATCTGATCACAAAAGAAAATTGTCTAATCCATGTTGACTCTTATATTACAAGTTCCAGGCACATGATTTATGAAGCTAAGTACTAAAAAGGAAAAGAACTGCATAACATTAGTTGGATATCCAATAGCAGAACAGTGAAAGTAAGGTGCCACGTCAGTATGAACAGTATTATCCACTAGGTAATTGAAAATTGAAAATGATCTAAAATTCATTAAATTAATTACTAATAAGCAAAAGGTAGAATGAAACGAATTCTGGAATGATAAATTCATAGCTAATGCCTCCTTTCCCGTTGCAAGAGCAACTTTTCCACTTCTATTTGTTAATGATAGTTATAGATTGGCAGGATGGCCTTTTAGTGGAGCGGCGCTTGCATAGAAGGAAGTGGAAGTGGGATAAACATGGAGCTCCTATGGGTCAGAGACTCAGTTCAGTTACAGAAGTTCAGCAGGATGAAGTCAGTGACACAACTTCTATGTTTTTTACGACAACCACAGGAAAAGTATTCGAGTATCAGATTCCAAAATATACAGGTACTACTCAATGAAAACGTTCATTTTCTTTGTGTTAAATGTCATTCAAGTCAAATAAACAAATTAAAATGATATTTATGTTTCAAAGATTCTAGGAGGAACTAGGTAGTTGTTTTTCACTAAGAAGAAGAAAGGCACACAGATTCAAGCTTTATTCGTCTTGAAACATTAGTATATTTAAAACAAACAAATTGAACTGGAATTAAAATTCTTGCATAGGACTATATTGACATGGTTTATCTTTTTCACTGGAAAGGTGGGGCTCAAAGCAGTAAGATAAGAGGACAATGGATAAATCACATGTACCCTGAGCATGCAAAGGTTGCAAGAAATGTCCGAGGTGTACAGGTTCAAGTTGGCAGAATGGTATTCCCCCTAGATGATGGCAGGCTTGGAGAGCTACATTTTCCTGGGATTGGAGGTGCTGATTTTGGTCCGAGTCAGCAAAGTACCATAAGAAAAAAACTATCAAACAAGTATGAGTGGTCCATCCTCGATGCACCAGAAACAGAAGGTTGGAATGCAGAATATTGCACCGAAGAGCATGGTCCGACCAATTGTATTACTGGAGCAAAGGGCATAGCTACAGACACTGAACCAAATGACTTGAGCAATACCCAATCTTCCAGGCGACGCAAAGTAGAAGAGAAGCAGCACTACTTACATGTTAACACCCACCAGAGCGATGAAACTGAACCATACAACTTTCTATCAAGAAGCATTGATCTTAACTTCCACATGAGGGTCATGCATGCAGACAGATCACTTTTTCTTATAACTGACAACGGCTTGACTTTTGAATATCTAAACAGCAATGGTATTTGGTTGTGGTTAAGACATGAGCACACTACAGCCATGAAAGGTACACTAGGAAGCTACAATGGCAGCCTGTATCTTGTCGACGTGCATGGGAACTTGCATATTAGAGAAAGAAATGGAGATGATCTGTTGTGGATTAACTGCACAGCAATGAAGAAGGGAAGACACGTTGCAAGTGGATCACCATGGGATGGCATCCCTGGTCTATTGCGCAGAATGACAACAGATGATGCACTCTTCTTTGTTAACAAGAGCGGCAGGTTGCTACAGTTCACGGTAGAAGTTCAAACACAGTTTAATTTGAGTCGTCATAGCCTTGTTAGATGGAAAGCTCATATTTGGCATTTTCATTAGAACAATGGAAAAAAGCTGAAGATTTAAAACTTAAAAACATAACAGTTAAATAGCATTAGTTCCCTCGTCGTTTCTCAAAACCTTCTTTTTTTGAAAAAAGATAGTTCTTTGTAGCCTAGCAGTGAGCAATTTATAAACAATGAAGAAAATTCAATGCAGGATTCATGGCAATGCAGATAGTTCATGGTAATGATATCTGTAGCACAAGATAATCCACATGCAGGATTTCTCAAATAGAGAACAGAAACAAAGAACTCAAATATGTCAATAACATGAACATCATATAAAATTACTCTGGTACTGGTCTTCAATTTTTCAAGGCACACGCAACATAGAAAATCTTAAATATATCATTGAGTTCGTTCTGAAAGTTGGGCCTTCTATTCACAAGTTGATCTTGTTTTATTCTGTCATCCATCCTCTCTTTCCATGATCTATTAGTTGATGCAGGCAATGGAATAGCTAAGAATACAAATTCAGGAAGTAAAGGAAGTCTAAACTCTAAACATATTGCTTGTAGTTATAGGTGCAGTGGGCCAGATAGGAACTAGAGAGATTGAACTTCCCTTATTAAATGATTATTTATTAAACAATTCAAAAGCAAGTGATGCCATCATTAGTAAATTGCAACTGAGGAGAACAATTGTAGAAGGACAAATCACAGGATGGATAGAGAATGAGCAATGATATATATGTCTTTGTTACCTCCATTAACTATTTTCCTTTACACATCTTTTAAGTACAATGAGAAAAGAAGTGAAGTCACTATCATATTAATTTTCCAACCCTTTTCAAAGTAATTGTGTCCCTAGTTCCTACTCTTCAACAACCTCTATTCAACATAAATCAAGTTACCAACACATTACGCCATTACCTCATATTCAGTAATTCAGTCATACTAAAACTACAATTTTGTGTAGAAAAGTCCCCAATGCCTAATGTCTAATTACGCATCCCTTTACGCATGTGCAGGTTGCTTTGCGGAAATTCAAATGGAAGGACTGCCACAGCCCTCCTGACACCAAGATTGCATTCATAGTTGACCAGGAGGTGTTCAGAAGAAACATCATCTTCGCAGTAGGCCGCAACGGCCGCCTCTACCAGTACAACCGGATCACAGAGATATGGCACCGGCACTACCAATCACCTCACCTGATCCTCTCGCGATCCCCAGGGACGGCCATGCGGCCATCGCTCCTGTCCCTGGCCGGCTCCCTCTTCATGGTGTCGGAGCACGGGGGCCTGGTGGAGTACCACTTCAGCCCGCAGGACGGGTGGGAGTGGGTGGAGCACGGGGCGCCGCGCCGGGGAGTGACCCTCGTTGGCGCCCCGGGCCCTTGCTTCGACGGCTCGCAGCTGTTCGTGGTCGGCTCCGACGGGCACGTGTACCGGCGGCACATGGATGGGCGGACGTGGAGGTGGACGAGCCACGGGCACCCGCCGTCAGAGCCGGCTGACGCTGACGACCAGACCTGCGCCACGCCGGGCGCCGGCGCTGGCGCGCATCACGCGAACGGCTTCACCGGGAGCTGCGACGGGAAGGTTTGCACGGATTAAGCAGCATATTTCATGTCATGTCAGGAATTAAACTGCATTGCCTAGAGTGCTGATGGCGCTGTGGCATTTGGTCGAACAGGTGGCGGCCGTGCGGCCAGTGCCGTTCTCGGGGGACGCGGTGGTCTTCGAGCTCCGAGACGGCCGGGTAAGCACTAAGCGAGCAACATCGCGATAAGCCGTTCATGCTCCTGCTAGGCCTGGTGGCTTGCGATCGCGCCGCATTGCATTGCATGGCATGAATCGAACTCTGCGATTTGAGCTTGGCTTGTCTGATTTACCTGTGTCGGGTGTTGTTCTGTGGCGTGCAGCTGGCGGAGCTGCGGCGGCCGCCCACCGCGGAGGGGTGCGGCGGGTGGGAGTGGGCGCGGATCATCGGCACACCGACCAGCGCCTGCATGACCAGCTACTGGACGGCCGTCGCCACGTAGCCGCCGACGGCAGCCGGCGCCGATCGCTTTGGTTGATAGCGAGTTCAAATTTTGAGAAGGGAAAAAAAAGAGCCGTTGATTAGCCAGCCCGCTAACACCGTGACGCTAGCAGTAGCAGCCCACTTGGAGGAAAAGAACTGTGCTGTGGGCCGTGGCACGGTCACATCGAGCGAGGCAGCAGGAAATGTGTGCGTACTGATCTTCAGAAAATTCAGCTTATCTCTACCACTGTTACCACTATTAAGAACGGGGTGTCCTCGTCCACACCCGTGGGTCTGCCGCAGAGCCAGGAGCAGAAACCATGGGCTTGTTTTCACACATGGTCGGTCCCACAAAGGTATTTTGAATTTTGATCCCCTCGCCTCATCTCTTCGGGCCATCTTCATCCTCATCCGATGTTGGACAAAATCCGGCCGCCATGGGAGCTCCCCGCCGACGGTCCCACAACCTGCTGATGTCTAACGCCGCACCCGCACCCCGCCGACCACCGCGCGCCGCGACCTCGCTGGTGCCGTACGTGCTCCCACGCGACTCTGGCTGCTTTGCGTCCCGCCGGGCACCTGCTGCTGGTGGCGCCGCTGCGGGGCGAGGCCACCTCCGTGGCTGGTGCCAGGGCCGGAAAACATAGAACAATGTCAGAAAGCTTGCAAACATGAGTAGTTGAGCAAATTGAAATATAACATCCACAAAAAGTCCCATATATAGAGAACATAGATGTACTGAGTATTTGCTCAAACCGGCTAAGGGCATCAGCAGCGTATGGAGTCGGGGTCGGTCCCAAAACAGGCCCCACGCGCATCCATGTTTTACGGGTAAAATTTGCACAATGTAAAGGACCGAGGAGCTACTGTTTTCATCATTACGGTGGACCCTATTTGCAGATTAAAAAAAGGACACGTCACAACCGCCCCTCCCCTTCCCTGGCAGCCAGCAAACTCGCCTCCTTCGTCTTCCGCATGAACGCAGCACTCCGCATATCCGCCGCCTCTGTTCCTCCGTCTCCTCTCGATCCAGCAACAAATCTGAGCTCCCAATAAACAGATTTGAAGGCCATAGTACCAGATGTGGAGGGGATGACCAGCATCTAGGGGTCCCAAGTGTTCCTAGCGGCTGCAACCTGCAAGCCATTCTTTGTGGCGTTGCTTCCTCAACCTCTAGCACCATGGGATCTAGCACGCAAGGACCTATGGTGTCTGTTTCCTACTTCCCTTGATGGCACGGTCCCAAAATGCACATCGTGGAGATCAGCTAGGTGCGGCCGCACAAATCAAGAAGGGTTGCAAGGGATTTGAGGTAAATTCGCCTTTTGCCTGAGGATTGATTATCCTCTCAATCCAGCAACAAATCTGAGCTCCCAATAGACAAATTTGAAGGCCATATACCGGATTTGGAGTTGGAAGTGCTGCTTCCTCATCCTCAAGCAATTGATTTTGAAGTATATTCGTCTTTCCCCTGAAGATTTGGAGTTGAACGTCGCTGCCAGTTTTGGCTGCCGACGTCGTGCTCGCGCGGGTGGGAAGGAGACGAGAGACAGAAAGAGTATTTTATTTTATGGGAGTTATACATGGGAGCCGCTGCTTAGTTTTCCAGAGATAGGACCGACCCCGCAATGTTGAGGACCGGGTCCGATAGCTATAGAACCGGGATAGGAGCGCCCATTGCTGAAGCCCTAACATGATCAAATGAAGGATGAAAGTAACATGGACGAACAAAAATATGAACACTGTTCTGTCCTTCCTAATGAAGGACCACAAAAAAAATTAGATGGAAAGATACATCCGCTTCAAAAGGCCTGGATTTCAATGGGTTACTGTGTCTCTGGAAGCATTATTTGTAATCCCTGAACTAGCTTTGTTTGCATACAACGATTCTATGCGCAAATAAAATGACAATTTCATTCGCAGATAAAACAACAGAATCACCAAAATAGCTGGTGAACTGACAGAGCAACCAAATCACATATTCCCAATCACAATGGACTATACCGTGATCAAACTACCACGATTTTCAGATAAACTAAGCACCTAGACCAAAGGAACTTGATAGATGTATCACAGATCCATATTATATAACTAAACAGCACTAGGCCATCGATCATTTGTCCCAATTCAGCACCTGTACAATTTTACCTACACTGTTTACAGGACCACTTTCCACAAAGGTATTTTGAATTTTGATCCCCTCGCCTCATCTCTCCGGGCCATCTTCATCCTCATCCGATGCTGGACAAAATCCGGCAGCCACGGGAGCTCCCTGCCGACGGTCCCACAACCTGCTGATGTCTGACGCCGCACCCCGCCGACCACCACGCGTCGCGACCTCGCTGGTGCCGGACGTGCTCCCGCGCGACTCTGGCTGCTTTGCGTCCCGCCGGGCACCTGCTGCTGGTGGCGCCGCTGCGGCGCGAGGCCACCTCCGTGGCTGGTGCCAGGGCCGGAAACCGGCCGTGCCGGAGCAAGCGCGAGGAGGCTGCCGCCGCGCCCCGCGTGAGGAGACCGCCGCCTCCGTCCCTGGGCCTCGCGCTCGCTGCGCCTGCGTCGCCTCCGCGTCGGGCCGGGTGCCGGATTCGGCCTCGAGCGCCGCTGGGCCTAATCCGCCTCAAGCTCCGCGCCTCCCACGGCTAGGTGCAACCAGGGGAGGATAGCCGCACCGCCCAAGCGCAGGCGAGCTGCGTCACCGTGCGTCGCTTGATTTGCAGGGTCAGCTGGTCGATTGAGAGAAGCAGAGGTGTTGGCCATGGCTTGGATTGAACGAGGGAGGTGGATTGGGAGGAACCCGTGCTAGATTTGTGGCTCTAGGTAGGAGAAGCGGCGGTGCCGGACACCGAGAGCGGGCGGCATGCTCGTCCGGGCATCGCGAGCTTAGAGCGGCGTCCCATGGCTAGCTTCCGCAGGCTGCAGAACCATCGCGATTCTTGGCCTGACGCTGGTGCTGCTGCCATCGAGTTCGAAGGCACCCACACACTGGCGGACAGCAAGCCTGCCGCTTGCCGGCGCTAGCTTGGGTGCGGTCACCATCGCGTTGCTTTGCTGTTGGTGGTCACTGGCCGGAGGTGGGGGCGCCGGGGCGGGACGGAGAGAATGCTCAGCCACAGGATGCCGAGAAGGAAGGGGATAAGAATGGATGGTGGGTCGCACGTCCCTTGTGTTTTTTTAATACTTTCGTTCCCTGCGGTTAAAGCTGGACAGCTAATCATGCGGCAGTGCAGTACACGCGTTCAGTCTAGCCATTTGCTTATGGTGTTCGTAAATCACAGTTGCTTATAGTTTTTTTATAAAGTAGCTAAATGTCAGGCTCAAAAAATATATAATGCCTAATATGTTTGCACGAGAAGAAAAAATATGCTGTCAATTTCTTATCATGTGTGGCACCCACATGGTCATGAGTTTGGGAATCATGATTAGCGTTTTTTTAGTCTGAAGATACGGTAATGGTTTCTCTTCCTCTCGAGAATTAGAGGATGCATTCGCATTGTAACAAATCAATTAATCCTGTTAGTAGAGAACTAAGTTTACAGTCACACATGTCAATTACAAGTGAATGAACTTTTATTTTGAGTTTGTAGTTCAAGAGTTTGTGGCCATCTAGCTCAGCATTGTAGGTTAGCAATTTGATTAATTGTCTAATGAACACGTGGATGCGCAAGAAATGGAAAATGTAATTTTTAATTTTGATTGTTGTTACCTATAGCAAAGTATGTAGTAAACTAACTTTTTCGCTTTTGATATGCAATTCATATTTAACACAGCTATGACTCAAATCCGTACACCTAAATGTTAAAGTTAATGGCAATGACATGCCAGAGAATTATAAACTTTTCTAAAAAATATTTACGCCCGTAGCAACGCACGGGCTATTACCTAGTGTGTATGTAATCTTGAACGACATTCTAGCGAAAATTAGTGAGTAGCATACTAGTGTTGGCAATATACATTTTTTTCTCTTTTTTATATTTTATATGTGCATAAAAGTATTTTCCGATCATAGGGATTTCAGACCTCGTAATAACTGCAAGATGTAATGTGCATGAAAAAAAAAGAAGGGTATGTTGCTACTTGCTATCGCTAGTGCATAACCTTGCTAATAAAAATACCATATTGAGTTCGTGAGGTTGATTCACCAAAAGCTTTTGGGCCCAAGTTTTCCATTCTTGGATCTCTTAGCAATAAGATTTTTTTTTTGGAGGAAAAAGCATTAGAAGCCTCAATGGAGCATTCCAAATTCATTTATAAAAGAAAAACAAAGGTGAAAATCAACTCCAACTATATGTTACCGCTTACCATGAATGACCATTTCGATTATGGGTAACAAAATAAATGGTTAAAGCACTAGGGTAGCAAATGTCGTGATCAACTAGTTCATGTTGTCCATGTAGCTTATCCAACACCCCAGCAGATAGAGTGCAATATGCATGTTGACCTATTTCACTTCAAGGGATATTTTGACGGTTGTTCAGACCAATTGAAGTGACACACTCTCCACACACCGGTCTATTTCATATTTATTGTGTTTTTATTTGGCCATAATATCAGTCTCAGTGCACAATTTAATTGTATAGCTACGTAGACTGAAAGCTAGGTAATTGTGTGAGGTGAGTTTCATGTGGATGAAACTGCTCTCTCGTCTCATAAAACTTACTACCTATGTTCCAAATTATAGGTCATTTTGGAGATTCATAATCTTTGTTATGTATCTAGATAAACGCTATGTCTAGATTCGTATCAAAATCTATGAACCTATAAAAGCCAAAACGACTTATAATTTGGAACGGAGTAAGTACTCTCTTAGGCCTGTCTCAGTGGGGAGTGTCATGAGCATTAAATATCATGTCACATCAATAAAATTGCTGACATGGCAGAGCTATTTATGAGGAGAGTGTCACGGGATGAGAGAGAATGTCATGGTGATGACACTTCTCCAGCACAGTTCTCAAGTTCCCAGTCTTGGCAAGTGTGCGATGACACTCTTCGCTGAGACCGACCTTAATTACAATGCTAAGTCAAAAAAATTTGCTAACGTAACATTAAATTTGTTGCCATCAAACTTTTTATGAAACTTCCACGGGGCTAAAATCAAAAGCAAATCATTCTCATTTTAGGTGAGGCGGATATATATGTACACCTCTCGCTGGTCCTGCACTTAACACTATTTTGCTCGTGTACCTTGCCCGCCTATTACATATTGAAACATATCACTATGGTCGTAAATGGTGGTTTAGCTAACACCATCCCCACGTCATATTTGCTAATATGTACAGCTACAAGCATGCAGTGCGCTATCCTATCATCATCTTGTCATGTAACCATCTGAAATCTTCCATTCCTTCACCTGTCCATTTGTTATTCTCGTGTGCACGCACCATTATTTCTTCATCGATCACTTCTACCATACATTTATCTCTAGCAACTCTTATTACCAAGGTTAAAGGTTATATGGACGGAGTTGCACACAATTCCTTGGTGCAAACTGCAAACCCAACCTGCATATGTTGTTGACTATATCGCGCCTTCACCATCGAGGACCATTTTGGACGAAGTGCTCAAATGGTAATATTACTCTTTATTAATAAGTAATTACACTTTGCATAATTCATCGAAGATCAATAGGTGGGAAACCATTACTCATTTATATGTAAGCGCAGGTTTGCATTCAAATACCATCCATATCATGTAGTGCTGCCAAACCCAACCTATCCCTCATGCGTAATGTAGATTGGTATTGTGAAAATGGCAATTATACTCTCTTTGTGGGCAGAGCAATCGCTTTTATTTTTGTTAGAAAAAGGCTATATAACTTTGATAAGCTCGTTTGTAATTCTCAATACATGTCCACACAATTATTTTCAAACAATAATTTTCCTTCCAAAAGCATCTAAACATTTTTTCTCATCTCAAGTTTTCTCAGCACTAAACAGTTTTGTGTCACACAAATTTCCCCATATTATTATACAATAACTGAAGAATAAATATAAGGCTTTTCAAAATTACATGCTAATGTATCATAAAATCCTACTATCTTGAGCAGCCATCCATGCATCCTGACCCCTTTTTTCAAAATTGAATACTCAAATTTCAAATCTTTTACAGTTTCCTTGTAACACAAATTTGTAGGTAGTGTTAACTTTTCTTTAAAGAATATCCTTGATTGATATACCTCTAAATGTCCACCTAATTACTCTCATGTTTAACTTTTGGTGCCAAAATTGGTACTACTAGCAGCGTGCCACGTGCCACAGGCACGTACTATTCAACAAATTTCATATTCAATGACCAACGATACAACAAATTTCATATTCAATGACCAACGATACAGTATCATACATTAAAACTATTCAATAGCATCACACATTAAAAATTATATATTCATACATCAAAAGCATTGTAGCTCCGGCAGAAAAAGAAGGAAATTTATAGGATCATGTACAAAAGAAAATATCCACGATACATGTATCTGTGAGCACCTCGATGCCGAGTTGTCGTGGCCAGCTTCTTGATGATGATGAGGCCGAGGAGGTTGCTCTCCTTATCGCCGGCGGCGTGGAGCAACGACGCCATGCACTCGACGGCGCTGGGCACTACCACAACACAGAGCACATTCTGCTTCTTTCCGGTGAGCTTGGACACAACAAGTGTCGTGGCCACCCTTGCGCCGCGCTCGACGCCAGCGACCTCCCAAAGTAATATGAACTTTGACCAAGCGATGGGAATGAAGGGAGAGATGATGTGTTTTGAGGAGGAGGGGGCGCCTTATATAGGCGGGCAGGAGGCCTAAGGGGATGAAGCTGGAGACAATTATATGGTTGACTCCCACAACTATAGTAAGCAATCAATTCCCTTATTGATTTCCACAGTTATGGTAGGCAATCGACGTCTTAATTGATGCTCACATGTATGGTAAACAATCTATTACTTAATTTTTTTGATTGTGGCCATTGGCAAGTTAATTGAGGCAATCCTTGATTGATTGGTCATTAAGGAAGTTAATTGAGACAATCATTGATTGATTGGCCATTGGGCAAGTTAATTGAGACAATTTTTGATTGATCGAATTGAGCCAGTCCATACGGGCTTACCATTTGGTACTATAAATTTTCAAATTCTTGAATTTTCAAATTCTTGTGTCTGTTTTCGTTTTCTGAGTTGTCCTCCACTCATTCCAAATCCCTTTCAAATTGCAAATCATCTTAATAAAAACTTTCCCTCACAAGTCACAGTTAGAATATCTTGTAGTTTCATTCTAAAAAGGTGAATCTCAAACATAAAAATAGCAAACGTTTATTACGTCTGATTAAAAGCAATTGTTTTCTTGATAAGCGCTCTTTCCCTCCCCTTTTAACTTCCCCATTTATCACCTTGTACCAAATTTCTACACATAAAATAAAATTTTGAAGTATCTTTCCTCCTCACCTCGGACACGTTTTTTTTTTCTCCCCTAAAGAGTGCCTAAATTTCCAAACACCGATAAATTTCATTTAATAGAAACCCCTATTTGATAATTATTACTCTCGTTTACCATCGCAAATTTGGCACAATAAATCTACTACAAATTTATTTCAAAAAAAAAATCTACTACAAATTTGTTCATCAAATTAGCCAAACACTAAGGACGTATTTGGATATCGCTGCTTTAAAAGCCCAGAATATCGACAAACAAGTGTCAAGACTAATTTGTGCTGTCATTGACTCCGGGGTTAATGTACCTTTGTGCTGTCATTGACTCAATTTTACCCCACTTCCCAAATTCCAAACGATCCGAACCAAAACTTTCCCTCACAATTGATATTCAAATCTTCTTTTCTTACTTCATTCCGAAAAGGCGCCCCAACTTTTGAAGGTGCCCATAAATTTTTGAAAACATTTATAACCCCCAATTAAAAGCATATCTCTTCTTGATATGCTCTGCCCTCCATGTTACCATCACCTTTTCCCAATTACCAAATGACCCTACATTGGATTTTCAAACTTGCTACCCCAATGCCCAATTGCCCCCAAGCACAAAAATGGAAACAAAGCTGGGAGCAGCACAGCCGCGGCCCGGTCCCCGTTTCCTTTCTTGCACAAGGAGCCCAACACCGGCAGGTGGCAAGGCACGGTAACCCCTGCTCCTCTGCAGTAATGGAGAAGGAAATGCGGCAACCATCCTTTCGCGAGCCAGCCCCACGCCTCTTGCGAAAACGGCAGCAAGGCCACCGGCCGGGCAGATGTAGCGAGGACGCGCTGCCAGGCCAGGCTGCGACGCTTGCGTTTGCCACCCCTGACGCTGCGTTGAATGCACCGGGTCCACCGTGCACCGCGTGGAAAGAGGGCGCTCCGGGCACGTTGCGGGCCTTCTTGTCAGTGGGACAGTGTAGGTGGGCAGGGTCTAGCTAACGGGTTCCGGGGTTGCTGGCTGGGGCGCAGCCTTTGAGCGATCATGGGGGGAGGATCGGTGGGCGGGGTTATCCGAGGAGCGCCTAACGGCTCGGTGACGGCGCCGCGAGGGGACGGCCGCGATCCGCTGCCGGTACAGGTGTCCTCGCCTGCGGACCGTTGGATGGGGCGGAAGCTTCGGAGTCCTCGCCTCCGTCACGCTAACGCCGTACCTGACCGGATGGGACAGCCTCGGGGTGGCATCTTTGTCTCGGGCGGCGCCGTCAGCGCGACTGACTGGTTGGTCCAAGCAGTAACTAGTCCCAGTGTCAGTGGGTGAATCGAGGGCGGGTCACTGCCGGTGAGTCTTCCGGGCACAATCCCGTCAAGATATGGTTCGCCGGGGGCCCGCGGCTGCAACGCCCCCCGGATAGAGTGCACATGCACCCATGCCCAATGACTCGTGGGGTATACACACTCCGGACCCACAGGCCAGCGAGACAAACGTTGCGCCCGATGCGGCTTTGGCGTGCACCGAGGAAGTGGCGAACACGGGGCGCGGGTGCGTGACGAGCCTGCCGCGGCCAGCACTCCCATCCACGTGTCATCGGGCCACGTCCTCCCAGCCGCGGGCTCCACACTGACGGTCCAGATCGGTCGATCAGAGCCAACGGATGGCCACGCGAGGGGAGCGCGCCGTGCTGGCGGGCGCGGAATTACCTCGCTGCCCTTTCCCTTCCCGTCGCGCTGGTACAAGAGGGTGGTGGGTGCGGTGCAGGGGAGCAGCGTGTGCTCTGTTGGAAAGGGGAAGGGGAAGGGGGAGAAGTTCTTGGAGGGGTCGCCTTCTTCGTCTTCCACCAGTGACTCGGTAACGGAAAACCCCATTCATCTCGCCCACTCCCCCCGCTCCCTGTAGGCTTAAATCTAGGGTTTTGGGTGCGGATTAGAGGCCGCCTGCTCTTGGCCTGGTTGTTCGTGTTGCGCGGATTTTGGGGGGTTTCCTCGCGGCGAGGTTTTTGCCCTTTTGCCCCCCTCTGTTCTGTGGTGCCTCGTGCTCTTCGATTTTGCGGTTTTCTTGTTTCAAGATCGCGGCATTCTTGTGCATGTTTGGCAAGGCGCTGGATTTGGGGTCTGTTTCTGTTTCGCTAGGTTTTTGGTGGGGTTTTGGCCCTGTTCCTGCTGTTAGGTGTCGAAAAGTCGAGTCTTTTTTGGTTCTTGGTGAAGAATACAAATGGTTGCCATTGAAATGCTTCCTTTTCTTCTCATCTTCTGCCTGGAGGAGTTTCCAGATTTCCTGGTTGTTATGTGAAAAGGTCCGATTTTTACCCTTTTCGGGCATTTTACAAGGAGGGTTTCTTGGTCTTTCTTCTTTAAATGTTAAAAAACCTGATTTTTGGAAGAAAATGTTCCTGGGGTTTTGGGGAGGTTTATGGTGGTACTGTTCTTTTTTTTTTTTTTGCAGAAAGCCAGAAATGTATAGAATTTGTGTTTTTTTCCCGTGGTTGGTAAATAAGCATCTTTGGGAGGGTTCATTTGTTAGGATATTAGTGTGATGAGATGTTCTTTTTGGTTAGGCGCTGCAGTTTCCTTTGCCTATTTGGGATTCTTGGGGTCTAGGAATTTTCTACATGAGTTTCCTAAGGAAAAGTGGGCTCCTTTTCCTTCTTTTCTTTCTGGATATGTTTTTCTTTGCCAAAGCTTTTCCATTTGGCAGTCTAGAGATGTACATTCAGGGACTATTATTGTAGTTTACTTTCTCCTGTCTTTTTTATTTTATTTATTGTTTTATATGGTGTTATATAATTCTTTTTCATTTGTTCATGTGCAGGGCTGGGCAGCTGCTTTTGAGGCCAGAGACAGGTTGGCTCGTGAGTATATTCGCCCATATGTTTACTACTTCTGTGTTGAGCGTGTCTAAGGGGCTCCAACAGACCCTCTTAATTAGTAGGGCGTTTCTGTAGGAGTCCTGTCACTACCAAGTCTTCTTTGGAAGTGTTTTATGTTTTGGAGGTCCTTGTTTATTACTGATGATGTAGTTTTATAGATATGTTTACTGCTAGTTTTCTTCTGCCACAGCAATTGTGCTTTGCCTACCCGTTTCATCCTTCACTTCTATGCATCGCTCTTGTCCTGCTGCTTAACTGCATGAAGTATTAGAAAACAAACTAAGTGTCAGGTTAATGTTATGAAGTATCCTGATGTTAAATTTGGGTTCCATATTTGCTGCTTTGGGATTTGAGATTAAGCACTTCCTTTACCAAAATGTAAATAATTGGCACTTGATAGTAAATGCCTATTTGGTTCAGAACATTACACAATCTATATGGTGTCTCTACACTACTCACTGTGTAGAAATGAATGATTATGAGCTAGTTTGGAAGATTTAACATAATTCCTGGCTGACATTCAAAAGTTTAGGTTTATGTTTGGATTTCACATTTTTTTCCTAAATTCTTGTTCATCTTATGATTCTGCTGCACTTGGATTAATTCTATTAAAGGGTCTAAATATCAACTTGAATTCCATAGTGTTTTGGTCCTAAGTTTTTGATGCCACAGCTTGTCTTATACTATTTAAATAAGATGTTTTATCTGTGTTGGAAGTCTGATTTACCTGTGTACTTGCCCTTCTGCCATTTCATTCGCATTGCTGCTTGCTTGATTTATACTCCCTCCGGTTTAGTATTAGAAGTCGGTTTGGACAAGGTTTGTGTCAAACATTGGGAATATAAATCATGAATAACATTTAAGTTGTTGAGTTTGGAAATGTGAAAATCATATAAATAGATTGGTCTTGAAAATTACTTTCATAAAAATATACATATATAATTTTTTAAGAAATATTTTTATAGAAAAGAGAAGTCAAAGTTTTGCTTTTGTGACCGTGTCGCTGTCCTAAACGACTTCTAATAGTGAACAAGAGGGAGTACTGCTTAGTGCCTCATATCTGATTGTGGTTTCTTTGCATTTATTCATGCAGCAAGGCTAACTAAATGGAATCTCACAATGGCGAGGCTGATGACTTGCCTCCTCCACCTCCTCTAAATGCGGGTGATGAACCTGTGAAAGCTGAGGAAACCAATAAGCCATCGAAACCTAAGAGGTCTCTGATCCAAAGGAAAGGTTTTGGCAAAAAGGGGCAGCCAATAAGGCTTGTAACAAACCACTTCAAAGTTTCTCTGAAGAATACTGAAGAATTTTTCTATCACTACTACGTGAGGCCCTTATCCTTGTCTGCTATTGTTCTTTTGTTTCCATGTTCATATCTAGTTACCACTGATGTTACCTTTTACTGATTATGCAGGTGAATTTGAAATATGAAGATAATACACCGGTTGATCGTAAGGGAGCCGGCAGGAGCGTGATTGAGAAACTTCAACAAACTTATGCCACCGAACTTGCAAATAAAGATTTTGCATATGATGGTGAGAAGAGCCTGTTCACAATTGGTGCTCTTCCTCAAGTTAATAACGAGTTCACAGTTGTGGTGGAAGATGTTTCAACCGGAAAGTAAGCCTCAGCTATTTTGGTTAATTTGTCCTTGTCTGCTCTGATATTTTTTTTGTAATGCTAACTTCACCCTTTTACTTTCAGGACTCCTGCAAATGGCAGCCCCGGCAATGACAGTCCACCTGGAAGTGACAGGAAAAGGGCTAGAAGGCCTTACAATACAAAGACTTATAAGGTTGAGCTGTCTTTTGCTGCAAAGATTCCCATGAGCGCAATTGCACATGCGTTGAGAGGTCAGGAATCAGAACATACTCAGGAAGCAATCCGAGTGATTGATATTATTTTGAGGCAGCACTCAGCAAAACAGTATGTATTAGTTGCACACAATTCAGATGGCATATTTTGCAAATTTGTTGATATTATTAACAGTGTTCTTTGTAACTGTTCCTTTTTGCTTGCAGGGGATGCCTCCTTGTAAGGCAGTCTTTTTTCCATAACAATCCATCCAACTTTGTTGACCTTGGTGGTGGTGTAATGGGCTGTAGAGGATTCCATTCTAGTTTCCGTGCCACGCAGAGTGGACTTTCACTTAATATTGGTATGATACTTTTCATCTACCTGCAATCCCTATGCAAAACAGTGATCGGTTCTTTGTGTGCGGCTGGTAATGTGTGCTTGTATTATTTGATTTATGCAGACGTTTCGACAACAATGATCGTTAAACCAGGTCCTGTTGTTGATTTTCTGATTACCAACCAGAAGGTTGACCATCCACAGAAGATTGACTGGGCAAAGGTAATGGCTTCATGCTAAACACAACATGCTGTATAAGAACGAAGTTTGAGTGCTATTTCACCATACCTCTAGATATATGTTATTGCAACTTTGTTTTACTTGCTCAGGCAAAGCGCTCATTAAAGAACTTGAGGATAAAAATAAGTCCATCAAATGCAGAAAATAAGATTGTTGGTTTGAGTGATAGGCCATGCCGCGAAACAATGTAAGTGGCATAATTATGTGTTGCTTTTGAACTGTTTTATCCATTTTTTGCAGTGACGTTTGTTATTTAAGCTTCTTCAGTTCCATTTCGAGTGTACATTTTCCACTCTGATCAAGAACTGTACAATTTCCATGCTAATGTAGGTTTACACTAAAGCGTAGAAATGGTGACAACGGTGACTCGGAAGAGATCAGCGTTTATGATCACTTTGTAAGGAACCGTGGCATAGAGCTTAGGTACTCTGGTGACTTACCTTGTATCAATGTGGGAAAACCGAAGCGCCCATCCTATTTCCCTATTGAGGTAATTATTGTTTGTAATGTTGTTCCTGTCCTGAAAAGCTCTTTCCCGCCACTAATGCTGTGCATATTTACATGTTTCAGTTATGTAACTTAGTGTCTTTACAAAGATACACTAAGGCATTGAGTACACTTCAGAGGTCTTCACTTGTTGAGAAGTCTAGGCAGAAACCCCAAGAAAGGATGTCAGTTCTGTCTGATGTGAGTGGCCTCTTGCATTCAGCTTTGCAAGTTAGTATTTGGTAGGTGGGCTGTATTAACTGTTTTGCTTTCAATGGAAAATTGGTAGGTTCTGCAACGCAGCAACTATGATTCAGAGCCTATGCTAATGGCATGCGGCATTTCAATAGCAAAAAGTTTCACTGAAGTTGATGGTAGGGTGCTGCAGGCCCCCAAGGTTAGTTATAACTGCTTCTCTGATTCATTTTTTTCCAGATGTATTTTATTGTTATGGACCTGTGGTAGCATAAGTCTAATGTAAGTCTTTTGCGCAGCTTAAAGCTGGGAATGGAGAAGACATATTTACACGCAATGGGAGATGGAACTTCAATAATAAGGTCAGCATGCCTACAGTGTATTTCCTTTTGTTTGAATGTAGGCTTAAATGGTGTCAAAGCGTAACATTTGACATTCTGTTTCCCAGAGACTCATTAGAGCCAGCAGTGTTGAGAAATGGGCAGTGGTCAACTTTTCTGCACGTTGCAATATCAGGGACCTTGTCCGTGATCTTATCAAGTGTGGGGGCATGAAGGGAATTGTAAGTTTCTTTTCACATATGATTCACATTTCCACAAGTGCATATTAATTCACACGTTTGGTATTGCAGAAAGTGGAGGATCCTTTTGATGCATTTGAAGAGAATCCTTCTATGAGGCGGGCCCCTGCTGTAAGGAGGGTCGAGGACATGTTTGAGCAAGTGAAAACAAAGCTTCCTGGAGCACCCAAGTTTCTTTTGTGTGTTCTTGCTGAGAGGAAGAATTCTGATGTTTATGGTTGGTTTTCTGTTGACATCTGTAGCATGTTCTCTCTTTGTATCACTGATGCTATTGATCTTCTTTACAGGGCCATGGAAGAAGAAATGCCTTTCTGAATTTGGGATCGTTACACAGTGTGTGGCACCAACAAGAGTCAATGATCAGTACCTTACCAATGTCCTTCTAAAAATAAATGCAAAGGTGTTTTTTTGTGACTTGATACTAGTGCATGGTTTTACATTTATACCTGGCAACCATTAGTGTTGATATGGTTGCTCTTTTCATTCAGCTGGGTGGCTTAAATTCAATGCTCCAAGTTGAATCATCTCCTGCGATGCCTCTTGTGTCCAAGGTCCCAACTATGATTTTGGGAATGGATGTGAGCCATGGTTCTCCTGGACAGTCTGATGTTCCTTCCATTGCAGCTGTAAGTATGATTTTCTTCATTTTCTGTGCAATTTCTTTAGTATAAGTTTTTGCAACTGTTAACTAGTGACAAATAATACTATTGTGGCATAATTCTTTTCTTTTCTTTTTCTTAGGTTGTCAGTTCTCGTGAATGGCCTCTTATCTCCAAATATAGAGCATCAGTGCGCTCTCAATCTCCAAAGATGGAAATGATTGACTCATTGTTTAAGCCACGGGGAACTGATGATGATGAAGGTCTTATTAAGTAAGAGATTTTACTTTCATTACCTTTTCAGGTTTGTGCAATGTTCTGGAATACTTTGCTGAATAACACTGTTTCTCCCACTTCTTGGAATTTGTTTTTGTTTTCAGAGAGTGTCTGATCGACTTCTACACGAGTTCTGGGAAGAGGAAGCCAGAGCAAATCATCATCTTCAGGTCTGTTATCATTTTGAATTTAACTGGTTGCAAATTTGGGTAGTGAAACTTTTCCTTATGGGAATAACAATGTAGTCTGGTTGTGGAAATTCGTTGCTTGTATCTGCTTTCCTCTGATTATAGCACCAAGCTAATGTTCTGTGTCTTTATTATAGGGATGGCGTTAGCGAGAGTCAGTTTAATCAGGTGTTGAACATTGAATTGGATCAAATAATAGAGGTACTCCATAAACTTTCTTGGTGCAGTTTGATATCAAGGTTCCTTTTATCCAAGTATCCTATACTGCTTGCTAGCCCATGCTAAAGTAGTCGTTTGCTTTTTTTAGGCATGCAAGTTTTTGGATGAAGCATGGGAGCCCAGGTTCACCTTGATTGTTGCCCAGAAGAATCACCATACCAAATTTTTCATTCCTGGAGATCCAAACAATGTTCCTCCTGGTAAATACTTTCACCCGTGTGCTGTTGTAATTGTAGGCCAACTTCTGTGAATGAATTATTATATAATAATAGCAATGGCTTAATCTGCAGGTACTGTCGTGGACAATAAAATCTGCCATCCGAGGAACTATGACTTCTACATGTGTTCACATGCTGGCATGATAGTAAGTATTTTCTGCCTTATAGTTTCATTAATTGGCTTTGGTGTAGTTTCGTCTATGTATTTGCATAGCTTAAATTCCAATTTAAATATCCACACCCAATAACATACTAATTCAAATACAAATTAAAACTGAAAGGGCTTTTTCATGTTATTAGTGGGAAGGTTCTTGTAGTTCTATTGGTCAAGTAGATGGCAAAATTGGATGGAGTTTATGTGGTTGTTTGTGCTGCTGGCATCTGAAAACTGGTAATTGCCAGCCTAGCTAGAAAGCCATTCATCCAGGGGTGTCGGATTAGCTTGTTCCAACATTTAGTAGACTTTGTGTGTTTACTTGGGGCCAAACTACACTCTGTTACGTTTATGGGTCCCAATTTTAGATTTCTGTCAAAACCTTTTCTGCATTCTCTCATTGTCTAGTCTATTCTAAATTGCTAGAGCTAAGTGGGTGCTTATATGTATCAGGGTACTACGAGACCTACACATTATCACATCCTTCATGACGAGATAGGCTTCACCCCTGATGACCTGCAGGAGCTGGTGCACTCTCTGTCTTATGTGTAAGTATTAAGCAGAAGACTCCAGAACTCGGACTCATTATTTGTCATGGAACTTAGCTGCTGACGCCCAACTCTGGGTTTTCTTTATTCCAGGTACCAGCGGAGCACAACAGCCATATCAGTTGGTAAGTTACCTGTGTCTTTTGTTGTGTCTTAATTCTGCATTCTGCAGTTCCTATAATTTGCATGGAAACTTACTTGTTCTGTTTACCTGCAGTTGCTCCCATTTGCTATGCGCATCTTGCTGCTGCCCAGGTCGGGCAATTCATAAAATTTGAAGAGATGTCAGAGACGTCCTCCAGCCAGGGCGGGCATACCTCGGCAGGCAGTGTCCCTGTGCAGGAGTTGCCCCGCCTGCACGAGAAGGTCAAAAGCTCCATGTTCTTCTGTTGAGCTGCAGTGCTATGGCGTCTCCATGTGTATGCTCGGTGGTTTGGAACCTCAAGTCTGTTGTGGCGGTTGACACTATCGTGGGTTTGCTTTTGGCGGATGAATCTGAACCTTGGTAGTTAATTATGTCGGCGTTGGTAACATCTGGTGGCATGATGCCCCTAAACTGGTTGCCTGCCTCAGGAAGACTTTGGAACATGTTAGGATGTCGCAATTGCCACTGCCCTAGTTGCTGTTCTGTCATCTGTGTTTCTGGTGTCTCTTGGTGGTTGCTATGTGCTTGCATGTCCTGGCTTGTGGTGATTCAGTGGTAGCTACTAGCTAGCTCAGCTAGAGATTGCACCCGTTGGATTCTTGACTTTCTGCAGATGCTCCTTAGGCACTTGGCTGCAGTCGGTGGCGCTATTTGCTCTCTCTCATGGTTTCACCCGTTGGTGGCGCTATTTGCTCTCTTTGTGCTCGTCATGTTTGTCGCGTGCAATGGTGTCGGAGTGGTTTCTCGGACTCAGATTGATTCGATGCTCTTTGCAGCTCGGCCCTGGCTATTCAACTGGCAGCTCATGCTAGGCCTAATATTTACCTGAAATGCAGAGAAAGTTGGCCACCCGGTCAGCAGAGTTGTTTCTCATCAGGGAAACTTTGCATTATTTTGCACCTGCAAATGACTTAAACATGTAACTTCCTCTGCGCAAGAAAACATAGGCGAAATTCTCTCCCCTGAAATCTTTGATGTTTGGGAACCATCGGCTGAAAAATCGCAGCTCAAAAGTGACCAAATGTCGTACCGCGATCTCAGACGAGAGCATGGAGTTTCAGACCATCAAAGTATCGAATTTCAGACAAGGGCGTCAGGCTGGACGTCAAGAGCAGAGATAGAGAGAACTTCACTCTGGGCGTCAGGCTGGACGTCAAGAGCAGAGATAGAGAGAACTTCACTCTGCTGGTTCTCAGATATGTGAGATACATCATAACTCATAACTGGACGGGCTGGTGAATGAAAGCGTTTTTTCCGCTGACGGTTGCTGAGGCGATTGGGAAGGCGACCGAGATCCCATCCTAGACTCGCTGCTCCGGCAAGATCTAGGCTGCACCGCCGCCAGCCACTCCGGCTATGGCTACGGCGTCCAAGCCACGTCGGCGACGGCCCTGCCGCCGACGGACACCCGCATATCGTCGGTTTGCCCTTTTGGCGCCGACGTCCATTCACGTTTCACGCAAACCCTAATTCCTGGGTCTTAGTGCCGCTTAGGTCTAGACTTTGGGATCGCTCTGTGCGGTGGTGATTCACCATCCGACACTGCTTTTGCCTCTCCGGGAGACTCCCATGGCAGATCTTGGAGGAGGTACGTTTGGCGGCGACGATGGCCGCATTGATCGGGAGCAGTCAAACCCTAGCCCGAACGTGGCTGATCTGCTGCAAAAACTGAATCTCACGGCAGAGGAGGGAGATGTGGCAGACTTCAACGATGACGAGGATGTTGGGGGAACCTGCGAAGGTGGAGTGGGCGTTGCTAGGGAAGGTTCTCTCTCCGGCGACCCTGCATGCAAACACGATCCGGGCGGCCATGACACCGGCGTGGGGCAACCCATGTGGCCTGAAGGTCCGGTCGATCGGGGAGAAGGGCGATAATCTCTTTGTCGCAGAGTTTGGCTGTAAGGCGGACATGGAACGGGTGCTAGCCGACACTCCATGGATCGCTGGCAAGCATGCAGTGACACTGAAGGAGTACGATGAGAAACTGAAACCATCGGAGATCTGTTTCGACAGGATGGATATTTGGGTGAGAATCCTCAACCTTCTGCTTCAGTGGATGAACCAGCACAGGGGAATTCGGGCAGTGCGGCTATTGTGAGAGGTGAAGAGCCGCATTGGGAGAGGTGAAGAGTATGGATGTGGACCGTGATGGCAAAGCGAGTGGCGCCTTCCTGTGAGCTCGTGTGGCCATTGAAGTTAACAAGCCTGTTAAGAACAGAGTGTTGCTGAGGATGACAAGGGATGGAGAACCTGAGTGGTTTGACGCTCAGTATGAGAAACTACCCTTCTTCTGTTTCTCATGTGGCGTGATGGGTCATGGCGGGCTTGATTGTGATAAGCCGGCGATTCGAAACGCGCTTGGTAAACTACCATACGATCGGGAGATCTCACTACGTGCACCAGATGAGCGGAGGAAAAAATTGCAAAGTTTTGCAGATGCAGCTGCCGAGTCTTTTGGCAGTGGGACGTCGTCGGGGGGGGGGGGGGGGGGGGGGGGCTACGTACCGCGTCTGGGAGATCAGAGGGGAGACAAACGGATCCTAGAACGGAAGATGATCAGCGTTCTGCTGCCACTAATGATGGGCAAGGTTCTGAACCCGGGGAGGAGAATACATCACCCCTAAAGAAACCTAACCTGGAAGAGCCAAAGGGGGAGGAAGTGCACAGCAGCAGTGCCGGCCGCCAGCTCTTTCAGGCGGAGAAGGGGGAAGGGAGGCATCTACCGAAGAAGAGGAAGCCATGACGATCGGGCCCGACTTCTTCTTTGACACCAGACCTGAACTTTCCACCAGAGGATACAATACGGCGGCGCTAGTACCAGTGGGGCTGGTGAGTGCCCGTGTGAACCAGGTGGAAGGGAGTCGGGAGAATGTGGATGGGACCCCAGATGAGCTAGTGAAGAAGCAAAAGCTCTCGGTTACAAACTCAAGTGCAAGATCGGCGGCTGCTGCGAGCGGCAGCTCCCGCCGGGCACAATGAAAATCTTATGTCTGAACTGCCGGGGTTTGGGGCAACCCGAAGGCAGTTCAAGAGATTTGTAGCTTATGCCAGCTACATCGCCCGATGATGGTTTTCCTCTCAGAGACAAGGGTGTTCAGTGATTGTGTTACACATCTTAAGCGCTCTCTTGGCTTTCCCAATGGTGTTGGTGTCGGGAGCTTTGGGAGGGGAGGCGGCCTAGCGCTCTTGTGGAATCGTGAGGTGGATGTCAAGCTTCAGAGTTATGATAAGTTGCATATAGATGTGGCAGTCCTGGAGGCTGATACACAGGTCGAGCTCTGGAGGTTTACCGGTTTTTATGGTGAGTCGAAGAAGAATTTGCGGTATAGAAGTTGGGAGTGCTTGAAATTCCTAAAGAGCAAGTCTACCCTTCCGTGGTTGTGCGCTGGAGATTTCAATGAGGTTCTTGATGCCTCTGAACAGTTTGGGGGCTAGGTGCGACCGGAGAGGCAAATGGACGGTTTTCGCGAAGCTGTTTCTGTATGTGGCTTCATGGACTTGGGCTTTATTGGTCTCCCGTTTACATGGGATAACAGGCAACATGGAGCTCATAATGTTAAGGTCAGGTTGGATCGGGGCCTTGCTACCCGTGAATTCCTGGATATGTTTGATGGGGTTAAGTTAACGCACCTACAAACGACATAATCTGATCATTGTGCGTTGCTAATTGATTGTTTCAAGACGGGGCGCCGGAGGAGACGAAGGAGGAATTTTAGATATGAAAATATGTGGCAGCGTGACCCTACGTATGTGGACACAATGCGGAAGGCCTGGACGGCTGGTGATGAGCACTCTACGCTCGCGCAAGTTGGACAGAAACTTCAGGCAGTCCGGGGTACACTGCAGACTTGGGAAGCGACAACTTTTGGCTCGGTGCGAATGGAGCTAGCAAGAAATCATCGTGACCTTGAGCGACTCCGAGGCATGTTCGTTGGAAGGGTCCTTGGAGCGCGGGCTCATGGCGAGGATATCGGAGTTGTTATCCCGTGAGGAATGCATGGAGAAGCAGCGATCACGCATTGACTGGCTGCGGGATGGCGATCGCAACACAGCTCTCTTCCAAGCCAAGGCACGTGAGCGGGCGAGGAGTAATAGGATTAAATCCCTGAGGAGAAGTGACGACTCTATTGCTATCCAACAAGAAGAGATCGAACAAGTTGCTACTGATTTCTACAAGGAGCTGTTCACGGCTCAAGAGGTGGTTGATGTGGAAGCAATTCTACAGCATGTTCCGAGGAAGGTTACAGAACCAATGAACGAAGCATTGACAAGACCTTACGCTGTGGACGAGGTGAGGAAGGCAGTGTTCATGATGGGCCCAAATAAAGCTCCTGGGCCCGATGGACTGGCTGCGGGGTTCATTCAATTGCACTGGGATCTAATCGGGCGACAAGTTACTGATGCTGTCCTGAATTTCCTAAACGGGGGAGAGATGCCTGATGATATGAACATGACTACTATCGTCCTGATTCCAAAGTGCAAAAATCCTGTGGAGATGAAGCAATTCCGACCAATCTCCCTTTGCAATGTACTGTATAAAATTTGCTCCAAGGTTTTGGCTAACCGGCTAAGGGGGTTTTTGGACGATATTGTGTCAGAAGAACAAAGTGCTTTTGTTCCAGGGAGGCTGATAACTGACAATGTCTTAATTGCTTATGAATGTACTCATTATCTGAAGCGGAAGAAAGGCAAGAATGGGGCGTGTGCAGTGAAGTTAGATATGGCGAAAGCATATGATCGTGTGGAATGGACATATCTAGAGGGAATCATGCTCAAGCTTGGCCTTCAGGAGGATTTTGTCTTGCGGGTTATGAGGTGCGTGACATCAGTTTCTTTTTGCATTAGAACTAATGGGGTTTTATCGGAGCATTTCAGACCATCCAGAGGCATTCGACAGGGGGATCCGATTTCTCCTTATTTGTTTCTATTGTGCTCGGAAGGATTATCGTGTCTCCTTCGAGGTATTGGCCCAAGGAATTTATCCAGAGGCGTGCGCGCGAGTATTCATGCCCCTGGATCTCGCACTTTCTCTTTGCGGATGATTGCATTGTTTTCTCAGAAGCATTGTAGAGGTGGGCTGATCGGCTGAAGGGGATCCTGGACATTTACAACCGGGGTTCGGGGCAAATGGTGAACCATGACAAATCAGCAATCTTCTTTAGCAAAAATTGTTCGGAAGAAGCTAAGGAGGAGGTTCGGAGTTGTTTGGAGATACCCAATGAGGCACTAGCTGAAAAGTACTTGGGACTGCCAACAGCAGTGGGGCGGTCATCAAATGAGGTGTTTGAATATTTACCAACGAGAGTGAAAGGATTGATCGGCAGTTGGAGTGGTAGAGAAGCAAGCTGCGCAAGGAGAGAAGTCCTCCTTAAGTCTGTTGCCCAGACAGCTCCTACATACTCTATGAGTTGCTTCCTACTGCCTATGGATACTTGTAAGAAAATGAGACAAGCTATTGCCAATTACTGGTGGGGAAGTTCCGCAGATAATCGTCATATCCACTGGCTGCATTGGGAGCGTCTCACGTGACCAAAATGCCAGGGTGGTATGGGTTTCTGGGTCTCAAATTATTCAGCTTGGCAATGCTTGGAAAGCAAGGTTGGCGGCTTATGACACGGCCGAACTCACTCTGTGCACGTGTGCTGAAGGGGAGATACTACCATGACTCGGAATTTATTCAGTGCACACGGAGGAGACGAGCAAGCTTTACTTGGCGGGCCATTTTGGCCGAGAGAGAAGCACTGCGACCGGGTCTATAAGAAGAATTGGAGATGGTGTCAGCACAAATGTGTGGGAAGATCGATGGATTCCGGGATACTTTGGAGGGAAACCGATCACACCACACGAGGCACAAGAGATAAGTCATGCTGATCAGCTCTTGTCAGCGAGCGGTCAGTGGAATGAAGAGCTGGTACAGGCGAACTTCTTTCCCCTCAGGATTCCAGTACGTGGTAATGGAGAAGATGTATTGGCCTGGGAGCCAGAGAAACACGGCATCTACTCGGTGCGGTCTGCATACAAGCTCATGTACACTCTCCGACAACGCCAAGAAGATGAAGGAGCGGTGGAGACATCCTGTGATGAAACATGGCGACGCATTTGGAAACTAGATGTCCCTCCAAAGGTGCGAGTGTTTTGGTGGTGAGTGATTCATGGTTTTCTGTCGGCCAAACAGGTGCTACACAGAAGACACGTTGAGCCAGTGGCAAACTGTGATACATGTGGCCATCAGGAGGAATCTATTAGTTATGTCTTGATGGAGTGCACGGTTGCTAAAATCTTCTGGGAGCAGACGAAAACCTTCACTGGGGTGAGATTACCTCGGCCCCATCCTGCGACCTGGGCACGCAATCTGTTGATAATGGGAACAGCAAAGGAGAGGGCAATTATCATTTGTGGAATGTGGTCTCTCTGGACACTCCGGAATAAACGCCGGCATGGTGAAGCTGGTATGCCCATCAATCAAGCGGTGCTTTGGGTCAGGGATACGTCGTATGATCTCTGGCAGATCTTGCATCCAGTGAAACAACCCGCCTCTAGTGTTCACCAACAAAAATGGACTCGATCGAGCGAAGGGTGGATTAAATGCAATGCTGATGCTGCTTTCAACACCGAGACTATGCAAGGGGCCTCAGGTGCTGTTCTGCGTGATGCAAATGGCAACTTCCTGGGGGCGCAAGCTTCTGCGTATGATCGGTGCATGGACGCTCTGATGGCGGAAACGTTTGCATGCGGAGATGGTCTGGTCCTGGTTGAAAGGTTTGGGGCTACACGGGTGTGCCTAGAAACTGACTGCCTCGAGCTAATTGGATTATGGAGAAGCAGGGAGGGAAATCGATCAGTGATCGCACCGGTGCTCATGGAGATACAGGAGCTAAGTCTACGTCTCGAGGCTTTTTCATTTACTCATGTAAACATACATTGTAATAGCGTAGCTCATGCATTGGCCAAGCAGGTTAGTGATTCTACAGCGACGGTGGTGTGGCGTGAGGCCCCGTCATGTATTCACAGCCTGCTAGAGGCGGATTGTATTCATGCCTGATGAATGAATGGAAGGCCTGTTCACAAAAAAAAAGATACGTGAGATACAGATACCAATGACGATCATGCAGTTGCTACAGTGATCTTGAACAACATAGATAGAGAGAGTTGTAATTGCCAACGACGGGGATAACCTTGATAGGTAAAACAACACGACCATCAGGGGGGAGCAGTGGAGCACTTGCTTTTTACGGGCACGTGACCAGTGACCAGTAAGATGGCTCGCCGTCGGCGCTTGACGCCTCCCCGGTTGGTACACACCCAGCCGTCGATCGCCGATGGTCGCCGCCGAGTGCCTGGAGCATGGACGCCACGTACATACGCGGCCTTGGCGCCGCCAGGGACTCGACCTACTTCTGGACTGGCGTGCAGCTTGGCGTCCGCGGCCAGCTTCCGCTCCATGTCCATCGCTTTATTTGTCCAGGTCTAGCTGCATGTGGTCGACCGCCTCCTTGAAGTGTTTGGCTTGTTAGTGGATGGTCTGCTTGTGAGAGACTAAGTGTGGTCACCCCCCTGGTTTGTATAGATGAGTTCCTCATGAAGTAATTAAAAGGAGTTTGTTTGAATTTGTGCTCTTCTCACATGTCTCCCTCATTTTTCTTTTCCGGCATTTTCGGGTGAATTTTCGTTCATCGGATTTAAGTGCATTTTGAGGCGGATTTCTTTGGGGGAATCGATGTTAGTTCAATTGTGAACCTTCCTATGGTAATTCCCTGGAAAATCCTGCTCTCAAACTTCTTGAATTTGGATTTCTCCGAAATTCCTCCTTTCTTGTGTTCTTGATCTAAGATCCAAAATTCGTGGTGAAGTCTTGACCTCTTTCAGGAGATCTTTTGGAAAAAGACTCACTACATATGGGAAAAGCTGTGGTTCAAATTTCACGCGATTTGGACATAATTTGATTGAGTTTTCATTTTTCTCAGATCTTGACCCGCACATCAAAAAGGCAGCACTTCCGGATTTTGAAATCTGGTAGTTTGGGATTTTTGAAGTGTTGATTTTTTAGGAGACTTGTTGAGATATATTCCCCATGTTCTTGTGAGCCTATGGTTAAAATCTCATGATTTTTGGAGCTCGTTTGGTTTAGTTTCATAATTTTTCTTGACGTGAGTGTTAGCTGTCCAGACAACCCGGTAGTGCCGGATTTTGCAACCCAGCAGTGCCAAGTTTGAGTTCCGAGTTGAACCTGCCAGTGCCGGATTTGCGTTCCAAGTATATCCTGAATTGAGTTGATTTTTATACCAACTTGTCACATTTGCTTCCGCTTTGCCTCTGAAGTTTTGTGGAATTGTTCCTAGGTCCAATACCATGTCAGATGGCTATGTAGGTTTGACAAGTCTAGAAGAGAGGTTGGATAAATGACTTTGAATTTTTCTTAGATAATGAATAAACATTTGGATTTGACCCTCAAAGAAGGCTACAACCTATTTTTT
The DNA here is from genome assembly GCA_015476505.1 of Urochloa ruziziensis. Lineage (NCBI taxonomy): Eukaryota > Viridiplantae > Streptophyta > Magnoliopsida > Poales > Poaceae > Urochloa > Urochloa ruziziensis. The sequence goes on along the minus strand of CM027122.1, from coordinate 16,525,555 downwards.
CAGATAGTGAATTTGAGATATAAGCCTTGTTCTCATAGGAGATAATTTTAAATGCTCCCATACATCCCCCTCTGGTCGCCCATTTCGGTCCTACAACTTGATCAGTTATAGTGTTGTGCCTGATAATGTCATGCCTGATAGTTTTAGGGCGAGGCTAGTGTTGTGCCGTCCATTTGAAAAACTATAGTTATGCGGCTAGGTGGCGAGGGCATGTGCCTGGCCCGCCCTCTGTCGCTCCATTGTCGTCCTGCGTGTCGCCGCCGCCAGCCTTGGGTGCGATCGACTGTGAAGAGGACCCTGAGGACGAAGAGGCCAGCTTCTTTGAGCTAATAATGGCGTCCATATCTGATGTGATTTTTTCTGTCGCCACTTATCTAACCCTCTTTTCTCGCCGGCACCCCCAAACCCCTCCTAGAGACACCGTGCTCCACCTCAACTCCTAAGGCGACGGGGGACAACTAAGGTCGGCTATCAGTGGTGCCGCATCAAAAGAGGGGTAGCTCCACCTCCACCTCATTTTCACGTCCACCTTCGACTCGTTGATCCCTTGCCGCAAACCCTGAACCTTTGGTAGTGTTGGCCCACACTCAGCTTCACGTCTTGGATTCCCTAGCCGTTGATAGCTATAGGTACTCTGATGCACAGCGACACAGAGAGTCTCCATGTCCCTCATGCATGACCCTCTGCAACTCAGATCCTCTCTCGGCTGATTGAGCGGTGGCTGGTGCTTCTTGTCTGCTAGGCTAGTTCTAGGGGGTGGAGGGGGCTCAAGCCCCCTTACCTCTCCAAAACCAATGAATCCCCCCTAAGCACTCCTCCATTTTTCCAGAAGGAAGAAGGTAGCAAAAGACAAGAAAAGGGAGAAGAAGAGAGGAAGAAAAGCCCCCGGATTCCGTATCAACTGGTTAACCAGTGCGGTGTGTTAATTAGTTCCGTATCGATTCCAACTTCCATCCAATTTCCATCGGCATCATCAAGGTTTAAAATTTTGTTTTCGCTATTTTTTGTCACCAGCGAAATTAGCAATCAAACCCGTTGAAAAAAATGTTGATTTAAATTGTAAAAAATATATATTATATTATCTAAAAAAACTCGGCCAGTAGAGGTAAGACCGTCCTATGATTTTCGATTAAGAAGAAGGAGACTTTGTCTCCCGACCGAGAAAACTCCCAAACCTTGCTGCACACCTGGGACAGCAAACCGTTGCTTGAGCCGGCCCCACAATCAACAACCACCAGCTTGGACTACACCGTTGCCACAAGCCGGATGCCCCATAGGAGGCGCGACCAGAGGATTTTTTTCTCCACAAATTGTGCAGCACCCAGGTATTGAACCCTGGGTGGGAGCTCCCCGGCCGATGGCATTTGCCACTGCACCAGCCAGTATTAACAAAGAGCAACTTAATGTAGTTGTTTGCTTTAATTTTCTTGAACTAAAGGTGCAGGTGCGTGAGGAGAACCTATAGATGTCCATGCAGCCCGCAGCCCGTTGGCCCGCCCGAAGCACGGTCATTTTGGCCCGGCCCAAGCACGGCACGGCCCGCTCCTCACCGTGCCTGGGCTGGCCCGGCCCGACAGGCGTGCCCGGGCGTGGGCCGCCACCTCAGCCCGTGGGCTGGCCCGGCCCGGCACGGAATTAGCAGCCGGCCTGGTGGAAGCCCGCTAAACCACAGAAAACTTAGCCCACCGGCCTAGCTATCTTTCCCACTCCCTACCGGCCCACCCCTCACACTCGACCACTCCGTCCCGTTCCCGTCTGCCTCGATCCCCTCTCTCCCCTTCAGCGCCGCTCGCCCCTCCCTCCCTCCCTCCCTCCGGTGCTGCCGCCCGCCCCTCCGGCCCTCCCTCCCTACCGCCGGTGTTGCAGCTCGCCCCACCCCTCCCTCCGGCGCGGCGTCCGCTACTCTCCTCTTCCCCTCCCTCTGGCGTGGCTCCCACTGCTCTCCTCCTCCCCTCCCTCTGGCGTGGCTCCCGCTGCTTGCCCTGTCCCTTCCCTCCGGGCTCCGGCGCAGCACCCGCCGCTGACCTCCCCCCCACCGGCGTGTCGCCGCTGCCCTTCCTAACGCGGACAGCGGATCCACAGCCGGAGGTCGCGAGGAGCTCTTCTCCTTCCCCCGGTCCTCTCGGCCGCCGTGTAGATCTCTAGCGACGGCGACGGCGCGGCTCGACGGCTCCCCTCCTCCTTGGCCAGGGATTCAAGCTGAGGCGATTCGTGGCGGCGCGCATGGAGTAGGCCACTAGCGGCGCGCAAGGAGTGCTACAGCGGCGGCCTCGAGCGTTGATGTGGGCTTTGGGCGGCCCGACCCGTGCGCTAGTGCCGGGCTTTGTCGGGCTGGCCCGGCCCGAAACAGCCCGACGGGCCCGTGCTTGGGCCGTCGGGGGAGCCCGTGGGTGAGCACGGCACGGCCCGCAGGAACAAAGGGCCGGGCTAGGCACGGCCCATCAAAAGGCGGGCCAGGGCAGGCCCGTGCCAGGGCCGGGCCGGGTGGCCCGAATGGCCATCTATAGGAGAACCCACCTGTCATCGAGAGGAAAATACACAAAATTAGAGCGGATAGCAATAATCGAACCCAAAACCATGTGTAGCACAAGATGGAGCCTCTATCATGCAACGATGTTTAGCTATTGTTATTCTAACTTAAAAGTGGTATGTTAAATTTTCATATTTCGATTTTTTTAACCGAAATTGCATTTAGCAAACATCCTGAAAGTTCGTCAAAATTTTTAACCCCGAGCAGCGGATGCATCCTCGGTGTGTATAGGATAATGCAATAAGCTTTATTGTGTATATTCGAAAAAGTTTCTAATCGAATACCATGCATTGCTTCATTTCTACTCTCAGGGTAACGAAGGGCTATTGGTGGCTTGGTGCCAATGTGCCATGTGCTTGAGTGCTTGTATGCTTCGTGCCTTCGCCGCGGCGGGGGCCAGCTATTTTGCGGTCGCCCGCAGGGGTCGCCCCGTGCGCTCGCATAAGCGACAAAACAGGCGGGGCCCCTGCATGGTGGCTGGCATCCGACCGGCCAGCGCCGCCGTCGCCCCCGCGCCCGGCCGGCACTGCCGCCCCGCGCCGCTGCTTGGCTTGCTGGAGAGAGATGAGAAAACGACACAGCCGCATGCGCACAACGAGTGATTGAGATTTGGAGGTTGTGATGACGGGGCCCACGCACGTGAAGCCACGCGTGGACCGAGCGCGAGGAGGCCTCCGCGCGGTCGACGGTAAAATTGGGTTCGCGGTCTCTGCGTGTTGGCCGTATCAACCAACAGCGTCAAAGGTGTACGTGTACCAAACCTGCCGCGCTGTTCTCCTTCCAACTCCTGAACACCAGACAAAATTTTGGAGCCAGATCACATCCCTTTGCAAGCAAATCGGACCTCTGTTTCTTAGCAGGCTTTCCCGCTGCTTTGGGCGGCCAAATCCACGACAGAATGAACACAAGGCAGGATACATGCACATCAACACATGTTTCGTTCAATCATAACAAGAGCACGGCCAAGATTGTCAATGCAGTGCTTAAGCTAAGGACTATGGAGTAAAGAACTAGGCTGTACCATACGTACATGTTTTTTCGAGGGCTTACTCTTTTACTATGCGTTGTTAAGTAGGCAACCCACCCTAATCCCTCCACTCATCCCACCCTAATCCCTTAGTTTGCAACCTGTACCTCTGGCCCTTGAATGAGAATCGTGCGATCTTGGTTAGAGTTCTCATAATTTGCATACGAAGTCAGCTCTCATAGAATACGTTGCCCGTTAAGTAAGGGTGACGAAGGAAGTGTTAAGTAAGGGCGACGATGGAAGACTCCCATGTCAACTCATTTCTCTATGATCGAAGCCATACCACGGAAGGTAATACGCCGTACTGCTCTCTCAGGTCATAGATACTTTCATGTACCAGACAACAAACATGGCTTATGGTTTACGTTGCATTATTTCATTCATAATCTTCTGTTACAAGATATGAATAAAACCTAATAAATTCATGGCATTCTTAGAATATTCATCAAGACTTAAAACATATCAAGGGTGCAGGGTGAAGCTCGGATCAGCATGTATAATTTGAACTGACACCCGCACGCCTTCGTCCTTTTCCTTCACATTGGCTTCATTCCGTTTATGGGTTACCTCTGAAGAACGATTAAACATCAAACTGATCTAACCAGAGTCAAATATAATTCAAACTAATGAGCCAGTGGAATCACTTCAAACTAATGAGCCAATGAGACTCAGGGAAGTAAAATGAGCCACCACATCTCTTCAATAAACCAATAAGTTACATGTATTTTTCTTTCCAAACGTTCATCATGGCTAAGGCCCTGTTTGGAACAATCAGGAACACCACATGACACCTTCATAATGTATGTACACCTAATCCAAAGTTAGCTGTTTGCTAACAATATGTGAAAAGTCAGTGCATATTTCCTTTTGCATGATGTATGTATACCAAACCCTCCGATGGAGTGTCAACTTTGTCCAGATTGATATCCTCTGCCATTTCCACGTCCTCAGCTGGCGTGAGCTGCAGGGACAAACAAACACGCAACACATTAAGCATCCTAGCCTTAACGCAAAAAAATAATAATAATAATAATAATAATGAATGACAATGACATATATCAACCAATCCCAAGCTTGTAAGTCTCTGCACTTGGTCATTAGGTTACTCATATTTTGCAAAACAAAACAGATACTCATATAAGTTGATAAATCATGAAAAAATATTCAGAAAGATATCTAGATGCATGACATCAACACAAGACACATAAATTGCTTAAAATGACTATATCATTATGAATAAAAAATATCAAAATGATAAAGCTTTTACCTGCACGGTGTGAATGGTACTCTGCTCCTCTATTTCTGCTCAGAGAGGAATGATTACATCCAGATTTTCAGTCATTTCCCACCCCTTAGGATACACAAGATATTTATCATCCAGACGAAGATTTAAATTCATAATTTTTGAACATCCAGCTGGTATGCCCTCCATATGAGTTTCATCTTCTACGAGTTGTTCTACAAATGTTGTCTCCTGTATGTATTTTTTAATCATCAGATCAACAAAAAAAATTGATGAAACATGAATGCCAGGTAGAAAAAGGGTAAACTTCAGAGTACAATATACAGGGATGACTAGAAAAATGTTTCTACACTAATTTCAGTTGCTGTGTGCACAGAAAAATCTTCCACAATTGTTTGTGGTGGCAAATCTTCTACAGAATAACACAAATACTTACAGAGTGACCATATCCAGAACTAGTAAAAAGGCTCCCTATATTTTCCTAGGTTGATTGAAGAATTATGACATTGGTCAGTTCCATCTCCCTATAACGAAATACAATAGGGAAATGCAATCGAATGCTGTGCAAATTCACTCTAAATTGTTGCTGAGGCATGAGATGAAGAGGCATCAAGTGGTTAAAATATGTGGAAATGAGGCCGGACACTGGTTCTGTTGAGAAGTAATAGCTCCTAACAAACAGACTGACTTAAAGGATACTCTAGGAGTTGAATCAATTCCGTAGTAGTACACAACAAATCTCAGGGAATACAGGCTATGATCAACTCGATAAGGGCCTTGTTTTGGAATGCACTACCCTAAGCAGACAACAACAATTGCCGACCGCAGTCGGCAGCTCGGGTCACCAAATTGACCCGGTTATTCTATAAGCACATGGAGAGTTTCAGATAACACTACGAAAATTCTCAGACAGGGACATGAACCAAAGCAGGTTACCTGAAAGCCCTCTCTGACCGTGTCCAACAGCCGGATGTAGTTCCATGCCTGGTGCGCCCTCTTGTCGGCATCCCAGAGCATACTGCTATTGAAAGCAAATCCCGACCTGTTCACATGGAACCTTCGCGACCTACTGTTCCTTGCGTTCGTGTGCCATCCAACCACTCTGCCATCGTCACAGACCGGGCCTTCCAGTAGCGTCTTGCTCTTCCCCACCCCCAACATTGCGACCGGCCAGGTGCCGAAACTCCTGAACATCACAGCATTGTTGTTCACCGATTCACTCTATTGAGTTTTGCATTTGGAATAATAGGAACTACTGTATGCATAAACTAATAAACCAAATTGACTGTAATTTCAGATAGGAATATAGAATCGGCAATGTATTCGAGAATTATAGCATCCAAATCAAGATGATTGCGATGTAAAGGGTCAATTCACCTGATGCTTCGAAGCTGTTGGAAGAGGTCAAGGGAGTAGACGACGTCCTCGTCGGCAAAGTAGACGACTCCGCGGATGCGGTGCTCCTCGATGTGGTCGAGCGCGGCGTTCCTCTGTTGGCGCAGGCCGCCGCCGCGCTCCGCCACCGCCGGGCGCCCGGGACCCCGGCGGCGTGCCTCGGGGGAGGAGGAGGCGAGGTGGCGGTACATGACCCCGCATCCGCGGAGGAGGGCGGCGGTCTCGCGCGTGGCGGCGCCGCGCTCGACGACGAGCCAGAGGAGCGGCTGCGGGGCGAGGCGGAGCGTGTGGGCCAGGCGGTGCAGGTGGTACGCCTGCAGCGGGCGCGGCCGGGTCGGCGTCACGACGATCAGGGTCGGCGGCTCCCGCTGCTGCTCCGGCTGCGGCGGTGGCGGGGGAGGGAGGGCCGGAGGGGCGCCGTCCTGGAGCGGGAGGTGGCGGAGGTCGTCGAGGTGGTGGAGGTGGCGGTGCGCGAAGGGGAAGAAGCCGCCGACGAAGCCGAGGAGGAAGCAGAGGAGGAAGCACGGCGAGGAGAAGGGCCGCCGCGGGGAGAAGGGCAGCGCCGATGCCGCCATGGGCCTCGTGCTGCTTGCTGCTGCGGCGTGCGTGTCTGGGACTAGCAGCAGGTGGCGGGGGCCATGGCTTTTGGGGAGAGAGAAGGGGAAGGGGACTGCCACGCGCAGAGAGGCGGCGGACTTGGTCGCGGGCCTTTCTTTGCGGGGTGGCGTGGAGCAGTGGCGCGGTGACGTGGACTTGGGTCGGGATCAAGCGGTCGACGGGGTACCGGGTACCGCGGCGCGTGGGCGCTGAACGCGCCACGCCCTTCCGTGCGGACCATTTCGTAGGGCACAGGCTAGGAGTAAGGAACCACCACCATCATCCATCCATGATCCATCCCACCGGGTCACACAGATCACCACAATTCACATCCAGAGCAATTGAGCAGGCCTCCTTGCTTGCTAGGAAGATCGGTTCCGAATTGTGAGATGATGGGTTGAGTTCGGCTAGGTCCAATTCGGCACAGCCGGGGGGTGATGGGGTTTAGGTGGGTTTTGGCCCTAGTTAGATTTAAGATTAAGGAGTACATTTCCATTTTATACAACTACATATATTTAAACGGCACAAGACCAAAGATAATATTTAAGGTGAGAGTACTTCAAGCGGCTCTTTAAATCATTTTTAATGGCTAGTTTTAGAGATTTTGACTAAAAATGTACCTTCCAACAGCCTCTCTATTTGGTTATTCAAACATAGTCACTCTCTACTCCGGATTTCTCGCTAGCCAAATATAAAAAAGAGAATAGCCATTTAGAGTGCATGCACGATATAGAAAAGCTATTGGAATACATGAAGACATAAAAAACGATTTTTATGCAAATGACTCTGTAAATAATTATTTAGAGAGTGAGTTTTAGAATGACTCTTGGAGGTGCTCTAAACAAAAGAAGAAACAAAGATCACGGTTCCAGCGATCAACGTGGCCGAACCGTGATCTTTGTTTTTTCTTTTGTTTCCTCTAACCTTACCATTGATCTTGTGCCCTTTTTTATCTTTTTTATTCTGATTTCTTTTAGGTTTTATCTCCTAGCCTATCCTGACTTGTTTGGGACAAAATGCCATGTTGCTGCTGCTGTTGTTTGTATATTTAAACATTTGTTCTTGAATTTGAATACAATGGAACGAAATCCAAATAAATCCCAAACCCAACTTGTTCACGTGTCGGTGTTTCGTACACACGCTAGTGATTTTACACCGTCGGCGTTATGGTTAGCAAGATACATCAATTATACGACACCAGCGTTCGATGGCGAGCACTGTGCCGGTCGATTGGCCCTTTTTAGTAAAGTTGGAGTAAATTGAAAATTCAAGTACCAAAGATTAATAATAGATTTTTTCGAATTGTATTCAGATTTCTTGACTTTATATCCGAAATAATAATCGGGGATATTAGTTCGTGTATATAATATGAGATCCAGTTAGGGTTTCAAATATTGTGCCCACTAGTACACGGTACGGAGTACTGTTTCCGTATATTCTCCTTCCTCTCCTTCTGTCTCAGGATAGTAGGCGCAACTCAAAAAATGCAAAAGACCAAGAAAGCCTTTATAAAAAAGCCGCTTGGGTTCCGCCTCTTAATTCTGCCTTCCACGTATTCTCCGTCACACGCTGTTAAACTGAGGAACTTCTTCCGTCCATGATGCATGCAGCACACGCTGCACAGCCCTTTTTTCTTCCGGCCTACTGTACTATCCTGACGGAGGGAGTACGAAGCACTGGCTGGTCCCGTTCGGGACTTCGGGTCGATACCGAAGGAGAACACTCCGGGAGCCGGGTCGCCGGAGCTCTTTCTGGCCGCTGTTTAGATGTTTCGCGAAATTTATTTCGAGCATGTCCTTTCACATGCATGATATATTAAATGTAGTCGAAAAAAATAACCCATTATATGGATGGAGTGTACTTCGCGAGACGAATCTAATGAGCCCTAGTTAGGTCGTGATTAGACAATAAATTGCTACAGTAAACATGTGCTAATGACGGATTAATTAGACTCATTAGGTTCGTCTTGCGATTTAGTGACAAAATCTGTAATTAGTTTTGTAATTAGTCTATATTTAATACTTCAAATGTGTGTCCGACATACCCGAAAATTTTTTCGCGAAACATCTAAACAGGGCCCTGTGCAGGGCTGCACGCAACCAGGGTCTGTATGTACGCCACGCGTGTGGTCTTGTTCAGGCCGAGATGGACTCCCGGCGGTAGCACGTGTCGATAGGGTGCTCCATGATTTGTGTTAGCTCAGGGCTTAATAGGATTGATAGAGTACTCGTATCAACGAGTTATAACTTCTTTTTGGAAAGCATATCTCGAAAGAACTTCGGGGTTAAGCGTGCTTGGCCTGGAGCAATGAACATGACGGGTGACTGACCGGAAAGTCATCCCTGGATGCACACGAATGAGAACAAAGTACGCAGAAAAGACGTGTGTTGGTCTGCAAGGAAATTATAAAGGTTTTAGAGAGCTGTCAAGTGTAAGCGGGTCTGGCCTCAGGGAGGCGGGACCTTACACTCTACCACTAGAACTTTCTTGGTGAGAAAATGGAAGCTTGTGTGCTTTGCTTGAGGGGAAATAAAATCTAATGATCTTACTTAATTCCTGATTTGCAACAGTGATGCTAAAGACATGTGTTGGTCTGTAAAGGAATTTTAGAGGTCCTAAAAAGCTGCCAGGTGTAAGCGGGCCCGGCCTCGGAGAGGCGCGACGTTACACTCTACCACTGAAACTTTCTTGGTGAGAAAGGGGAAGCCTACGTGCTTTGCTTGAGAAAAAAATCTAATGAACTTATCCGTGATTTGTAATAATGATGCTACAGTAACCATCCGTTAATTATGTATTGATTAACCTCGTTAGATTCGTCTCATAATTTACATACGAATTCTATAATTAGCTTTATTATTAATTTACATTTATTACTTAAGATTACTCTTAAATAAGCGTATGGCGACGCCAGAGGTAACGGGCGTCAGGCCAAGGGTCTGGGGCTTCTAGCTGGGCGAAGAAGATCACCGGTCAACACAGCTTACTCAACAAGCTGGGCCGATGGGGATTTTGGCTTGCCTGCCTGCCTATATAGGTAGGGAGGACGAGGGCTTTCCCCCCCCTTTGCTAGGAAGACTGAACTGAAGAAGAACGAGAGCCGCGACGCGCCGGCCGGCGTCGACGAGGCGTACAAGAGTAAGCCTTTGCCTTCTTCATCATCTTCTCAATTCTCCATTTCTCTTGCGAACGTCGTGCTCCCATCTTGCTTTAATAAGCAGCAGTGCCTTAGATTAGATGTCTTCCCAACGGCGCGGCGCAGATCATGCATCTCCTGGATGTGCTGGAGTTTCTTTCCCCATTTCTTGTTTAGCAGGCGTACACATGGGCGCATCTACCATATATGCATTTATTTTTTTTCCTTTTTCTTTTGGGGATATAAGAAGTATTTTGTGAATGAATAGGTTTTTTGCGGGTGCTGTATCCTGATATGCATGTTCTCGTTTTCTTTTTTAATTGCATTTTTCTCCAGTACTAGATCTCTCTCCCTGCAAATGTGGTGCGTATGTGTAGGCATGTTTTCTATAGATGTAGATTGCACATATGGAAATCCTAATAGAAAAACTCGCTTGAATTTGGCTTTTGCCGAAGAGATGAGCTGATGGTGTTCTGAGAATTTCTCAGTTGCCTTGTGAAAGTAATTTATATGGTGGATAAGCTGCCTCTTAAGATGGTACTTCCATTTTGTGTGTGTGCAATATTGATCATCAATTCATCATATAATTTAATTTTGCTACTATTTTGCTGTGCTCTTTCCCCAGAAATATCTTTTCTTAGATGGAATCCACCGTTAGTAAAGGTGACCCGAGCAAGTTGCAAATTTCTCAGAGATTCCCAATTGCTAGGCCTGATGAATATGGCACAAAAGGGAAGAAAATAAGGCTTCTTGCAAACCACTTCAAAGTTTCAGTTCGCAGTGATGGTGTCATCTTCTACCACTACGAAGTATGTACTTCATAGCAATCCAGTTTGTGATCTTTTCGTTTCTTGAATTTCCTCAAATAAGTCCACGCTGCCATGTTTTGTCACATGCAGGTCAATCTTAAGGATGAGGACGACAAACCTGTTGGTGGATTAGGCATAAGTAGAAAAGTGATTGACAAATTGCAGGAGATCTATGCCTCGATTTCACAAATGTGAGCTTTGCTTATGATGGTGACAAGATCCTATACACGATTGGTGCCCTGCAGCATGACAGGGATGTGTACACTGTAGTACTGGAGGACGCTTCATCTGCAAAGTGACCAATTCACCCATGTTACATGTTTCTCTTGTTGCTTATAATCTTGTGCTGCTGTTCTTAGCTGTGCAACTTCTCACAATTTCAGGGTTGCAACAAGTAGGACCTCTGGAGAAAATAGAAGTCCCGGGGGCAGTGATATGAAAAGGATGAAACGGCCGTTCCAGGTACAAATCTTCAAAGTGGAGTTGTCCTTGAGGGGAACGGTTCCGATGGATGCCATTGCCCGAGTCCTTAGAGGTCAGGAATCAGAGAACCATGATGAAGCTATCCGAGTTCTCGACATCATACTGAGGCAAAACTCCGCGAAGAAGTAAGCAATATTTACTTTCAAGAACTAGTGATCCAGTTAGATTTTTTATGTCACTCCATTTATTTGTATCGATACCATATAAAATAACATTGTGAGGAAATAATTCTTGTTTCACCTATTTTACCTTTTTTTGACACTTTAGGGGCTTCCTCCTGGTTCGGCAATCCTTTTTCCACAACAGCCTTTCCAATTCATTTGACTTGCATGGTGGAATTAAGGGTTTGCAAGGATATCATTCCAGCTTTCGAGTTACTCAAAGTGGTCTCTCACTAAATGTTGGTATGTTTATCATTAGAGGCCTAATTTCGCTTGATGTTAAAGTTGTGCCATGACAAAGTTATAAAGCATATGCCCGTGATATTGACGCTACAGATGTGTCTACAACGACAATTGTGAGACCAGGGCCTGTCATTGATTTTCTCCTATCCAACCAGGATATCAAGGACATTCGTAGAATTGACTGGGGCAAAGTAAGTTACAACAATGATGTTGCTAATTTTTTTACATTACTATTGCTAGTCCTACAAAATTATCATCCTACCAGATTACTTCGATGCTCTAATGTTGTCCATTCTTGACAACTTTTCAGGCAACAGATGTATTGAAGAGCTTGAGGATCAAAACCACCCACTCAAATGCTGAATTTAAAATTTTCGGTTTGAGTGAAAAGTCTTGCTATGAACAGACGTGAGACTAGGATATTTTTAGTTTTAATGGTTTTGCAGAAAAGGCAACTAGATTTCGTTTCATGTGTTTCTTGATTTAGGTTCATATGGAAGAAAAGAAATGGCAATGGCTCTGACACGGTGGAAGTAACAGTCTATGATTACTTCAAGCAGCATTGGCATATAGAACCAAAAGATTCTGCACACCTTCCCTGTTTGAATGTGGGAAAACTAAAGCGCCCGAATTATCTACCAATAGAGGTATGTGGGTATTGTTCTTCCTTTTGTCATTGTTTAACTGAGAGCTTAATGTGCTCATGTCATTGATAATATTTTTGTAGCTTTGCAATCTGGTTTCACTGCAAAGGTACAGGAATGCTCTTACTGTACTACAGCGGTCCTCGCTGGTTGAGAAATCCCGGAAGAATCCTAGCAAGAGGAAGTCAGATTTATCTTCTGTGAGTTTAGAGAGTTAAACATTTAATCAACTCACTGCAATAGCCTTGTATGATCAAACTTTGAACTTTTACCATCAATGCAGGCTTTGAAATGTAGTAACTACAATTCTGATGACGTGCTGAAGCGGTGTGGCATTTTGATAGCTCCAGAGTTTGCTCAAGTTGATGGTAGAATCCTTCAAGCTCCCATGGTTGGTTAAATTTGCTCCGGCATTATTTTTGGACATATGCTTTTATATAATGATGATATGATGCAAATATTGCATCTTATTAAATTTTATGTGTGCTAGTTGAAAGCTGGACGCAATCAAGATATTATTGCACGAAATGGGAGGTGGAACTTCAACAACAAGGTTAGGGTTCTAATCAGGTTGTTGTTCTGATGCATGCTCATTATTCAATATAGATTTCTGTTGCTTATATCATTTTCTCTATTCTATTCTCTTCAGAAGCTCATTGAGCCCAAGGAAGTGAATAGATGGGCTGCTGTTAATTTTTCAACGCGATGGAATATGGAGGATCTTGTTCAGCGCCTTATTCGCTGTGGTGAAACCAAGGGAATTGTAGGTCCATGTTTATACATGATATTGTAGACATTTAAGAAGTCTTTGACTACATTTAAACTGTTTAATTTGCAGAAAATCGAACCTCCTCATACAATATTTGAGGAGAGTCATCAAATGAGGGGGCTTCCAGGGACACCAAAGAACAGGGTGGATAATATGATGAAGCAAGTTCTCCAGAAGCTTCCTGGGAATCCAACTTTTCTCTTATGTGTTCTTCCAGTCAGAAAGAACTGTGACATTTATGGTTTGCTGCACTAGCTCGCCCTTTCTTTAATCAAGCTAATTTTAGGCTTGCAGATAAACTTATTATACCCTTATATGCACTGCAAACTGTTGTCAATCTTGCTAGGGCCATGGAAGCGAGAATGTCTTGTGAAAAGAGGCGTTGTTACACAATGTTTGGCGCCTGAGCATGGGCGTACCAAACTTGATGATCAGTACCTCACAAATGTCCTGTTAAAGATAAATGCCAAGGTTTGCAAAGCCATTTGGATTGCAATCTTTAATATCACGCAACGTTTTGTGTTTTTTTAGATGGCAATCATTTTAAACATGTTTTTTTTTTTTCTATTCTCATTTGTCATTTTGTCAATCAGCTTGGTGGATTGAATTCACAACTGCAAATCGAAAGAAACCATGCCATTCCCCTCGTGTCTAGAAATTCAACCATAATATTTGGTATGGATGTTTCCCACGGTCCTGAAAAGTCCGATGCACCATCTGTTGCTGCTGTAAGTGACATACTTTTGCCTATGAAACAATAGGATCCTTGTAACCCATCATTTATCAGTTTATAACATAATATTTGTCTGCCAATTAGGTTGTTAGTTCGCGAGGGTGGCCTCTGATTTCAAGATACAGAGCTTCTGTGTGCACTCAGGCATCCAGGCTAGAGATGATTGATTCCTTGTTCAAGCCAGAGGGTGATGTTGATAATGGCCTCATAAGGTGAAGATAATTGCTTTAATCATTTTTTGCTTTCATTCACCTTGCAAATTTTGGGTATATCTACATGTAATTGTTCATAATTGGAATTGGTAATTGTTTCTTCTGCTCATTGGAACAGGTAATTTTATTGTTTCAGGGAGCTACTATTGGACTTCTACAGCAGCACTAATGGGGAAAAACCAAAACAAATCATCATTTTCAGGTTAGAATCCCTCTGCAAGTAACATCTGCAAATATCTGTAGCGATTTGGTACTCTAAGCAGAAGAAATGCTTCTTCTATCCATTTATGAAATGAAACATGAATTCTGTTTTAGGGATGGAGTTGGTGAGGGTCAGTTTAATCAGGTTCTGAACATCGAGCTGGCACAGATCATTGAGGTAAAAGCGCCCTTTAGTTACTCTTATGTCTTGTGCTTCTATTGCATGGACATCATCTTTTGAAAATTATGTATGCTCTTTCGGTTTGATGTAGGCATGCAAGTTTCTTGATGGTACCTGGTTCCCCAAGTTCACTGTGATTGTTGCACAGAAGAACCATCACACAAGGTTTTTCGAGGCCAAAGGCCCGAGAGATGACAATGTGACTAATGTTCCTGCTGGTAAACCATGATTTTTAAGTTAGGATACTCTACAGTAAAGATTAGTCTTCATAATTTCATCCTACCCAAACCTCTAACTGTGCAGGTACTGTTGTGGACACGGGAGTCTGCCATCCCAGGAACTACGATTTCTACATGTGTGCACATGCCGGCATGATTGTAAGTGTGTTCCCTATCCTCGTGGAATATTGTTTTCTTTGACAATGCTTCATATGCTGCTTGTTGTTTTAATGGTTTCATTTTTCTTTCTTTGGACCTGATGTAGCGAAAGTGCTTGTGTTGTTTTCAGGGGACAACTAGGCCAACACATTACCAAGTGTTGCATGATGAGATCGGCTTCCGTCCTGATGACCTGCAGGAGCTCGTGCACTCCCTCTCCTATGTGTATGCACACAGACACTGCATGTAATCCAAAAAACAAAAAAAGCATCTTGCATTCCTCTGATCTGACTTAGCAAATGCTGTGAACATTTCAGGTATCAGAAGAGCACCTCAGCCATATCAGTTGGTAAGCCAACTCCATTTTACTTCACTGTTCCTGAATAAATGTCAGAGCAGTTACCCTCTTTTTTCTTTTCCGTTGCAGTTGCTCCAGTGTACTACGCGCACTTGGCGGCGGCGCAGGTCAGACAGTTCGGGTTCGACAACGACAAGCTGCCACGGCTGCATGAGAGCGTCAGGTCTTCCATGTTCTTCTGCTGAGTTTGAGCTGCGCGGATGGAGCGTTGAACGGGACGGATCCATTTTTCGCTTTTCCTTTCATGTTTGAACGCCAGACTACACTTTTGGCCTGTTGGATAATTATATATTTATATTGCAATAGCGTTAAAGATAGAGAGCATTGTACTACGTAATTTTTTTCTTCTCTTTGAGATGATTCACTATGCATTTTGCGGGATGATCATGGGAGGCGGATTTTTTAAATTCACCAGTGCAGTGACGGTTAACCCTTGTCCGCGTTGGCGCCAGCGAACGACTCCGGAGGGTCACACGGATGGTTGTGACCGGAGAATTAGACTCGGGGCCTAGGATAACCTTCTAAAGAATCACATGGGTTGTATGTGATGGAAGTGTTGGGCCCAACGTGTGACGAGGGAGATTATTAGGTTTAGTCTAACATCAGAAATTGATGGTGGAGAAAAACAGATGAGGTGGGACAACCCTTACTCACTGAACTAGTCTTTTGGGTTGAGTTTATGGGCTTCGGTGGACCTAGGCCTGGTGGGACGCTAGCTCGTGGGTATAGCGGGGCGGGCCAAAATCCATTGCAGACTCTAACATTCCCTTTACACGATGCAAATGAGGGGATCATAACCGCTTCGAATGATTGATTATCCTAACCAGCATCCTACGCATTAGATTAGTCTGATATTTGAAGCGGCTTTATCTCCACTAGTTCGTTTGGTTTCCCTAAATAAACCGGTTTATTCTGCACCGTAACGTTTGAATTTGTATACTAATCAGGCCTTGCTACAGTACACCACTTACCTCCTAGGAGGTAAGAGTTCAAATCAATTACAACCATCAATTTTTTTGGTATATGAAACATTAAGATAATTAAGAAAATTGGGGGGGGGGAGGAAATTTGTCTCGCTAATCATGCATGGACGGAGAAAATCGTGGCTACGCGGTTACCCCCTCCTTTATCCGTTTGACCTCACCACCTGCACCTGAATTTTGTTTGAGAATTTCATGTGACACAGGCTAAAACTTGGCATAATAAGGAACTTGACAAGCTAATGCAGGTGTACCGTCAGTGGCGGATTTCCAACTAGGGCCACTAGGGCCATGGCCCTAGGCGTGGGCCGAAATTCTCCACAATGTTCATTACTGTAGCAAAGAGACCCATTGTAGCTGGCAGATTCAGCTCATGGAGTGGCCCTAGACGCTGGGCCAGCCCAGCTCCGCCCCTGTGTACCGTGTACATACATGTTCGTCCAAAGTGTATTCTCAAGAGCAGGTAGCTGAGATCTAACACAGTGGAAACACAAATCCACGCGACACGGCAATTACTGATGACATCCCTGTATGGCTATACGTGCACAAAGACTCGGTAGAGTACGTGCACATTTGCGTACTCGTGACAACGATCATACGCAGCATATATACATGTGAGTTGATGAAACAAGTACACCTCAAATCTTAATTAGTCCACAGCGAACAACCAAAAAGGTAACAAATAACAAAATATTATCATGTCACGTTGCATGATGTAATGGTATCACGAAAAATAGTTAGACAAAAAATATTTACCTGTTTTTCTATTTTTAAAAAATAAAAAATATATATTTCTTCTACTACCTCCTAAGAGGTAATAACCATCTAGATCTATTCAAATGGACGGTTCACAGTTACTTGGGTGTATCGTAGCAAAACCCATACTAATCAGTTGTTAATTATGCCACTTTGTTAACCTATTGCTACCAGTTTTGTTAGCGCCGCTTAAAATGCTGTCAAGGCAGCTAAAAAAATTCGGTATTCGCCATCGAATCCACGAGTAATGCAACATTGTTATGAACGAATTGCACAAACAACATCTGCACATTCAATGGAATGAGCACGTGTACGTGCTAGACGTTTCATAATAATAATATATTCAAATCGTCATTTGGCAAGAACATGAACAACATCTGCACATTCAATGGAACGAAACATGAACATATCGTAATCAACATCACATAGCATTAACAATTAACATACTTAACATAACATGGCAATAGTAGCTAGAAGTTCATCACAACAACTACTGACACCTTAAATATCACATAGCTAGGTTAAACATCACAACGGAGACAAGTTCAGCTATAGAGTTTGTCGACGTCTTATGAGGAATCGACATTGATGTAGAAGACGAAGATCTTCGTTCTATGAGGCTCGTTGTCTTTGGCTATCCTAGTTGAAGTAGCCCAACTTGTCGGCTACGCACGCGCTTGCGGTCACAAAGGGATCGTGCTGCTCCTTCTGCACGAATGCTGCCAGAACTTCTGTTTGGTCCCCATGGCAAATGCTAAGTTGCGCGAGCACGCGGGTCGATACCCACATGTCCTCAGTGGGTGCAAAGTAGTTGTCTTGGCCAACGGAGGCATGCACATTGCTTGGTCCCGCCCCTTCCATGGCTCGCTGTGCACATCACATATACACATCGATCTAGATTAGAGAGATCAAAGCGCAAAAATCATATGGATGAAAGGAATATGGATGCAGATACTTTTATCATCCTCCGTGCTTGTAGGGGAAGATTGTCGCGATTAGAGTATGAATCATGTGTGCATATAGGCGCTGAATACAAACCGCTCTATCTTCCGAGGAAACCGTTGTGTCTTGGCCATCATCCTAAGCAACATTTTGTGGACCACTTAGAATGAGTCCACAAATTATAAAATAAATAAATATGAAGCATAAGTTTAGATTAATATGCGAATAATTAAAACATAAGTTGTTCACAGTACGCTATAGATTAACACGCGACTACGTTTTAGATCTTGTTCACAACACATAGCCCTATAGATCTAGCCTGGGGAGAGGGTGAGGCAACTCGAGTTGAGGCGGTTGTCCGGCGTCAAGCCGATCGTCTTTGACCTGGAACTTCATGACGCAGTTGAAGCTCACTACCTGCCCCCTTCATTTTCAGGTACGACCATGGAACCTCTCCACGTCTTCCGCTTCATAACATAGAAGGTGTGGTCGAAATCATCGTCCTCCATTGCTATCCTACAGTGGTAATGGCAGAGTACATGCTTGACGATAAAGCTGATAGTGATGAATGGATTGTGGCGTCGTTGGTGAGATCTAAAATGTGGGGTTCACCCCAAGATGTATGATCACTCTTTTTGAGATCCTCTCGCAGCGAAGTGACAGTGAGCACCCTCTAGGGAAGACACTCCTTATCCGCTTCTCCATGGCCGCCCGCGTCGTTTCGTCCACCATTGCAACCTCTCTTGCTAGATCGTCATCCATACCCAGATTAGATCGATTTCATTGAAATCACAGCATCATAATCTAACTAAAAAAAGGGATCGATCAGAACCACCTCTTGGCTTCCTTGCAATGAAAATGGCCAGAAAAAAGAACATCATCTGCAAGGGATGAGGGCAACAAAGCACCCATAAATAGGACCGAGAAGGGGCCACACTATCAACTTCTTCTGCAAGATGAAATGGACACGTGCCAGCGTCAAATAGAACAGCTTAGTATATGCTAATATACATGCCACTATTAATATAGGTACCGACTATTAATATAACCGGTTAGAATAAATTCTAACCGGTTCTGTTATGCATCGATGCAGTTACTTAAATGAGCCAGCTCTACAAGTCCACGACATATGTGAGGGCCTTATTATAAGTGGCACCGTTAGAACCACCTCAAATGACTTAACCGAAGCGGGACATTTTGGGCCGGCGCGTATGGCCCGATGAGCCAAAAGATGGTACAGGTCATGAGGCTATGGCTGGACCTGAGTTGGCCCGTTGGTTTGTTTGTCTCACAGGGAGGACGTGATATAAGGCTAAAAATGGGGGAGGAGCATTTCAACTCGCTCCATATGCCAGAGAATAATAAGTGCTCGGCTACTGGCACACAAGCACCCCAGCTCGCTCGTGAATCACGACATCTATAAAAGGTGTGCTTGGGTGGCGAATTTAGAATTGGAAGTTAGGGGGTATCTTTTCCTTGCCTTCTTCTTCCTCTTCCTCTCCCTTCTTCTTCCTTTTTCCTCTAAAAATTGAGGGGGGGGGGGGGGGGGGGGGGCTTGAGCCCCCTACCAATCCATTTCTAACGATTCTTTCCTACACATGCAAGCTTTCCATGTTGTATGTTGCATTATTTGTTGTCTGTTTCCATCAGGATCGCTCGATCTGGACTATGAGGGAACAATTTTGTTTGAAAATCCAGGGTTCGCCAGAGCGTCCTCGCGTTGTCATGTTGTACGCAATCTTTATAAATTTATTTTTGTTGTTGCATTTGCAATTTAGAACGAATTGCATGAAAACTCACAGGATTTAAATGCCTAGTCAGAGAGTCAACCTTAGTTTGAAACTTTTTCCAAATCATCTAACTTTGCAAATCTTTTAACTAACTTGTTTAGCTTTCCAAAACTAAACAATTTTTACTTGCTATTCTTATGCAGATATCCACGGATACACCAAAATCTAGGTTGTCCTCCCGTATATAAACATCTCAAGCTTGCCCAGCCCCAATCAGTCTTTTTCCTGTTGGATTATGGTTTTAGGAGGATCGAGAAAGCTACCCTTACTCTTAAAGAGGCATATATGTGTAGTTATATCGCGGGGAGAAAGTGAGGCCATCCAGGCCTCACGTGCACGTCGCACGCCATGTGCTTGCTGCCGTTAATCCGACGGTCGGTGTTGCCTGCAAGCCATAGCTCGCAACGTGTTACTATTTTGTCCAATTAGCAAGTGAAATCGTGTCACCTCTCACACATCAATCATTGTGTACAAGTGAAATCGTGCCACCTCTCACACATCATTGTGTACAAATGAAATCGTGCCACCTCTCACACATCATTGTGGACTCTTAGAGCATGATAAATAATACAACCTTTGCGCATGATTAATAATATAGGAGGTAGTGTATTGCATATTTTTTATCACATCACATATAGCTAACTAATAATATACTTATATACTATGATAGATACAGACAAAATTATTAATACTTGGTCCACCTTACTCTCTCATAAAATTTTCTAAAACTAGTGCATGTAAGTTGGTTGTAAGCTAATAGCATATTTTTCTTCTCTCTTCTACAACTCACCACAAATTTAATATTGCAACTTTTACAACTCGCGTACATTATATTATTATACTCTCTATTGGGCTCGCTTCACGCAGATGTTGTTAATTGGTCGGTGCATATTTAATAGTAACTATCCTTGCCTCCACATGAAATCGAGGACATGACACAAACATCTCACATTTCACCCAATCTCTCAACTACTAACGTGTCAACTCACTCACTCTACCCTTCGCTCGAGCCCCTGCTCGGATGAGAAGTCATGTCATTGCCCCGGAGGGAGCTACCGTCCTCCTAGGCCTCAAGGCCCTCACGTGTCGCGGCTGCCATTTTTGGGAACGCCTATCTCCTTGGGCTATAGTTTTTCCCCTCAAGTTCTCCTCCCTTCTCTCTTCATGGTTGCTGGCCAGCAGGCCACCATCGATATAGCATGCCACTCTGGTCCTCATCAGTTCCCACTGAAAGTGCATCTAGGATCCTAAAAGATTTTGGTGGTGATGACAATCACAATTTGGATATAATGCTTCAGAATGAGATATATACAAGAATTAATCAAAAGAGAAGCCAAGAGGTTAAAGGAACGTCCCCAATTCGATTAAGTATGGTGGTTGAGCTTATTGAAAGATTTAAATTAATTTTCGGTTTGAATTTGAGTATAGGAAACACCATACTATCAAGGGGGGACATGTTCTAACCAACTAGGCTTGTCAAGGAACATATCTAGAGATGAAAAACTTCCTGTGAGTCACACACTTCATACACAAACACTTGGGTTTTCTCACTAAAACATTCCTTGTCGGAAGATCCGACACTATGTCGGAAGATCCGAGCTCCCCAGGCAATTTTCATGAGTTTTGTCAGAAGTTCTCCTTAGGACTTCCGAGGGGGGTCAAGAAGATCCGACCCTCTGCAGGATGATCCGATCCACCTGTGCCAAATTCAAGAGATTTAGAGAGTTATGTCAGAAGTTCTCCTTAGGACTTCCGACGGGGGTCAAGAAGATCCGACCCTGTGTCGGATGTCCTAGGCTACTGTTTTGTGAGTGTTAAAGTTTAAATCTCGTATAGTCTTCTTTGCCTTCTCGGAAGATCCGACACAGTGTCGGAAGATCCGATAAATGGATCTGAACTTCAACGGTCATATTTTTGGAGTGACCTATGTATACCCCTTCACCCCCAACATTTATTCTCTCTTGCCTCCCCGACCAACCAGCCTCCAAAAGCATTCATGTCACCTCTCTACTCCTCCCAAGTGCTTGATTCTAGCAAGGATTCATCTAGGGTGTGAGTGAGACAAAGATTTGGAGGGTGTTGCAAGAGTTCTTTATGTGTTCATGTCTTGTTCATCTCAAGAAGTTCCTCAAGCAAGCTTGGTTGATTGATTCACGTTTGTTACTCTTAGAGCATTGCTCCTAGACGACTAGGCATTGCCGGTAGCTCCTATTCCTTTGTGGTTTGAGCACCGGAACGTTTGTATCACCCCTCTCTTTGTGAGAGCAATAGTAAGTAACTCAATCCTCCTTTGTGGTTGGTTGAGAGAGACTAGGGGCTAGTGACAGCCCGGCTCTTTGTGAGCTTCTCAACGGAGACGTAGCTCCTTTGTGGAGTGAACTTCGGGATAAATCTTGTGTCTCCATTTCTTATTGTTGCTCATATTGTTCTTGTGCATGATTTGACCCGATCTACTTGCAAGTTGATATCCTATTGTGTAGATCATATTCAGAGGGTTAGTTACTTAATTTAGCAACTTTGTATTCAAAGGGAGTCATCAAAAGCTAAGTTAAATTTGAATCACGTTTTAGTTTCATTCTCTTGGTCGGAAGATCCTGCACTGTGTCGGATCTCCTGGACCCCCAGAAGATCCGAGACAGCGTTGGATCATCCGACCCCTGATATTTTTCTGAGAATTTAACAGGGCCTATTCACGCCCCCCCTCTAGGCCTAGTGTTGGTCCTTTCACCCACGAGCTCAAGTGCGACAGTGGCAAGAGGCCTTCCTAGATGCATACTACATGTTGACCAAGCCACACTCGACATGGCGGGGAACATTTGCCTTGTTGCCATTTGAGCTTGCGGAGAGCCATGCAAGAAGGTTAGCATCGTCGCTCATGCTTCCTACCCTGAGCCAGGCTTCTATGGACCTAACCAGGCCTACGTGATTGTGTTGCTCTTACTACTTTATTATGCTTGTGATTGTGCTGAACAAGAATGCGGCCAAATTCAGACTGACGATAATGAAAATATCATTCTACCCAGTGGTTGTCCAATGACACTATTTCCTACTGCTGCTTACTAGACATATGTAATTTTTTTAGTTTAAGGATACAATCTAGCCTACTACAGTCACACAAAGTAAATGTATACAGCCAAAAATACAAGGAGTACTTAGACTCTAACTCTCCACATAGAGAAAAACAAACAAGAAACAAAGCTAAAGACTAAGTGAGACAATAAAGACTAAGCTTCGATCTTCTTCCTCGTCTTGCTTCAAACTTGTATCATCCATGCTGTGCACCAATATTCACCACTTCCATCCACTTAGAGACAATCGATGACGAAGTATTACTACCCTAATATTCGGATCTCGATCACGGCACTACAGGCTCTATAACTCCATGGCGACGCCCCCACGGGGGAAACCACGACAATATGCTGCCACCACCTGAACCAACTTGGTGGTTCAAAGGTTTTTACTTGGAGAACAAGATGACACGATTCTTCCAACGATGCCTTCAGGAAGGGGAGTGATACACTACACCGACGTCGTTGATCGATACAACATCGAGTAGAGCTTTCGCCCCAAAACATCTGTCAAGAGCTAGATCAACAATATCGATGGTTCAAGCGGTGCACGCATCCACTAGGACCCACCATAGGCGTCCATCCTAGGGTCACGTGCCACCACAATCGCCCACCGGCTGTCGCCACTGCCGCCTCGTCAAGAATCACCATCCACCGTCGGCCACCTTCGTCATAGAAGGGCGAAAAGTTGTCGGAGCGGTTGCTGCTCAACTCATCGTCGAAGCCAAGGCACGCCGGGAGAAGATGCCGGAGGTGGGCAGGGCGGATCCAGATCCGGTGCCTTATGACCCGGCCGGCTGCCGCCGCCAAAGCCCGGCCACCAGCTCCACCAAGGCCGCCACCGCCAGGACACGCACGCCGCCGCGATGGGCGCTGCCGCAGACGGACCGCGCGCGCCATCGACATGGCCTGCAGCCCAAGTAGAGACCGGCACTGCTAGCCACCAGAACCCGACGGGATCTAGTAGCAGCTGTGCCGACTGGACTGCAAGCCGCTGCAGCAACACCACGGCACACTAGATCCACGCCGGATCCAATCAGTCCCGCCGCGAAATGGCCAGAGCAGCCTCGGGAAGCCATGGGAAGCCATCGAGATTCAAACTGAAGGTGGGGGAGAGATTCAAACTGGACATATGTAATGGCCATATATCCATAGAGTTTACTTCGTTCAGTATGCACCTATAGCTTTTTATGTATGCGAGCGTGTTCTGAGTGATTAGTACAACAAAGCCACCCATAATAACAGCCAGTGATTCATTACAAATATAATCTGGAACGGGAGAGGCCTTAGCGCGCCATCCTTTCTAATATGTACGTCCATTACTTTAATGTCAGCCTTAAACAAAATCCTGTTTCGGCCTTTCTACCTGGCATCATCGCCAGCCGTAAATAAAAACCGAAAGGAACAGCAACAGCGGACTAAAAAAACAGAAAAGGTGTTGAAAAAAAAAACATGAACAATAAAAAAAATAGTGACAGTGTCGAAGGAAAAAAACGAAAAGGAATAGTGGTTGATTATTTTATTAGCACTTTTAATTAATTTGTCAGATTTTGTAGGATACATATACACCTAGAACAAATTCTACAAACTCATGGAACAAAATAAGTATATGCATCAAATAAATTATATAAACTCACAGAACAAATGTATGGATATCTAGAAGAAATTGTACGAAATCATCGAAGAAAAATAATTGTATGCATCAAACAGATTATATAAACTCATAAAATAAATATATATGTAGCTAGAACAAACTATACAATCCTCCTCGAACAAAATAATTTTATGTGCCAAACAAATTATACAAATTCACAGAACAAAAATATACAAACTTCAGGTGTTGCTTGTAGCATGACCAACTATCCTTATAAGCTTATAGGAACATGGAGGTGCAGACCACATAGGTCTCTAGGCATCACTTAGTGCATGTTTGCACTACCAATAAAATATTTTTTATAGGCCAACAAAATAAACACACATGAAGAATGGATTAGTTGCATAGAAATAAAAGAAAGAAAGATAAAGAAAAGTAAAAAAACAGTAGCCAGTAGGATATAAAGGAAGAATAAAAACTACACAAAAATTTATAATAGAAAATTAAGTAAAGAGAACTGAATAAAAAGAATAGAACAATGAATGAGAGAACAAAAAATTGAATAGATATTGGAAAAAGAACAAACGAAATGCAAGATTAAAGAAAAAATAAAACAATAAATGAAAAACACATAGATTTTCTAAAAAAAAGAAATGGAAAAAATAAAACCTTACTGCTACATGGAATAAAAGAGATGCATGCATTTAATGATAAAAACTAGAAAGGAAAAGGAGAAATGAATATAATATAAAATAAAAATAGATCACAAAAGAAAACAAAAGACAAAAGAACCTAACTTGAAGGTGTAAAAGAAGAAGAAAACATTGGGAAACACATGCCAAAAGAAGAAATAAAATTGTTCTCGGGCGTCATGTTATCGGGCCGAAATTGCTAATGGGCTGAATACAAGCTGAATGAAAGGCACCGCAGAGTGGAGGTGTGGTTATGAAGCGGTGAGGACGGCTAATGAGTGACTAGGGCCGAAATAACGCTCCGCAATTGATGGGCCAAAACACGATGATGGACCGAAATAACGCTCCGAACTTGTTTAACCCGCGCGGGAAATCCTATATACCTTTCGAAAGATTTTTTTCTATCCTCACTTTTCACTATTTGAGATTCGTGCAATAAACATAAACCTTTGGATCAACTTCTTAACCCTAATCCTTCTCCTACCCACCCCTGCATGTTCGCCGCCACACTGCATGCCATGGCGCCGCCACCTCCGGCCCCTGCCCGCCTCCTTCCAGCCCCCCACACGCTGTGCAAGCCCGGCCGGCGCTGCCTGAGCTCGCCCGCCGCCGACCCGGTGCCCGATGAGGCGCCTCCGCCGCCCCTAGAGCCAGGTCATGGTCGCGCTTCCTCCTGAGTGCGTCGTCGTCCCGTCCGAGCTCGGGTGCGTGCCATCCACTGCGCCATGGCCGCCACCCCAGCCCGTACGTGGCCGCCGCCGCCGACCGGTGCACCGCGCGCATCCGGTCGCAACGCTGCTCGCGCCCCTGGCCGTGCGCCGCGCGCTAGGGCTAGTCTCCCCGGCCGCCGCAGCAGCTCGCCGGCTGAACGCCGCCGCATAGCTCGTTGGCCGCCGGTGCCGGAGAAGAAAGCATTGTGCTCAACTTTTTTTTTCAGAAAATGTTGAGGTGCAACATTTTTCAAACTGTTTGTAAAAGTGCAACATTTTACAAAAATGCTAGCAAAAAAAAAGTGAGGCTCAACATTTCTCGAGAAAATGTTGGGGCTCAACATTTTCCAACAAATAAAATGTTTGTCAACATTTCGTATCGCAAACATTTTTCAGTGAAATGTTGAAGAAAGTTGGGGTCTAACATTTTTCAAAAGCGTCGGTCAAAAAAAGTTGAGGGTCAACATTTGTTGAAAATGCTGTCCAACTTTTTTCGAGAAGTTATTAGGGTTCAACATTTTCCGAAAAGATAAAATGATAGTCAACATACTCTGTCCAACATTTTTTTTCGGAATAAGTCTACGTAACCTCCCAAACTATGAAGGGTCGATCCCTTCACCCTCCAAATTACAAAACCGGATAACCTGCCCCCCAAACTTTCCAAAACCGGTCAAATAACACCCTAGGCTGGTTTTAGAGGTGGTTTTGCTACGGTAGTTGCTGATGTGGATGCCAGCGTGGCAATGGCCCACATGTCAGCACCGCACGCCCTTCCCTCTCTCTCCCTCTTCCTCTTCTCCCGATGATCCCCGCAACAGAGGCCGGTGGAGGCTGGCATCCGCGCACGGCCTTTACCGTGGACCGGCCCCTGTGGCACACGGCAAAGGCCCCAGCTTGGGCCCACCTGGAGCGGCCTTTACCGTGGGCCGGTCCCTGTGGCACAGGGCAAAGGCCCCAGCTTGGGCCCACCTGGCGCCAATCTTTGCCGTGTGCCCGCCGTGACGGCCCACGGCAAAGACCCGTAACGGGCACGGCCGTTAAGCCCAAACTGACACACGACAAAGACTTTGGCTCACGGCAAATCTTTGCCGTGCGCCCGCGTTGGGGCTCACGGCAAAGATGGCCTTTGCCGGCCAATCTTTGCCGTGTGCCCTTTGCCGTGAGCCGCACACGGCAAAGAACTTTGCCGTGTGCAAATCGACCTTTGCCGTGTGCTTCAGGCACACGGCAAAGGCGGCGAATCCGGTAGTGGTTGCGTGTGTTCGTAGGGGCGAGTGTGTGTATCTGTGAGCGTCTGTGTCTGAAAATTGTTATTTAAGTTCTTGGCAAATGTATCGGGACAAGCAGGTTTGCACGTCAACCTTCTCAAACATCATCTCGCGCACCGTCATATATATGTGGGAGAAAAAAAGAAAAAAGTGGGGTGAGAGAAAGATGTCACTGTTTTGTGGAGCAACATAACCATTTCATTAGCTAAAAACATAAGATTACTCTGTCACCGTTGTATCATGAGTTTTCATTTTCACAAAACCTAGAAGGTTCGGTTTTTCCCATGCATATGTTAAAAGATTGTAGGTAACTAAAAAACAATCTACCGTAAGACTTGTCTGCTAAATCATTCTAACGTTATGAAGGCAAAATATTATTAAATAAAGAAAATAAAGGCCGTCATCAATTTGTGAAGGCCCACGGTAAAGGCCCCAGCTTGGGAGACGGCCATGGAG
Organism: Urochloa ruziziensis; assembly: GCA_015476505.1. Classification (NCBI taxonomy): domain Eukaryota; kingdom Viridiplantae; phylum Streptophyta; class Magnoliopsida; order Poales; family Poaceae; genus Urochloa; species Urochloa ruziziensis. The sequence goes on along the minus strand of CM027122.1, from coordinate 16,498,203 downwards.
CCGGCGCAAGCTCGATCTGGCCGCCGCGACCTCTCCTCGGTCGTGCCGCCCTCGCCGAGGCCGCATCTCGTCGCCGCTCCTCCATGCGGCTCGAGGCCTCCGCCGCCACCACGTAGATCGAGGAGGGCGGCCGGCGGAGAGGCCGAGCGCCGTCGCCCCATCCTGCTCGCGCCGCCGCTCGAGGTCAAGGGAGCCGCGCCGTCGCTCGATCTCTGTCGCCGCCGCATGGAGGAGGCCGTCGCTGTTGGGCCGGAGGAGGGAGCCGCACGCCCGCACCGCCTCCTCGACCTCCGGCCGCAGGTGAGCTCCGGCGCCAGGGGCATGGGCGGGGAGCGTGGTCGTGCGGAGGCGGAGCGGCGGCGGCGGCGCGCGGGGTGAGGCGGAGGGGCGGGGAGAGAGGGAGTGCGACCGGCGGCCATCCTCCGGCGGCGGGCGAGCGAAGCAGCCGAGCGATGCTTCGAGAGAATGCTGGAGGGGGAGAAAAATCGGGGGAGGAGGAAGGGAGAGTGGTTGGGCCCGCGGGAGAGAGAGGGAGGCGGTGGAAAGAGAGGAGATGGTAGTTGGGATGATTGAATAAAATATAGTATAGTTGTTAGAGTATGGGATATAAAGCATGGCTTGTGCGGGAGAAGTTGATTTAAAGATTGAAATCTTGATGATCAGAACAGAATATTCTGTTTTAGAGAAGGATAGAGTAGAGGGTGACCAGTGCGAACAGCACGACGACGGCCTGCGCGACAGAGCCGCCGCGGCCAGTGTCCCCTCGCGCAGGAGACTACTGGCACGAGTGAACAGAGGAACTGAATGCTCTCCAAGGACGTCGTTCTTGTGTCTTCCATTTTGTTTGTCAGAGTTAAATCAGCTTCAGAGGACGCTCATATGGATTTCGGCAGTCCAACACAACCACTACCTGGACTGAATGATGTCCCTCGCGGCCCACGACGCCGCACCATTTTTCATCCATTTCCACAACAGTGTCAGTGCCAGTGTTTATTTGTTTCCCCTCAAATGCATTGAAGCATCGACTAATAGTTGACAGAAAAGCTGAAGGGAGAACTGCAATGCCTGACTGTATGTGCAGCGCAGCAAAGACCGGGAAGTAAAGTAAAGCCAGACTACCATAATCCTTAAAAAAAAACCCACCATTTGCACAGCCAAGCTAGCAAAGCAAAAACTGCACCCTTTTGCACCCCTTGATCACGCTCCTTGTGTTTCCACGGGCCGGCCAGCTTTACCTCTGCCTCATAACACAAGTCAGAAATCTTCATCCAACCCTTTCACATGGCAGTAGCGCGGATGAGGTTGTTTCCTTGGCGTTGTTGATAACGAATAACGACAGTCAACTAATGACATCAAGTCTGTCGTCTGATTCCATTATATATTCTTTCAGAGGCACATGCAAAAATCATCCACGCGGTCGTTACTTAACCGGACAAAAAGGCTTGATGCATGCAAAAATCAACCGGACAAAAAGGTCATGCAAAAGCCTCTTCAGATCGTGTCGTTGATGACATTATCAACTTAATGAGCCTTAGAGGAATATAATTGCATCACTCCCTGCAAAGTTGCAGGACACTGCACAGTGCATACCAACTGAAAAGGGTTCTCCTTTCTTTCTTTCCTCTCAAACAAACTAAAATTGTGATCTGACTCAATTCGTTTGAGGTCAAACCAAGCACTCAACTTATAAATATAAAAGCAGAAAAAAAAATCACGAGCCTCAAGTGTTTTTTTTTTGGTTTGTTTTTCTCCCACGGCCAGTAACTACCGGGGCCGACCTCCCCGCTGCTGCATGCACACGCTCACGTACGCCTCACGGCCGATGCACCCTCGGAGTGACTTGCATCATTGGCCCCTCCAGTTGGATTGGGACGACGTCGGCATCATCCATGCCAATTCTCTCGTCACCAAGCTTCACCGATGAAGAGACAGTGAACCAGTGAAACTTGTCTATATGGTTGTCAGCAGCTAGCCACAGCCAGCCAATCCTACTGTGTGCATGCCGCTTGCCGCCCCATCGATTGCACAAGAACACATCCAAATTATAAGAATCGTCAGGAATCATTAGATTTTCCAACCTGGTTGCATATGGAGTGCATGCCTCCGTCCCGCTTTGTCCAAATGCTTACAATTTTTTTTTCTTCGGCAATTGCTACAGTACCCTCAAATGACTGTGAGCCGTCTATTTATGTTGATCTGTGTAGTTAGAATAAACTATTACCTCCTCAAAAGTAATAGAATAAATATTTATCTATATATTTTTTATTCTTTGAAAACAGAAAACTATCTTTTTAGAACTAACGGATCTAGACGGAACTGAACAGAAGAAAACTGACGTGATAACGGGGAGAGGCTGGTAAGCTCAGTTGTCTCGTTTTTTTAATGAACGCTGGCAGGCTGTAACCGAGGAAAGAAATGTGACGTGACATACTTTGACAGCAAAACATGCGGTCCTCGCGTTCCTTTTTTTTTCATTCGTTATTTTATTTAAAGATGAACGTGACGAGGCCAATAGGTGCAGATCTGTCGGTTTTTCCGTTTGTCTTTTTAGATGAAGAACGTGCCAGACTCTAAAGTGAGAGTAAAAAAACGCGATTATGAACCTGACATGGCTGCCTATTTTTTCTTTACAACGTGAATGTGACATGATTGTAGAAAAAAAATTAAGTGACCTATAACTTTTTTTCCTAATTAGTGTGGCATGGGTGAATTATAACATTAACTACTCCAGAGACCACTAACCTAAGCGCCGTGAAAATTTCATCCGCGTCGGCGCTAGCGCCGCTTTCTTTTACCGATGCCAATAAGGGGTCATCCTCAGCGGTTATTTGCCGGCTTCTAATGACTTATTAAACGTGTCGGCGTGTTGCGCACCGCTTAAAACGACTTCTTATTCGAATCAATTTATTTAACACCGGAGCATTTGACTATGTATACTAATCGGTTCGTTTAGCGCTGCGTAGTTTTATTAACTTATTGCTACTGGTTTAGTTAATGCTGGTTAGGATGATGGCACGTACGTTTTTAGGGTTGGTTTAAGTCATTTGATCTCGAATGAATACTAGCTAGTTATAGATTGTTATGAACGAATTGCACACACAACAGATTCACATTCAACTGAATGTGAACGTGTACGTGCTAGACGTTCACAACGAACACAGAATTTAACTGGGTACCCATTCAAGATCAATATAACTCAGTTCATCACTAGATCGAGAGTTCATCAAGACCAAGTTCATTAGGTAGCACTTTGACTTCATCACTAGAGAGTCTAATTAACATATGCATAGTAGTGCAGATATAACACAAATTAATCACAGTTCATCTCACATAACACGGACTAAACAACTAGCTAGCGCTAGCATAATTAAGGAACAACAAAGCCTAGCTAAATGGACCAAAATGGGCAATTCGTTCATAACGACAAAAAAAATGTAATCACACGGCGCTTACATCGCCAGATTACACCGCTATTGCAGTGGTGGAGCTCATCCTGGCACCTCCGTCACCGCTACCATCTCGGCGGAGGTTATGGTTGAAGGGGAGGCAGTGGCGCCTGGTGGAGAAGTCGGGACCACATCCACGACAGCATGGGCCAAATCCGAGTCAAGGCCGCCTCATGAATTGCACCGCTTCATTTACATATCTGAGTCGGCTTATGAATTGCACCGCTTCGTATGATGGATTTATTCTAAGCGGCACGCCGTTTACAATGACTTAAACTAAATGGGCCTTTTTGGCCCGCTTCATATGGCCGATGAGGTTAACGGTTTCTGCAGTAGTGATTTTTTCCTAACGTGACATGGTTGGATGACTTGTAACATTTTTTTTCCTTGTAACTTTTTTTCGTAACATGACATGGCTGAGTCGTATTAATTTTTCCCTAACGCAACATGTTATTCTTGCAATGTGACATAATGGCACAGAATAATAGATCCAATTTGTATTTGGAAATAAGAAGCATTATATGCATCATGTTCGATTGCACGTATCTGGTCAAAATTTTTTAGGAAGTGTAACTTGGACTACATCGTGGAAATAAGAAGCATTATATTTGTATCGAGGGTTTTTTTTCTTTCTCCCGTGGCAACCGTCGAACTGGAAACGGGAACGTGGGGTGGGGAGGACGAACGGCAGGCTCCTCCGTGAGGATAACGGAAGACTCCTTTTATTTTTTAATTATTATATACTTACTTAACTTCATCTTTTATTCTAAAAATCAACAGCCCAGATTGATTTGAACTCTTACCTCCTAAGAGGTAACCCGATGTACCGTAGCAAAGCCCTTTTTCTTTAGAGACGGAGCTATATAGTAGAAGCCATAGTAGAACTGTAGAATCTAATTTGATCCAGCCGGCCGTAAGAACACACCACGGTCCATTATTCGAGCTGGGCCCTTTACTTTGTTTGTGAGTATGGGCCCATGATTAGCTAGTAGATGAATGAAGGAGCAGAGGAAACAAAGCCGGGCCGGGCCATGCAAGCATGAAGCCATTTTTTTATAAGGAATGTATGCAGCCATTGTTGACCAAAGCTTGATACGTGCTCATTCATACTAGCTCTGAATTGTTGTCGCTTCTATACATACAGTTCCACACGAGCGTGCGCATGCAGGACAGCAGGGGTGTAATTGAGGCGCGTGATCCAACCAGATCATTTCACTGGAATAATCTAATCAGCACATGAGTAGATCCATCCATTCTGAGGCTGAGCCAGCTTAGCATGAAAAAACGAGGTTTTAGAGACTATTATTATTACCCTCCGTACGTCCACTTTTGCAATGTGTATTCTGGAAATTGGAATGATAAGTCTTCATTCTTCAAAATTGATGACGGCCTTTATTTTCTTTAATAATATTTTGCCTTCATAACGTTAGAATGATTTAGCAGACAAGTCTTACGGTAGATTGTTTTTTAGTTACCTACAATCTTTTAACATATGCATGGGAAAAACGAACCTTCTGGGTTTTGTGAAAATGAAAACTCATGATACAACGGTGACAGAGTAATCTTATGTTTTTAGCTAATGAAATGGTTATGTTGCTCCACAAAACAGCGACATCTTTCTCTCTTCGAATCCAACCTTTCCCAAAAAAAAAGAAAGAATCCAACCTTTCCCTTTAAGGAATTAAATTGCTTAGCATAAAAAAATATCTAATAAATAGAAAATCGAATAGTGGATAATCCGTTATGAAAGAAATAGAATAATTCTTTGAAGAATCAAGATTCGTACAATCCTTGTCTTGTTTGTTGGATTAGGTCTAACTTTCTTGACCAAACCGCAAGCATGGAACTTTAGGAAAAGAACTTAAAAGAAAAGGATAATTGAAGTAACTTCGAATCTATTTTGGTTGGGGTTCAAAAAAGAATCCGTACTGAACATTCCCCCTGTAATAGTACAGGCTCCCATAGCAATGACGTATTTTGGTTCAGGCATTTGCTCATATAATCGCACTAAAGATGGAGCCATTTTCATTGTTACCGTACCAGCTGTTAAAATTAGGTCCGCTTGCCTAGGACTTGATCTTGGTACCAATCCATAACGATCAAAGTCGAATCGCGAGCCTATTAATGAAGCAAATTCAAGCCCCACTTTTTTCTTTTTTTCTCCCACATATATATAACGGTGCGCGAGATGATGTTTGAGAAGGTTGACGTGCAAACCTGCTTGTCCCGATACATTTGCCAAGAACTTAAATAACAATTTTCAGACACAGATGCTCACAAATACGCACACACACTCGCCCCTACGAACACACGTAACCCTATCCCTATGAACACTTTTGAAAGACTGAGCCAACAAATTAATCCTCGACATTGACAAAGTCATCACTGACGTCTCGCTCGTCGACAGGCACGTCACCCACCACTGAAAGAATAGTGCTGCTTAAATCCTGAAATAAATCCAGAAAAATGTGAGCACCAGTGTCAAGTCAAAAACTTGAATCTTGATGGACATATTCCACCACAAGGACCCTTATCAGTTGAGCTAAACTTAGTTCGCAACAATAGCAATTATGCAATTATTAGATATGTTTTAAAGCACAGTGCCCACGTCGTCCCAACCAGAGAACTTCAACATCGGATTACCCTGTCGCCCGGCGCATGCATCAACTGATGCACACCAACCTGTATTGCCAATTGATTAATCAATCAAACCGTTCGTCCGTTCACCGGCACGACAAAAACCTGTCCTGATCACGCATTGTCCCACGCACTTTTTTTCCCTCTTTTTTCTTAACGAAATAGCACATGTGGCCGGCGCACCGCACAGAAATCGTATCTGAACTGCAAGACAAGATCGAACGAAAGATCTCGATTAGACAACAAGTTTGTTTAGGCAACAACGAGAGTACTCCACGACAGAGCACTGTAGGCTGGATGAATTGTAGAACCCTGCGCAAGCGTGCGCACGGGCGTGGGGCTCATTTTTTGGTTACCTTCGCTGCGGCTTCGTCTCCGGTTTTTTTTATGAGCGCGCATGCATGTCGCCATGTGAGGATCGATTTGTTGGGACTCGGGAGACGCTGGCTTTAATCGGCGCCGAAAGCTAATCTCATCAAGTATGTCGTATGTTCTGTTAACTAGGAGCAGTGTGTGAAGGTGAACGTGTCCTCGTTTTGGCTTGTTAGGCTTCTTTGATGTGTGTCTATTTAATTACCCCCACTCTTTGAAATTATAGTTCATTTGATTTTTTTTACTTAGGGAATTGCTGACGTCCGGACGTTCGATGAAATTTTTTCCATCGAACGGTCGTTGCAACATCGAAAATATATATTTGCAATATTGGAAATACATGTTTGTAACATGTATAAATTACGTACTGAAACACAGTGAAACATCTAGGAGTGGGGAGTAAAAATCCCGCCGCAACATCGTGCAATGTTGCATGCAACATGTACAACCTTTTGCAACATCCAAAAATAGCTTATGCAACATCAAAGAACAGTATTTGAAACATAGACAGTCGTCGTTTGCAACACTGAAAATAGCGTGCTCCCAACTCAGCCATGCGCTGCCACAGTCAAAACCTCTCGATGAAAATGCAACATGCGTGTGAGACATATGCAACATTCCAGCATCCGGATTTACTTTTGCAACATACGCATAAAACAGTTGCGACATTCTTCTGAAACATATCAAACACGTGAAACATACATTTACAACATGCAGTAAACCTTGCACAGGTAGAGGCAGGGGAGGATGGTGAGCAGAGAGCTCGACCACGGCCATGGGGAAGCTCAATCCAGCCATGACGAGAGGAGCTCGACCCCGACCATGGAGGATAGAGGGAGAGGAGCTCGTGCTGCTGACCATGGGGAAGAGGGGAGAGAAACTCGTGCCGCCGGCCATGGGGGTGAGAAAAAAAAGCTCACGCGCCGGCCATGGCCATGGTGAGAGGAAGAGGAGCTCGCCGTTGACCGTTGTCTGGCCATTAGAAAAAAGGACCTCGCACCGCGGCCATAGGGGAGAGGAAGAGGAGCTCGCCGTTGGCCGCCCGAAGCTATCCCAGCCATGACCACCGCCGCGCCGATGCTTCTCTGGAGCTTCTCCTCCGCGTCCACCTGGAGCTACCCGCCCATGGCTGCCGCCGTGTCGGAGCTTCTCTGGAGCCATGGAGGAGAGGAAGAGGGCTGTTGGTGGCGCGGAGAAGCACGCAGAGGCGGCGGCGGCCATCGGGCGCGCATATGGCGGTGGTCGGTGGGGCTACGGGGGCTGCGGTAGATGGCTGGCGTGGAAACCTGGAGTCTGGTGGATGAGATGGTGGAAGAAGATAAATCGTTGAGAGAATAACGTTTGGATGATATTTTGCCACGTAACTGTCCGACAGAGGAACGCGCGCCCGGACGTCACGGTCCTAGCATTACCGTTTTACTTAAAGTTTGATCCCTCATCTTATATAAAAAATTATATTTTTTGTTATGGTTTGTCTTATTAATAAAAGATTTTAAGGTTTGATCCCTCATCTTATTTAAAAAATTATACAAAATATTAAATTTTTGTTATGGTTTGTCTTATTAATAAAAGTTTTTAAAGAATGACTTAAATTTGACTATATTTGTATAATTTTTTGAATAAGATGAGCAATCAAACTTAGGTAAAAAAAGTAAAAAAAACCTATAATTTACAACGGAGGTAGTACTTAAGTGATTCACCTTTTTTTTTGTCGACAATGTGAATCAATTTGTTTACGTCGTATTACTGCTACGATGCGTATGTTTGTTTGTCTGGGTTTGGGAGTATTTGTTCTCGTCATTGTTTCGATATTGCTCTATTGTCTTGGTAAGTCCAAACTAACACAACACATGACTACAGTTTATCTCCAACTAATACTCTTGTAAAAAAATATTTAATGGCATTTGGTTCATGATATTTGCCACTATAATTTTTGAAAGGCCTAGAAAGTGGAGCACTAGCATCGTGCTTGGAGACCCGGGCCTCGGGGCGAATCCGGCCAAGAATACCATTTGCATGAGCTCGTCATTACGATGGCCATACAGAATTCCATGTGACCCAACAAAAGGTACATTCTGCGAGAATTGAGAACGGGTTAATTGATGTATTTGGATGCTGCTTTACAACCATAGACTTTGTATCGTGCCAAGGCTTTGGTGGTTCAATCATCTCTTTTCCGTGCCAAGGCCACTATTTGTTCCACTCCCGTGCCATCACATTTCCCCTCTTCTCCACATCTCACCAATTATCTAGTTAACACCCAACTCGCATTGTTAGCGTTATTCGTGCGCTGTATAATGTGTTTCTCCTTGTGGCATACACCTATCACATTGCATTGCACTTAAACAGAACACATCCCTTTCACTTCAATCAGAGCACATTATTTTTCCACAATGAAAATGATAGTCGGCTCACAATCTCCGGCACATACATTCAATAGTGGCACATAGGTTCAATCTCACATTTTTCTGAGTTGTCGCACTAGAAAACCGTGAGTGCGGATGTCATTGATCAGAGACAGGAGTTAGGCACAGATTAACACGCTTTTGTTTGTTAGTTTTTGTTGTTTTGGTTTCTTTTCCTTCGCCCGTGGAGTAGTCAGAACCAGTCAAAAAAGTGGTGGCCGCTGCATAAGAGACTGAGCAAGATCGCCGCCCGGCCGCCATAAGCACGCCTTGGTGGTTCAGTTAGCAGGCAGAATGGCCACCGGCGGCTCAACTAAGTACCCAGATCTAAGGTTTATATACTTTCCCACTAAGTATCATTATTGCGTTAGCACACATGCTATTAGGCCAGTCTCAGTGGGGGTTTCATCGACACACTTACCTAGAGTGACACATCATCTAAGAGAAGTTTGAAACTATGATGAAACACCCTCCTTCAATGCAAAGTTTCATCTCGTGTTGTTCCCAAGACAACATGCAAGACACAAGCTGTCTAGAGTACCGTGTAGAGAGAGTTTCATGAGGATGAAACTCATTTCACATCTCTCTTCATTAATACACTGCCACATCATCAAAAATGCTGACATGGCAGTCTATTTAATGCTGATGAAACTCCCACTGAGACTGGCCGTGTTTAGATGTAGAAAAAGGCCTCAAAACAGTGAAAAGTCTTTCATCATCGAAAACCGTGTCAGTAGTTTAACGACACTACTTTCCATCCCTTTTACCACATTTAAACACCCCTTAGGGAGAGCATAAATCTATCAGAGACACAGGCAAGGTGTTGGTTCTGGTCAACCTGAAGCAGGGTGACTGATCTTTGATCAGAGAGAGGCCTTGACGGAAGCCAAGACTGTCGCTAACAGTTTCACCGTTCCAACTTGAAATTATAAACATCCTAGTACAATGCTATTTCTCAATAGCTGTGCATTATTTTAGCAACTTGTGCCGTTGTATGCAGAGGAATAGGTACAGTGGACAGTGGACCATGAGCTCATAGCCAGTGCCAAAACAACACAAGCAAACAGAGCAAAAGGCGGAGGAACAGTCCAAGGGAGTTGCACGAGATCAGGTCGCTAGTCAAATTGTTTAGCCTAACTAACGGAAGAATATGCAGAAGCAGACCACACATGAAAATAAGCTGCAGAGAGAGAGACAGAGAATCTATCTGCGCCTGCATATGATGTGGTCCAGGAACACTGAAGCTAGAGCTCCTGGTGCGTGGTGCCCTGTAGTCATATAAGCATGGCCTTGTTTATTCATCCCTAATTCCAGCAGTTGATTTGTCCAACCGATTTCTTTCAAAAAAAAAATTGTTTAACCTACTGGTTTATGGGCTCCAAGGTTTGCCACATGCACAGTTGGCGCCTAAACCCCTACCGGAACCATTTGATTACATACCTGCCCCCACTAGCCACCAACGATGGCATTTCCGAGGACTCCCAAATTTCATTAACTAATGTAAAAAAAAAGTACTGTGGTTTAATCACAACGAGCATGCGGTGCAAGGGTGTACACCCTCTGTCCCTTAATAAAAGTCGCTAGGGAAACGCGCTGCCCTCACAAGAACGATTCCCGAGCCACTATCAATTAGGGACGGAGGGAGTAGGCAATACTGTAAGAGACGAACATAAACATCACTAACATAGTGGGGGGAGAGGCAGTAAAACTACTCTGGAAACTGTGGAAGATAAGTAGTACTGCATCCAAACCCAAAATATATAACCTACATAGGTGTGGCATGGAGCTTTGGATTCTTCTTTTATTTTTGAACATTTTGTTGGTTTTGCAAGGAAATTTGTGAAATATTGGGCCTAGATTGACTTAGAACACCCTAATGTACTGCGCTTCAAATAGTTTATGAACTTGGGAAATTGAGGGGGTTCGCCAAGACACTTCCTAGTTTTCATAATCACCATGACATGAGAAGCATGAACCGTCTAAACCGAAACCGATTAAATGGATTATGGTGGGTTTTCCCATCAGTTCACTCTTCTTCTCTTGCCTCTATCACCGATCAGTACTGTACTGTAGTACTAGGAGTTGTGAAGAAAAAAAAATGGAACCACCCGAGCGACGATAATTAGAGCGAGCGGGAGATGCCAGACGTAGGAATCATTGGAGACCGGTGGAGTTTGCGCAGAATGGAACAAATCCTGTTTGGATCTGCCTAACTAATCTAGCTAATTTTAGCACTAACTGGTCCAAACAGTGCTCGATACAAGAAACTTTTGTTTCCGTAATACGCTTATAAAAAAAAGAAAAAGTTCAAATTACTCCTCTCAAGTATAAGCAAAGTCCCGATAATCCATTAAATATGTTTTAGTTTAATTTACCCCCTTTGGTTCAACTTGCCTCTTAATACAATCTGTCTTTTTTGTTTCTCTATGTACAAGTGGAATTTTGAGTTTGAATTTTGCGAGTTGATAATAGATATCATAACACATGTTAAAAAAATACATCATGATTTTTATTATTATTTTCATACGGTAGGATATTTGATAAGAAATTAATCATTGACATTCAAAATCATGTGAAAAAAATGACGAAAAATTTATAATATATTTTTTTAATATACATTATGATGTCAACTACCACCCTGTAAAATTTGAACTCAGGATTCCACTCATGTATGGAGAAACGAAAAAGACAAATTATATTATGAGATAATTTGAACCAAATGCTATAGTTTAAGGGGTAAACTGAACCAAAACATACTTTAGGGGGTTCATTTGATGCATCATGGCACCAATATTGTGTTGGTGGAAATTAATGGCATCATCGGTCATACTTATGTTCTAATTTGAGATATGATGCCACAAAATGGAGATATGATGCCACAAGGATTGCAAAGCCGTAGGTACTCTGGGAACAAAACAAAATGTAGTAGAGCATATGCCCCCATTACAAGATCCGTAATTTCAACTATGCTTCGTAACGTCCATCAACTATCCTAATCCTACTACTAGGAATTTTTTGGCTGCCAAAAACTAATCAACTATCCCACTACTAGGATTTGTGTGGCGTGCTAAAAACTAATCGCTACAAAACCGAATAACATTAAATGACAGAGACTTTAAAATAATATCACCTTCGCTAAAAACTCGAAATTGATCCATTAAAATATTATCGGACTCATCTTAACCCGACTCGACCTGAACCGATCCATTAAAATATCATCGAGTTCATTTAACCCCAACTCGACCTCAACCATCCAACTATCAATAATTGATATTGGCATCAAGAACCACTTAGCCCCCTCCTCCCCTCTTTCTATCACACATGCATGCAAGCCATTGCACCAGTTGCCCAAGCTCTGATCTAGCATCTCCTCTACCAGCTGGGCCTCGCTCTTTTACTGTAATGTCCTCCATCATGTCATTACCGCACTATGATGTTGCCTTCAAATCTCTTTTGCCACAACTTATGTTGAGGAGTTTTAAAAAGATAGCATGTCATGATAGATCGGTAGCACACAACTAAGTAATTATCATAGATGTATCTTTTTTAATAATTTGGCATCCTATTCAGTGATTGGTTGGAATATGGATCTTTTGGATGTCAATATGCTAGAGCCATACATTCAACATGTTAATTGTAGCCCAGTTGGTTGGAACTACAACTGTGGAGTTAGTGGTAATGGTTCAAATCATCCCCAAGTCAATTTTCCCCTGGATTTTTGGGTGTGCTGGCGCTCAAGACTGAAGAAAAGGAGGAGTCGGAGACAAAAAAAGAAGAAGAAAAGAAATGGAGAGTGTGCTGGCGTTCAAGACTGAAGAAAAGGAGGAGTCGAAGACAAAAAAAAAAAGAAACGGAGCAGGACGGTGTGCTGGCGCTCAAGACAAGAAAATTAGGAGTTGGATGGAGACGAGACCGTGAGTCGGAGACAGATTAAAAAAAGTGAAGACCGAAAAAAAGGTGTGGGCCCCAAGAAAGACCGGGAAAAAGGCAGAGACGTTCCTCGCTTTATTATTAGATAAAGATAAGATCAATGGTCAAACGTCGCAACTAAAAGTCAATAACGATAATTATTTCGATAAGAAACTAGTAATTTGTTTGCAAACAAAAACGTTTTCCATTGCTCGCATGCAAAGTTGTTTTGCGATCACGCACACATCCCATCCATGACCCACGCATATGCCCAAACCTAATCCGATTAAATTGAACTAAACAAGAGTGATCGGTGGTGATCGGTGAACATTACCAGGCGGCGGCCCATTTACGTTTGAGCTAATTTCCTACATGCCATTGAAAAATATAACTCATCCTCTATATGCCATTGAACTCTATATGCCATTGAAAACTAGTTCATCCCTTCAATGCCACTGGTTATAATTTATCATTCCCTATGTGCCATTGCTGTTAGGAACACAAGCTAACGGCGTTAGATTGAGTGAAATTTCTACTTTTTGAACGATTTTGCCCCTGCTTTCTTTGCTATCCAGGACGAGGCGTCATCGCCGGCAGCTGCACAGAGCTGCAGCGAATCATTCACAAAAGAGGAGAAGAGTGTGGGAAGAAGAGAAACGTCGTGATGAGCTTGTTCCATTTCCAACCCGACGGCGATTCGGCGAACAGCGACGGAAAAGGAGTCCCCGGCGAACGGAAACAGAAGAGGACAACAGTTGAGGGGAAACGAGGGAGCAACTTGCCACGCTGTCTCCCACTCTCCCTCACGCCTGCACAATGCCACGGTAGGTGCCCCAGCCCCCCGACCTGACCTTTCAAAGTGGAGAGGGGAGGGAGAGTGCAGTGATTGTCTGATTGAGCAGTCTGCTAGCCCGGCTAGTCTGTGATGTGAAATCTCCTTTTAAACGACACCCCACCCCTACCCTACATACAGTACTAGACGTGAATTGTTCCTTGTGCACTCGTGCTTCCTTGTTTACCCAATGCTGCTAGCCAGGCCTAGGGCTACTGCTGGCAAAGCTTGTTTAGGGCACTTCGCCAGGTTTTCATCGATACTTGTAGGTGGTGTTTGGTTGGTGTATAACACCTTATACAGCCTTCCATAATGCAGTATATCCTTGTTTGGCGTCATGTACGTATAGAGGAGTTATACTGCATATCCTTGTGCAAAACGGCTCGTACGGCTTGCACAGTGGGAAACGCATTTCAGCTGCTTTCCCCGCTTGTGTAGCCTGCACATGTTAGTGCAGTGGGCTAGCCTACCCATCATCCCAATCGAACCAAGCAACAAAACCCGCAAGTTGATAGGGTTATCGCCGCCGGAGGCAGGATTCGCCGCCAGCTCCATGCCCTGAGATCACCACCACCATCAGGAGGCGCTTCTCGGACACCGTGCCCCCACGGACAAGGGTTGGGCGCTGCCGCACCTCGCACGCCTTCAGGCGGGGCCGCCATTCTAGATCTGGAAAAGGGAAAGGAAGGGAAGGAGGAAGTGGAAGAGGTACTGCCGACTTCGGGAGAGAGGGACAGAAAGGGAGAGAAGCGGAGAGAGGGGGAGGGGATAAACGGTGACCGTGGGGTTAAAAAGGGGTCAAGTGCACTGTGCACGGTTGGGCTACCAGTAGCCAGGTGAGCGGTATGCACACCGATGTTGTGCAAGTGGTAGGTGGAACAGGGCTGTGCAGGCTACCAATCAACAAGACACAGCTTCCATAATGCAGCCAAACCACGTTGTGCACCCTACCAAACGTGATATATGCAACTCAACTAGAGCCTGTTGGAAGCTGCCATGGGCTGACTGGTAGGCAGGCTTGGGACTAGCGAACCAATCACCACCGTAGTAATCTTCTTTGGATTGACACGATGAGAAGGGTGAAGGCAGATCCTAGTAGCACAAAGGGAAGCAACCAACGGGCACGGCATCTGGGCAGACATATTTTACCCAAAGCAAAAGGGCTGAGGTTTTTCAGACAAGAACAGCGGGTATAGTGGTACTGGTATTCATCAGCAGGGTTTGAATGCCGTGTTTAGATTCCTCACAGAAAGTTTTCTACCCATCACATCGAGGAGAATCTTACATGGATGAAATACGAAATGTAGATGAAAAAAATAACCTATTACATGGATGGAGTGTATATCGCGAGACGAATCTAATGAGCTACTTAATCCATGATTTGTAATATTAATGCTACAGTAACCGTCCGCTAATTATTGATTGATAACCCTCCATTAGATTCGTCTCTCGATTTTCTGAATAGTGTAATTAGTTTTATTAGCAGTTGACGTTTACTACTTATAAATGATAAATTTTATTTGATGTGATATTTTCAAAAAAAAACTTTTCAACCATCTGAACACACCGTATCGTCGTCCATGGAAGCATGCTGCAGCCGGAGACGCGCGCTCTCCATCAAGCATTCTGGGGCAGGCTGAATGGAATCACTGGACTTCACTTGATGGCATTATTTGTTGACTCACAGACGTTAGCTACCGACAGAAACGACAAATAAAGAGCTCTAAGCAAAAGCAACTGCATTACTCCAAGGAGTGATATACTCCAAGGAGTGATAGGCAAGAATCAAACCCAGGGTTTTTTTTACCGTTGGTAACCGGTCCGGTTTGACCGGTTACCGGTCAAACCGGTCCGGTCCGGTAGCATAATAGGGCTGGTTACTGCTCAAAACCGACCCTACCAAACCGCTCCTACTGGTTAACCGGCCGGTTTGACCGGTTTACCGGACCGGTTTTTATTCCAAAAAAACCGGTACTGTAGCGAAAAAAAACCATGTGCTAAACTTTAGTAGGTGTCACATCGGACGGAGTTGGAATGTCCGATGGAGTTACCAATAAAAAATAAATTACAGAACTCGTGAGTACACAATGAAACAAATTAATTAAGTATAATTAATTCGTCATTAGCACATGTTTACTCTAGCAGCACATTGTCAAATCATAGACTAATTAGGTTTAAAAATTTCGTCTCACAAAATAGTCACAATCTATGTAATTAGTTATCTTTTAAATTTATATTTAATACTCCATGTATGTAAAATTCTTTTCGACTGTGATAGGTGCTAAACTTTAGCAACGAGAACCAAACAGGGCCATCTGTCAAGTAGGATCAGATCAGTCAAAACATATTACTAGTACTCCGTACATCCCTGCGGTAACAAAAGGTAAAGCAAAAGCTGACCTGCAGGATGAAGTGAGATTTTCAAATTACTCGAGAAAAGGGTGCGGATTTTGCATTGGTTTGCCGCTGCACTGCCAGTGCCAGTACACATGTCGGTAGCAAGTAAAACCACCCTGCGTACCGTCTGATCCGCCAGTGATTTGCTCTGGACCTTTCACGCGTGCGTGTGGACTGTGGAGTGTGGAATAGGCGACGCTCCTTTTGTTTTTTCTTGTTTTCCCTCGTTGTAATGGTCTGATCACTGCAGGCATCCTGATAACCACGTCGCGAGCAGTTTTTTGACAAGAGGAGAACGATGGTCCCCTTGCAGTTAATCACGTGTTTTTTCAGCACCAAACTTCATGAGCACTGTCCAATGATGCAAGAATGGGCATAAACGATGTGAGGATAAGAACAACCCAAACTACCCGAAATTCAAAAGGTTTTCATCTAGAGAATTGTGTTAGTTCATTTTTTTCTCTCTGTGCACGCAATCCAATCCAAAATCTTTTCACCTTTTTCGTGAACTAAACGCAAAAAAAAAAAAAGAACTGTGCAGCTAACTAGCCGAGACCGAGATGGCTGCCAGTGGGAGATAGCTAGCCTGCTGTTGGCCTAGCTACCTGCAAGCTGCAGCTAACAAGACAGAATAATTCCATTTAAAAAAAAACACCAAGAGAGAATTCCCTATGATAAATATAACACATCCCTTACTTGTCACTGAAAAAATTAAGTATCCCTTTTAATACCATTGCATTCAATTTTTTAATCCTTTATATGCCATTCGGTTAGTTTCAGCCATTACATGTGTCGGACGTTGTTATGGACCCACATTTTACATTTTTCTAAGAGGTTATCTAAAATAGGTATAAGACACAGATTTTAGAGTTACAATTTCACATTTTTAGGGCTTAGACGCAAAATGTCCTCACCCATGGGCCATGGCCCAGGCCGCACAAGACCTGAGGGCGGCGGTGGTGGCTCTACTCACCTTCGGGTTCAGGGGCAGGTGGCGGAGGCACACGACTTAGCCATTATTGAACTGTGATGACGATGAGTAACGGGCATTGGCGGCACCGCCGACCACCTCCGCGTGGAGAACCAAGGGCAAAACGGGGAAAGAATTACAAGTGGAGCATGGAAGAAAATCCATGTAGACTTCCTCGCAGTTAATCTTTTCCGAATATACCTGATCATGGGTCGGGTCGAGTCGGGTTCGGGTCGGGTCATGTCGGGTTGGCGGGTCAAAATTGTTGACCCGCGCCCGACCCGTGGTATGGTCGGGTCGGGTTGTGCCGGGTTCGGGTCGGGTTTCGGGTTTCACGTGTAATTTTTCGGGTCGCGTCGGGTTGGGTCGGGTTTATTTTGGTGTTTCGGGTTAAAAAATTGACCCGCGCCCGACCCGTCACATGCTCGGGTCGGGTCGGGTTTTATTCGGGCGGGTTGGGTCGGGTTTATCGGGTCGGGCGGCCCATGATCAGGTATATTTCCGAAACATCATGTCACAGCAGCGAAATCCTATGCTTTTCGTTTTTCTTCGCACCCCCCCCCCCCCCCCCCCCCCCCCCCGGGGCATTGCATTCATTGATATTTGCTCATTTTCCACGGCCAAACGGCTGTCGAAACAGTGTGTTTTACAAGTTTTTTTAGATAATGGAACAAAGTTCTTAGCTTCTGCATTCCGAGGGATGCTCGCGGTTGATCATTACAAGCTACCCTTCAGTCTCTACTGTATCCATCAGAGTAGTTATCATTGGAGGGAATACAAACTGAAGGGTACCTTATAAAAAAAATGTGAATTATATATTACATATGAAAGTATTTATCATAATGAATTTAAAAGCAACAAAGATTGTGATGTTGAACAATAAATTTTTATAGAAATTAACAGTCAAAGATTAGAAAAATTGACTTAGAAAAACTAAAATAATAACTATTTTGAAACAAAAGTGTACTATATTGCCCTTTCTAATTCACCATACTCCATTGAAAAATGCATTTTTTATGTAACATATCTATAGCTAGGTGAAAGTTATAATATGTAATTTGTTTTTTTAAATAAAATAATATGTAATTTGTACAATTCAGTATTTAAATTGAATAAAAAGACAGTAGTACTAGGAAATCAAGGCAGTACTATATATTTTTGTATAAAAAAATCGAGCACTAGCTGGTTTTGTCCGAACAACTTTTTTTACTCTCTTTTCCCCTTAGAGATACATATATATTGTTTGCATTATGATTTATGAAATGGTGCATGATTATTTGTATATCACCTACGATCACGAGATTACGCTTTTAGTAATTCATGAAGCCAACTTCACGATTATTGGCTGTAAACAACTTTGCAAAATATTAAATATACACTTGCATGCACACTTTTATCCTTAACATATTTTTTATAACATGCTATATTTTTTTTGTGTGTTAGGAGGGTTTCCCCACGCATACTCTGGCAGTCTTGCTGTTGGTCAAATGATGGAGCCATGTTCTGTCGAGAAAACAAACCTGTTTTTTTGACACACACATAACTCATGTCAATCCTTGGATGCTATCCTTGTGATTATTTTGAAGCCACTGTCACATGGTTCTAAAGTTCGGGGTTAATGATGGGTGTGGTTGGAAGGAGGATGAAATGAGGGGTCTTGTACTCTTTTGTGTGGGACTGTGGGTGCTGGATGCGCATAGGGAGAACGGGGTTGTGGTGGGTTTGTCGATGAGATTAGAGACAAATGGTTCCACTCGCACCTCCAGACCTCCTGTAGTGGTTGCCTGGTTGGAGTTGGACTCCCCAAACCCACACGAGCGGCCTCTGAAGGTGAACCTTACCCAAGAAAAACAAATCATAAACACTCTGAGTTACTGTAGTAGCAAGATCGGTCCACTCGTGGCAATACGGGGCTGCTGGGTTGCAAGATAACAACTGCACGTCTGCATCGGATCCCAGTGGTGACCACTCAGCCCTTCTGCTATCATACTCATAGAAAGACCAGGGAAAAGGAAGTCTGAAATTACAGCCAAACCCATGGCCATCTCTCTAAAAGCCTCGAGGCATCCAACTACCAAAGAACTAGAGACAGAGCGAGATAAAATAAAACTAAAGGAAGCAGGGATTTTGTTGGAGCGTTAGAGCCAGAGCAAGGCCAAGAGGCTCACCTCCTCCTCCTATATTAGGCAGCCTCCCTGCAGCTGCACCAAGCAGTCCCCTTTCCTCTCTTCTCCACATTTGCAAGTGCAGCTTCCTCTCCCTCAATCTCTCCTGGGCCGGCCAAATGGTTGATGAGATGGCTTGTTTCTCCGGCCGTGCTCCACCGGCGGCGGCTCTGTCTCCGTTCCACCAGGAACAAGAGCAGTCCGCCGTCGTTTCGGAGGAGGTGTACCGCGGCCATGGCTATGGGGGCGGCAATGGGCAGGGGAAGCTCTGCGCTAGGGGCCACTGGCGCCCCGCCGAGGACGCCAAGCTGAAGGAGCTTGTCGCGCAGCACGGCCCCCAGAACTGGAACCTCATCGCCGAGAAGCTCGACGGCCGATCAGGTGAGTGAGTATTGCAATGTGGTGGATTCGAACGTGAATTAGAAAATTCAACCAGCTGACCGATGTTCGCTCTGCTCCGACGGAACAACAATGGAGCAGGGAAGAGCTGCCGGCTGCGGTGGTTCAACCAGCTGGACCCGCGGATCAACCGGCGGGCCTTCTCGGAGGAAGAGGAGGAGCGGCTGATGGCGGCGCACCGCGCCTACGGCAACAAGTGGGCCCTGATCGCACGCCTCTTCCCGGGCCGCACCGACAACGCCGTCAAGAACCACTGGCACGTCCTCGCCGCGCGCAGGCAGCGCGAGAACCCCGGCGCGGCACGACGCCGCAAGGCATCCTCCTCGACGTCCTTGTCGTCGTCGCACTTCGCGCCAGCCGCCGCCGCCGCCGCCGCCGTCCACCACCACCACGGCTCCGTCCCTCCCCTGCCGCTCCAAGCCGGCGGCGCGCACACCCAGCACGGCATCCACACGGAGGCGGCGTGCAGCGGCGGCGAGTCGTCCGAAGAGTCGGCGTCCACCTGCACCACCGACCTCTCCCTCGGCCTCCGCCGGCGCGTCCACGCCGGCCGCGTTCTCCGTTCCCTCGCCAGCGCGCCACCGGGTGGCGGTCTCCGAGTCCGACGACCGCTGCGGCAAGCTCGCCCGGCCCTTCTTCGACTTCCTCGGCGTTGGCGCGACATGACACGATGGGTGGTCCTGGCGGGGTGGCGGTGGGCCGGTGGTGTACACGATCAAATCACCCGTGGTCACTGGTCAGGATGAAGCCAGTCATTAGGAACTTATTTTACTGGCCAAACACTCAGAGATGTAGTTACCGCCACGATCAGAATTTTGGCCTGGGATGCTGTAGTAAGCAGCGTTCTGAAATCCGCGCTGCTGCGTGGGTGCTGGTGTGGACAGAGGAATCTTCCACCAAGTAACTGAGAACCTTTTCAGATAGTGATTTAACTCTTACACATAAGTAGTTACTTTTTCTCATTCTACTATCATTAATCGGAAGCTTATTTATTATCCACTTTAAAAGTAATCCAAAAATAAAAAAGACAAAATATTCGATGGACGTTTTAACATCGTTGATAACAATAGACATTGAATTTGATTTGTTTCTAAATTACCCACGTTTGCTATTATGAAACAATTAGCTAGACCAAAACACCCTAATACTCACTTATAAATTTATCCACATATTTTTCTACAAACATACTCATATCTATCGTTAGTGAAAAATCCTTAACGAAAAGTGTATGAAATTACCATATAACATTAAATGTTATAATAGCCCAAAATACCTCGAATGCATGCTTCTAAGTTAACATTATTTACCATTCTAATAAAGAAACATAAAGTAACACTATAATGTATTGTTCTACTATGTGGTTTTCATTAAAACATCATGTATTTATTTAGTTTTTTCTCTCAATTATGTGGTGCTATTTAAAGATGGATGTAAGAACTAAAGGAAATGGAGTATTTTGTAATGGATGTCCACACATATACTTACAAGCATCGTATATATAATAAAAAAATGGTGCAAGACTGTCATTAGAGTAGATAAATAGAACGAGAATAGGCGATCAATACATACGCTTGTCAGTCATGCATGATGCATCTCACAAAAGGTCGGTAATGTGATGACCCGAGCTGAGACTCTCTGCTTGAGGTGAGCTGATGATCTGAGCATGCCTAATGCATTACTAATACTTGGTACTTGCTAATGTCAGTCAGTTTGAACACTAGGAAATGATTAAAGTTGTTAGATTACTGTGCACACGTACTACCTAGTGTTTACCATAAGAGCTAGTAGTATATATGAATTTGAGGTCTTGTTTTTGGGCGTCGGATGTGTAAATTTGGCCCGATTATATATTGTTCTGGCTCAGGCTACTACAGTACTATTGTACTAACAAAAATTAAACATACCCTGTATGAAGATTAATTTAACCTCTCGCCTCTAACCAAAAAAAAGGTGCGCATGCCTAGCTTATTGACACTCTAGTCCACTCCACACCACACATACGCATTGGAGCTAGCCTTGGATGAAACCCGATCGACCTTCAAGTCTTGATGGTGTCCAAGAAAACGCGAGGACGCATACACATCCTCGTGCCCCTCGTCGCCTAGCCTACCCTGGAATTCCCAAGCTCAAAGACCGTGCCTGCAGCGAGCGGTGCGGCAGGCAGTACACAAGCAGCCTGTCTGAGCTCAAATGAAAATGCAACTCGAGGCGTGGCCGCTCGCTCGTTTCCTGGGTCACGCGCACGAGCGGTCTCACGATCCGTGCTCTTCTCTGCTCTGTTGCTGACAATCCCTCTCACCGGCCGGTGCCTCGTCGCCGGCGCTCGGCGCTCGCATGGCTGGCCGCGCCGGCCGGCCGGCGTCTGGAACGAGGATACACTACACACACCCAGTATTGACCGGCCGGCTACCGGTCCTTCTCACCTCACCGTTAACTTTGACTACTAGGCCTGCTCTTAACCTCATATGCAGTCCGAGTGACAGTCTGGCCGTGTTTAGTTCCGCGGTGAAAAGATTTTGGAAGGGAATCTTTTCACATTTGAATTATTAAATATAGAATAATTAAAAAACTAATTGCAGATTACGTTTGGAATTCGTGAGACGAACGTAATGAACCTAACTAATCTGTTATTAGCACATGTTTACTGTAACATTACTGTAGCAATTTAGTGTCTAATCAAGGCCTAATTAGACTCATTGGATTCGTCTCGCAAATTCCAGTCCATCTATATAATGCGATTTGTTTTTTACCTACATTTAGTACGTCATACATGTGTCTAAACATTCATTTTGGATTTTGGATTTTGGAACTAAACAAGCCAGAGTATTGGTTGCACTGCATAGCGCACGCCCAGCCTGCTTAAACTAATCTCGAGTTATGGGAGTCTGAGTGCCCTCGGAAATGCAATCGTTGGTGTTTAGTGAGGGCAGGTAGCTAACCCAAGATACTCAAATGGTTTCGGTAG
Organism: Urochloa ruziziensis; assembly: GCA_015476505.1. Classification (NCBI taxonomy): domain Eukaryota; kingdom Viridiplantae; phylum Streptophyta; class Magnoliopsida; order Poales; family Poaceae; genus Urochloa; species Urochloa ruziziensis. The sequence goes on along the minus strand of CM027122.1, from coordinate 16,475,706 downwards.
GGGGTTTAGGCAGGCGCCAACTGCATTATACTAGTTGTCAGTGGTACTATAGTCTATAGCATGAGGCAAACAAATCAGGTAGTATGGGAATTAGTGGGTACTATAGCTTAGCTTAAGAACAGGAACGGCTCTAGTTTCAGTGTTCCTGGACCACATCGTGCGTATGTAGATGCAGATAGATTCTCTGTCTGTCTGCCTCTGTAGTTAGCTAGGTTTCATATACTAGTATAATATAATGTGGTCTGCACATTCTTCCGTTAGACGCTAAATTGACTACTAGTGAACTGAGATCAGTCTGGTGATGGTCCCGAGCATCCCTCTTCTCGCTTGGCCTTGGACTCTTCCTCTGGCCTTTGGCTCTGTTTGCTTGCGCTGCTTGGCAGTGGGAACAGTGGAGCACTGTCACTCACTCACTCTGCTTGCGCCGACACAGATGCGAATGGCTAGCAGTAGCCCAGACCACAACTGATACTGATCGAGCCGATGAAATTGATTGTAACAATCACCCAATATTCACCATAACCTTATCAGTTTAACAACATCTCTGCTGTGAAGTATCTGTTGATTTTGTCGTGTCCTACTCGGGCTTTATTTAAAACAAAATAAACACATGATGGCTGGCTGGTGCGGCACACGCATACAAACCCCAGATCTTGGAAACTAGCGTCGAGCACCACCAAAAGCAGGGCAAAAGGCAGTGCCGTAGGTGTCACATTCTCCCTAGAACCGGGCAAAATGTGGCCATTGAGTTCGTTCTCTACTTGCCACGAGCACGACGATGGTGCCCGCCGCGCGGAGACGTGTGCACTAATTGTACTAGGACTAATTTAGCAGTAGCCTTTAACGAACTCAGCTCTCGTCTAAGTGCAGGCACCGACTGGCAGCTACCACTGCTTTTTTGACTGGATCTGAGACTTCACGCGGCCACGAAGAAGAAACTGGTGAATGAAAAAAAGGCGCTGAACACGTTGCCTAACTCGATCCTGTCTGCGGTTAAGGACAGCCGTATCCATCCAACGACATGCGAGCTTCATGCCAAATCACACAGCTGCTTTCACTGATGTGTCCTCAACTGTGGCCTAGTATGTCAGTTAAAAGGCACTTTGGTTGTGTTGGAAAATTTGACGCTGGTTTGACCTTTGTTGAAAGGTTCGGTATACTCATATGTCGTCGTCGTACTGCCTGAGAGACTCCAGTATAGATGATGGAGATTTTGACAGGGACTACAGCTACAGATCGAGGACCCTTTTCGAATAGATCAGCAGCTTCAACGACCAAATTGACCATCAAAAACAACACTTGCAGAGACGTACACGGGAGACGAGAGAGAACTAGATAGAGATCGTGAATCAAGGCATCAAGCATCGTTTTCGTGGTAGAAAATTGTGGTACTAGTGTACTACCACAGTTGAAGTGAAAGGTGTGTTCCACTACCACGATGCAAACATGCAATTCAAACAGTACCACATTGAAACCTGTGATGACAATTCGGCAACGAAAGCCTAACTTCTAAATATATACGAAATGAGTGTAGCTCAGCTAGAAAAGTTTCTTGTGATGGAACATATCGTGATCATAAATTTACCGTCAATTGTTCCGTCCGGTCGATCCACCGTGTGCCCCTACACCCCACGTGATGGGCCCCGCTGCCAGCTCTACTCGTTCCCACCGCCCCTTCCTGTCCCTTTCCCAGAGCGCAGATCCACTTTGTTTCTCCCACATTCTCCATGGATTCGGGCGTACGGAGCGAGGTGGCGGCTGAGCTCCACACACCTGTTGGGGACGCGAGGTCGCGGCGGGTGCAGCCAAGCTCCGCCACCATCGCAAGGAGGCGACGGCACATGACCGTGGACGCGGCAGCCGCTGGCCGAGCGTTGCGCCCCGCAGGGTGTACGCGAGGCGGCGTGCTCGGTCGGAGGAGCGGCGGCGGAGTTCGCCCCCGCCAAGTGGACGCGAGCCGACGACGACCGACCGGTGGCAGATCTTTGCCTTCGGTGGTCGACAGGTTTGTCAAAATTTTTTTTTCAAAAACATCTTCTAAAATTTTTTTTGCAAAATATTTCTCCTCTATTTTTGAAAACTTTTTAGAAATTTTTACGTATTTTTTTGAAAATCTTTCTCCTCCATTTTTCGAGATGTGTTTTATTTTTTGAAAAATGTTTCTAAAATATTCCTCATTTTTCATTTTTTTCATTTTTTCTATTTATAAAGAAAATTATTATAAAAGGAAAGTGGGGGCCAGTGGATTTTCCCAAACGGGCTGTCTGAAATTGCCCGGACGGGAGCCTCCGTCTGGGCGACCGTAAACTAGCATTCCCTTGGAACATATTCACCATGTGCTTACATTTTCTGGTTTTCTCAAAATTAATGGAGCTATTATTTTGGTAGTAAGCGACGTGCCTCTCAGTAACTAGGGGCTTGTGATGAGTGTATGGGAGAGTCTGCATCCGTAACTTATTTTCCAAAAAGGCCTAACAATACATGTAGAAGGACCAAAGTAACAATGGCATGTTTGGATGGGTTAAGGCTAGCTTGTAGCTGCAGTTAAATATTGTTTGTATCCTCAGCTAATATATGGTGGATTCTTGGTTAAAACTTAAAAGTCTATTTAACCTTCCCTCTCTCTTCCCCTTTCTCCATTAGCTTGAGGTAGGTAGGAGGGCAAAAAACGTTTTTTGGTAGCTATTAGAATATATCCGATGGTTCCAAGTTATATTGAAAAGTGTAAGTATTTATTATTAGTAAAAAAATAATATGGCTCTCCTAAACATTCTGAATGAACCCTTAACTCCATCCCCATGAGTCATCGATAATGATAAACAGAAAATAGGATAACTCAAACAATAGCACAATGCAAACAAAATTAAGAATAATGTTGTCATTTGAGCTCCTTAGTCCTATATAGTATTTTTTTTGAAAGCATATACTATATTATTATATATTATTATAGTACTACTCCCTCCGGTTCGATAAAGGAAGTCGTTTTGGACAAGATTTGAGTCAAACATTGGGAATATAAATCGTGAATAACTTTTAAGTCCTTGAGTTTAGAAATGTGAAAACTACATGAATAGATTTGTCTTGCAAAATACTTTTATAAAAGTATACATATGTTAGTTTTTAATAAATATCTTTATAAAAATAAGAAGTCAAAGTTGTACTTTGGAGACCGTGTCGCTGTCCTAAACGACTTCTTTTACTGAACCGGAGGGAGTACCTCCGTTCCAAATTGTAGGTCGTTTTGGATTTGTTAGGTTCATAAATTTTGCTACGAATATGGACATAATGTTTGTTGGTGCGTAACAAAGATTATGAATCTAAAAAGCCAAAACGATCTATAATTTGAAACTGGGTAGTACAAACTAAAACTACATGGATTATATAGTATAAAAAGGAGTAGTACCAATTAACCGGTTGGACCGGATGGTCGGTGCTGCCGAGCGTTCCGTCGCGGCCGGGCGCACGAGGCCGCCGGGGGCCAGCAGTGCCGCAAATCGGGCCACGTGGTGGGAGAAGCGGCCACGTCGAGTACATACAACCCCGTGCGGTGCGTGGGGCCTCCCTGTCAGGCATGGTGTTCGTTGCTGCTGTGCAGCTGTAACACGAACAGGGCTGGGTGATTCGATTAGACTAATGAGTAATGACCTACTCCAGCGGCAGAAGCAGCATTGGAAGGCCTGAGCCTGATACGACAAGACACACGTTCACACTCTGCTCCTAGTTAACAGGACATGCCACGCCACGCTTCACCCATCCACTTTCGGCGCGAGCCCAAACACATGAATGTAGCACGGCGGCCGCCGCGTCGTGATCCCTGTCGCCGGCCGGAGCCGAACGGAAGATGCAAGGAAAGCTATCCCTCCGGAAATGTAAATGAGCATCAGCGCAAAGCATGGTAATTTGGCAATGCTGATGATCAGCAAGCAAAACCGGCAGGACACATGATCCAAAGGTTCGTGCTGAATCTCCTTACAAAACTGTACTGTAGGCTAGCATGTACAGTACTCCGTACTCCACAAAAAAATTGTTGGAGCAAAGGTGCAAAGCCCAAACCCTCCAAAAGGCCGAAGCGCGAATCGGCGGAAGCCGCGGCGAGCGGGCCCGAGCCCACGCGGAGCGCATTCTTTCTGCAAACAGACGACCCATCACGACCGTCCGTACGATCTCAACAGACGTCGCATCGAGCCGTCTACGCGTCCCCGCCCACACGTGTGGCCTCGGGCCCCGGCCCCCTTCCTGCCCGCCGAGTGGGCCGCCGGCCTTTGCCGCCAGGCTACCCGACAAACAAGATCGCCCCGCCCCCGCCCGATCACGGCCGGCCGTTAAGTCGCCGGCTGGCAGGCATGCAGCGAAGGCATTTGGATTTTGGACGCCGGCGACGGCCGTTTGTTCGGGAGGTGGGCCCACGGCCTAGTGCGTCGTGCCAGTGGTGACCGCACGTGCCGGCGCGTCTGGGGAAAAAGCTGGCGCGGGCGCCGAGCGTGTGCGTGCGCGGAGGAGGGTGTCAGGTGGGTTGGTCCCGCCCCGGGCTCCTCCTTGTCGCCTTGCGCCGAGCCGTTACAGACTGTGGTGTGGTGGTGACCGGTGACTCGGCGAGCCCCCCAATATACTCACATGAACAGTGTGTCCACTCCACTGGAGCAGCAGAGCACCGTATATCTTCTCCTTTCTGGAGCATAGAGCACCATATGTATGGAGTACACTGTATGCTTTGGTATAAGTACTCTGGTATTGGATTTGATACTTGCACAATGACTTTTTTCTTTTGAAAATTGTGTTTTCCCTCGCGCATTTTGATGTAGCACTGGGCAAGGGATAAAGAGGAGCAATGTGCAGTACAGTAGCAAATCAGAAAAAAGAGGAGGAAAGAAGAGACGTGAGCTTCAGAGCATGGTTTAGGGCAGGTATTATAACCGGCGAGATGCGAGCGACGTCCTACATGGAGGGAGGACAAAGCAAGAGAGAGAGTCACACGGCGTCTTGCGATGCGCCTGCTTGAGCCGGCGAAGAGCAATAAGAAATGAGCTTCAACGAGTCTGATTGGATGAGCTAACTGCTAGCCATTAAATACCGGTAGGGCCAACCACCACGTCACCGCTTGAAACGCCTGCAGCGGGCGTAATCGTAAGCCCTGCTCTTATAGGTACGCCTGCAGCGGGCGACTAAAAACGCCACATCATCTCTCCAAAGCGCATACTCCCGCAGCATTTTCTTTTTTTATTCATCCATGGCATGCAACATTTATTGCCAGCAGCAACATGGCCAATAGATGAGAGGAGAGCAGCTGTGAAAGGGGCTAAAAGTTAAAAATTAATGCATACGCCCGTGTAGAGCCGGCGTCTCGCGATGCGGTGGCTGGTTCTCTCTCCTTCCTTCTCCCTCCTCCACGTAGGATTTTTATGACGTGGACAACCTCTTAGCCTGCTGACTGAACCTTATAATACTTGCTCTCAAACTGAAACAGGTGGGCATGGGCGAGAGTCTGAAACAGAAGCCAAAGGAAGAGATGGAAAGGCACACAGAAGCGAACAACAGTTGAGGGGAAAGGAGGGAACAACTTGCTTTGCTGTCTCCCTGACACCTGCAATAATTCATAGAGAGAGAGAGCCATTCATCAGTTGGTTGAAAGGAGAGAGAAAGAGAATAGTGCTACCGCCTTCCCTCCCTCTCTCTCTGTGGCAGCTTTGCCTAGGCTAGGCCTGTCAAAAATCTTTAACCAGAGTACCTTGCACTAAACCCACACTCCAACCTTTCTCTCTCTCTAGAGAAGAAATGATCTGCGAATCTCTCTTCCTCTCTCTAGACTTCATGTACTGTACGTGACATAAATTGTTCCTTGTGCAGTTGCGCTGCCTTTTGCCAATGCCGCTAGGGCTACTGCTGCCACTCTACTCCTCTCTGCTTTTTTTACCTCTCGGTGGAACTCATGAATGGCAAGGTGAGTGAGTGATCCAATCCAATCTCCCCAGATGGGGCTGGGTGAGGCCACCCCTTTTCTGGGGCCAAAGTTACCTGTTGCTACATATGGGAATCCTTGCTCATGGTCTTTTGGTAGTTTTTGAGCCATCCTGCATGCCTTGTTGTTAGCGCTGCAAGTGACACTTCTTGTCTTCGTCTCCTCGTGTTAAACTTAGGCTGTGAAGATTTGAACGTGCATTTTAGGGAGACCACAAATGACATAAATTTAGCATCTATTTGTACAAGTTGTATTTCTTTTATTTAGGACGAGGGTTTCACTAAAAAAATATTTTTCAATAACTTTATTTATATGATACCAATATTATCATAAGACAAATAGTTTGAACATAGATCTATATAATGTGCAACTTTATGCCATAAATAAAAAAAAGGCGAAACAAATAGTCCTGATCGAGTTTGGTTTTACATGAAAATAAGATTCCTCCCTCGAAAAGGTCAGTAGGAAATAAATACTTGCGCAGAATCTTTTTCGGTAGGATCATGACAAGGATCAATGTTCATTGAAGGCTTGTGCAGTTGTGCAGCTTGCAGGATGCAGAGAGCCGAGGGGCGTTATTAGCCATATTTCTATAAAGCAGATGGAAATGACAGGAGGGAGGAAAATTACTGTACCAACACAGTTTACAGCAGGCCAGTTTGAGTGTTTGACGAAACTAGAAAAGGCTGAGAGGCCGGCCTACCCTAGCTGCCCATCCATGATTCATGATTGCCCTAGACATCAGTATACGACTTTTTTTTTTGGAACAAAAGACAGCAGTATACTCGCTACAAAAGTGATATGCATCGATACAAAAGTGACACGTCATCCACGTCACCGTAATCGCTCACTCATGAGCCTGACATGTAAACGGAGAAGAAGACGGAAGCATGCAACGAGTTCGTATACCTGCCTGCAGTGCTTTCTCCAACGAGTAGTTTTGAAGTGGGTTATCGATGCAAAGCTCAGATGATTAGGGCGGCGGGAGGTGGACGAACGAATAGCAGGGAGAGGGGAGGCAGGGGGGACAATGGCCACGATCTGGGCAGACATTTTTGACCCGGGAAAGGCCAAGATGCCGGTTTTTAAATTTATTTAGGTGCGGAAAGCATACGTGCGTCGATCATTAACAGCGCCGGGATCTTTGAGCGCCTCGCCACGCCGCACATGTCCAAATCCAAACCATTTAATATGTATATATATATATATATATATATATATATATAGACACACACAAGAAACATAAACAATCGCTGAGCTTTGTAGTAATTCCCGTGTGCAGAGGAGGGTGGCAAAAGGACAATGCGGTCTGTAGTACTAATTCAGCAAAAAAAGAAAATGGCGGATCTGATTAATTTTCAGGCAGAGGCAGGGCATACCATTAGTAGGTAGAATCATGGAGAGGCATCAAACCCTTTTGGTCCGGCCGGTTAAGTAACCTGTAACCGTCCGTCTCCTGGAGGCGTGGTGGCAGGAAAAGACTGATAAAGAGGGGAAGGGAGCTAGTGCGTGCAGGAACTTGTTGATGTCATTAGTTGACTGTCGTTTTCAGCAACAGGAAAAGAGAGAGCCTGCACTGCATGCCTCCTCTGATCTTCTCTTAATCCCCCCTGCTGCAGGACCGGCTTCAAAGGGCCGAGACAAGAGACAAGCCAAAGAAACAAACAAATGGCGAGATCTACTAGAATCAACCTGCTGAGTGCTGACTCACCTCACCGGCCGGAGCCACGGAGTAGTACGTACGCACGCACGCGGCGCGCACAGTAAAAGATTTGAAGGTCTCTCTGCGTCTGAACCAGAACACAGGGGCGTGATGAAGTGGGTTGCAGAGCAGAGGAGAGGACGCCGCTGCGACCTGCAAAACTCTCTTTTGAACAGTTGGATCTGAATACTCTTTAAACTCTCATCATGTCTTTTACACCAGCATTTGGTTTGCTTGCTGGTCTTTGCTGCTGCACTGCACATGTGTACTTAGTCAAATTTGTACTGCTGCTCCTCCTCCTCCTTTTTTTCTGTCAGTGATTAGTTGATGCGTTCATGTGGAATGGGAAGAAACGAGGGAATACTACTGGCTGGGGAGATAGTTGTTGTTGCGGCCATGGCAATCAACCACCGCTAGCCTCGATCGCCTTGGCTTTGCTTGCCGACCACGGTGGCGCCTGGTGTGGCCTGCCCAACAGAACCGCGACCGGAAACAGAAGCGCCAGGATGCGCAGAGGAGGAGAGGGGGAAAAAAAGGTGAAAGCGAAGGGAAACCATACTTTTAACTGCTGATAACAAGACAAAGCTAATTTCCGGAATCAATCACGCTGCCCCCGATCAAGCTAAAGCAGCAACCGTGATTTTGACCGCGGCAAATAAACGCCCGGGGTCGAGCTAATGATCGGTGCCCCCTTCGGGAAACAAGTTTGTTTTGTGCCTTTGACCGTTCCCGCACCTGCAGCGGCCGTGTTCCAGTTCCAGGCACATGCCCGCAGCAACCAGCCAGGCCCCAATCTCGTCCTCGTTCCAAACGGTTACAGTCACAGGCTTACTACAGCACAAGAAACGTTCCACGCCTCTCGTACCACACAACCAAGGCCGTGTTTAGTTGGCCATCAAAATTTTTTCCACCCATCACATCAAAGAGATCTTACATGCATTAAGTACTAAATGTAGACGCAAAAAAAAAATTCATTACGTGGATGGAGTGTATGTCGCGAGACGAGTCTAACGAGCCTACTTAATCCACGATTTGCAACAGTAATGCTACAGTAACATTCCGCTAATTCTTAATTAATTACCCTCTAATTACCCGTCATTAGATTTGTCTCGCGATTTGCTGGCTAGATCTGTAATTAGTTTTACCAATAGTTTACGTTTACTACTACTAAATGGTAAATTTCCTCTGACGTGACATCCAAAAAATTTTCACACTCCCATCTAAACACTGCCCAAACTGCCCCCGTTCCGTTACGAGCTAGTACGATGGTCTACACACATTCGATTGAATACTCAAATACAATGACACAAAAATTAATAAGATACAAGCATACTTCTTCTACTGTGCCGTTTCCCTTCCGATGAAAGTGGTGAAAAGTTTTTGCATTAGGTCACGTGCATAGAAAGAAAAAAATAAGCTGACATGATTGTTTAGGTGAAAACTTTTTCAAACTCACCGGAATTAAACAGGCCGGCAGCTTCGATGTTAACTTTCCATCTAATCGGACAAGAACAGGTCCATCCACCGGCGTTGCGTGGATTTACCGTGCCAGTAATAAGCAGAAAGGGTAAGAGCATCACCAGCGGACTCGCCAGCCGACCCGCCATAGTTACTTTTACCGATTGTGTCCAAAATTGAGGCTCCAGCGGACTAGCCAAAAGAAACGCCATCCCTGTTGACCCGCTATCGCTGGAGTCTGGACAGCCAAATTTAGCTGGTGCGCTCGTCTCAGCTATCCTTCATGCCGTGAGTCTGACAAACTGGTCCCAGTGTTCATGCGTGACATTTGTCTTCAAGAGCATGTTCCTTTTCCTCTCTTCCATAAATTTAAAAAGTCATTATATTGAGATCCAAAAATTATGCTGTTTTTTATGTAGATAGAACAAACAATAGAGAATCCATTTTAACTATGTTCAACTCAAAATCTCTTATGGATTTTAAATTAAAAATCCTCAAAGTTGACCATTTTTGTTAGTTATTTGAACTTTTGTGTATCAATTTAATTCCTAAAAATGAGGTAAAAACATTTTAATTCATTTTGAATCAGATAATAATAAAATGTAGGTCAATAGGATATGGAGGGTGGGATTTGCCTAGTCTGCTGGAGCGTGCTGAAATATGGAGAGGGAATCTTATAGATTGGATAGCCAAATGAAGATATGGAGGGTCAAATTTGCCTATTGTGCTGGAGATGCTCTAACACGGGAAGAAGGCCTTGCAAAACGGTGAGCAGGGAAAAGGCAAAGCCGCCGTGCACGTTTTTATTTATTTCCTCGCATTTCCTCTCTGTCCTTTTGCCAACGTCACATCATACGGAAAATATGCCTTTGATTTTTTACCCCTCTCGTTTCCCCCCTGTGCATTCCGTTCACTCGCCTTTTCCCCGCACCCAAACGGCTTTTAACGGAGTATAGTGTGTTGCATGATACACACTTCCGTTTTTTTTTACTACGAGTACCTTTCTCTCTGTTTTGTATTTCACCCTGTCGAGGATACGTAAACAAAGGTTGCTTCAAAAATTGTGCAGATCGAGTGGCTAGTTTTACACTTTTACCTACGTATAGCTCTACTTGAAAAAACTCTATGCGCGTTGTATAATAATCTGGTGTTAAACAAGATCCAATCCAATAGACAGCGTGGTGTCAACATAGACTCCACGGCGCCATCTAGTGTTACCAAACAAAAGTTTTTGAACTCTATTGTTGCCTAGAACTCTATGTTCATTTCTCAAATTAAAAGACTTCTAGGCTGTGTTTCTTTATTTGAAAGTAATGATATATTTATTGGCCTTGCTTCGTTACAATTGTGTATTTGTTAATCTCAGGGCCACATATCATTGGGAGACTATGGGAGAAATAATCTACATCTGGCTAATTGCCTTCTTAAGATATTGCACGGAGTATTTCTTTTCCCCATACACGTAGGATGCACACACACTCTATATATCCAAATTGATGTGATGGCCATGGGCGTATTGCAGAGACTTGCATGCATAAGTAGCTTCCATTATGGTAAATAACCATAATTGCGCTTTTCTTAGTTTGTTTGGTATTCTGTTAAATTACTATTCGAATAGAAAGCAATAATGCTGAATGATATCCATGAATATCCTCATTCAATTGGGATGAACTTGAGATGCAATGAATAGTAGCATCACATATGTCATCTCAATTTTTTAAAATAAACTAGTCAATAGAATAATCTTTTTGGGAAGCAGATAGGCCTTTATTACATATGATTACTTTCTTATAAAAACGATCATATCCTATAAGGTATTCCTAAAATATCTTTTATACTTGTTTTTAATTGTTAGAGGTGCATATGTCATTTGCATAATGAAGTAGTATATAATCTGGAGATGCATATCTTTTCCTTAGTGATGCATGTGTTATCTCTTATAATTTAATAATAAAGATTGGTGGGGTAATAGATATACGTGGAGTTTAAAATTTTTGGATGTTCCATATAAACATTATCTTTATTACTAAAATATTGCTAGTATTAAAGTCATGGAAAGTATTTTTATATAGTCTCACTACTATGTTTTATGAGTATATATATTGCAAAATAAACGTTACATTTTGTGGTCATGTCGTTTATTAAACCAATACCGTTTATATGATTGGAGGTAGCACTTTGCCTTACTACTCTCTATGAATGCTACAACTAAAATTCTTTTTTTTTTCACAAAATCGAAGTATTGTTCCGCAAGTCGCAGCTCTAACAAATGTCATGAAGCTTGAATCTTGAAATACGGGCATGTATTATAGAAAAGAAGCAAAAGGTGACATATTTATTTTAATTTTGTCATAGACTACTATGACTATATGTAGTGTAAACTAACATATAACTCGCATCATTGATGCACATTTTTAATTCTTGTGAATAAAAGTACAATGACTTGGCAATAAAGGGTACCCCTGTCACAATCCTTTTGTAAGCACTTGTTATTTTGAGTTGCCCGTTATTATTCCGTTACTCGATAGGCATTGCTTTTATGATTATTCATTAGCAGCATCGTTTAGACGTTTAGTCATGATGATTCCAGTCTACACTAACTAGAAGCGTTACATATATGTCATATCAATTCGTTCGAATAAAACTATTCTTCTACTCCCTTCGGTCTTCAAATAATTGTAGTTCGAGACAACGATCTAGTCACAAACACACTATTTTGACCAGAAACTAATAGCGTTGAACACATTCAAAATATAGCAAATATTTAGTATTTTGATATCACTGATGAAAGACGGATCTAGCCATACTATTTTTAGAATTTCTTTTATATATGAAAAATATATCGATGGTTAGAAGTAAAGCGCGTTGACTGCAAACACACGAAAACGACAAATATCTAGAGTTTGAAGGGAACATATTATTGGTTGTTTTGGCGCTACTATACTACTACTTGTAACGCACCCAACATTATCGGGTTTGACCGTTATAGCTTTATCGCGATAGCATTTGAATGAAAAAGCAATGCTTAATGAACATTAATGAGTTGCGTTGTTTAGAAGGATGAGTTCGAAGCAACAACTGACCATGTCGGTTCCCACTGCATCTTCGATCCACGTTCCGTTTCAAGTCCTTCCCAAATGACATCTAAATCTATCACCTCTATTTCTATTTTTCCATGGCAATGTGGGTTCTCCCTCCTTCGCGTTTGCAAATCATTCAACCGTTTCTAGCTTATTTATTCTCGAATGAATAATCGAAATCGTCTAAGATTCTCTTGCTTTATGCCATTAACCCAAAAGATCTCTGAATGTTTTTCCACACACGACTCATGCCGCCCCCGTCGTCCTTGGATACTACCAGCGCCATCATTTTTATGTCATGCACGGTGCTAATAATGACAAGAGAAGAGGGGGGGTAGATGACCGATGTGGTTGGAAGGAGGATAGAAATGGGAGGAAAAATCGTGGGGTTTTGGGTGGGTGCCGCATAGAGACGAGGCCGAGGGGGGCAGTGCTTGGCGGTGGGTTTGTCAAGGCCCGGAGGGACAGCGTTCCAGCCCCCGGTAGTGGTTGGAGTTGGACTCCCCAAACCCACACGAGCGGCCTCTGGAGATGTACCCGAAAAAACAAATCGCAAAATTCTCTCTCTCTCTCTATCTCTAGGACGACACAATCACACAAGAACAACGCTTGCTGCTGCTGCTGCGATTCTCTCTCTATCCTCCTCCATTCTCTCTCCTCCCTTTTGCCATCGGTCTCAAAGTAAGGGAAGGGAAGCCTGAAAGCGCAACCAAACCAATCCCATCTCCCACTCCTCTCTCTCTCTCTAAAAGGGCAGTCAGGCATCCAAAACCGGAATGAGATCCTCTTCAGTTGACGTCTCTGCTGTTGAGTCACTGCCGTGTGGGCCCCACAATGATGGGTCCCACCAGTCAGAGACTCAACTGCAGAGGGTGAACGGCAGAGAAACCCTCTCCCCCAAAACCCAACCCGGGACGGAGGTGGAGGTTACGCAAGAACTAGAGAGAGAAAGTGTTAAAACAAGCAGGCATTTATTTTCTGTCCTGCTTATTGTTGTTTCGTTGGTTTTGTGCTGTGGTTTCCAGCCAAGACGAGAGCCTCCCTCCCTTCTGCTGCTATATTAGCCCGCCTCCCATTGCAGCAGCACCGGCAACAAGAAGCTGTCCCTTTCCTTCTCTCCCTCTCCCTCCTCTTCCACCTCTCCTCAGGGCCTCGGACCCGTCGCATGGCTCACGAGATGGCCGCCTTCTTCGGCGCCGCTCCGCCGCCGGCCCCGTTCCGCGAGGACCACCGCCGCCATCGCGACGCCGCCGCCAACGATGTGGAGGACGGCGGCGCCGTCCACGGCCATGGCGGCGGCGGCGGGCAGGGGAAGGTCTGCGCCAGGGGCCACTGGCGCCCCGCCGAGGACGCCAAGCTCAAGGAGCTCGTGGCGCAGTACGGGCCCCAGAACTGGAACCTCATCGCCGAGAAGCTCGACGGCAGATCAGGTAATAACAACACGAACGCAATGCCGTGGATTATCGAAATAATCGAGCCGTGCATTTCCGCCTCGTCCCCTTCTTCGCGCGTGTTCCTGATCGATGCGTGCTCTGATGATGCAGGGAAGAGCTGCCGGCTGCGGTGGTTCAACCAGCTGGACCCGCGGATCAACCGGCGAGCCTTCTCGGAGGAGGAAGAGGAGCGGCTCATGGCGGCGCACCGGGCGTACGGCAACAAGTGGGCCCTCATCGCCCGTCTCTTCCCGGGCCGCACCGACAACGCCGTCAAGAACCACTGGCACGTCCTCATGGCGCGCCGCCAGCGGGAGCAGTCGGGCGCGCTCCGCCGCCGCAAGCCGCACTCCTCCTCCTCGACGACGTCGTCTTCTTCCTCGCCGGGGCCCGTGCCGCAGCACCACTACTCGCCCGTCGTCGTCCTCCACCACCACCACTACGCCGCCGCCGGCTCGTCCCCTCCCCTGCCGTTCCACCACTCCTCCATCGCCGGCGGCGCGCGCGCGCACGGCGGCGTCTCCACGGAGGTTGCGGCGGCGGAGCCGGTGGTGGACACCCGCGCGTACAGCGGCGGCGAGTCCGACGAGTCCGCGTCCACCTGCACCACCGACCTCTCCCTCGGCTCCGCCGCCGCCGCCCCCTGCTTCTACCAGAGCGCGTACAGCGGTAAGAATCTAGAATCCTCGACGTCGCCGCTGCGTGCATGGTCTACTCTGTTGGCGTTCACATGTCGTGCCGAGGCTGACGTGTGTGGTGTTCGTTCGTCCGCAGGCTACGACGCGGCCCCGCGCGCCGCCGCGTTCGCGCCGAGCGCCCGGTCCGCCTTCTCGGCGCCGACGGCGGCGGCCCGGCGCGCCGGCGACAAGGTCGCGGTGCCCTTCATCGACTTCCTCGGCGTGGGCGCGACATGATCGGTCGGAGCCCCGGCGGCGGCGGGTGTACAGGAGGCGGTCGAAGACGACGAGAGCCCCGGTGACGAGGACGATGGATCCGTGCTTATTAGCTTAGCTTTAGCTTAGGTTATGAAGAAGTTAATCGCCAAGAACAAGGCTAGGGGAAGAAGATAGGACATTGCTGCTGGCTCTGCACCTCAGTTTTGCTGCTGCCTCTGCTTGGGAGATGAGACGAGATTGCTCAATGTTCATGCCGTCCTGGTTGTGAATGGGTGGGTGAAAAAGGAACTGCTTGTAACGCGAACCGCAAGGCAAAGGCAGATCAGATGCTCTGGCGGCCGGCCGGCCTCCTCTTTTTACCCTGTCTCCCTCTCTCTTCTTTCCATGCTCTGTTCTGTTATTTCTTTCGTTTCGTTTTGTTTTCCTGCCCTCCCCCTTCTCTTCCCTTTGTACGAAGAAGAAGAAGATGCACAACAACAAGCAGAGCCGATTCCCAGCCGTGTTGCAATCTTGTTGTTTCAGTGCATCAGCGTCAATCTCCTATGACTCGTGTGATCCCTGCATTGCATTGCATGATGTCTCTGTCCGTTGCCACTGTGCTTTCATGCCGGCCGGTGAGACGCCGAGCACAAACAAAGGGTCACTCAGTTTACTAAGCCCTCGCGCCGCGCAACAAGGTAACCAACGGCGGCGGATGGTGCTGCAAGGCCAAACGAGGCCCCCGATTCTTGTTGCGCCGATCAACAAGAACAACCCCCCTCTGACACCAACGTTCTCGCCCCCATCTGGTAGCAGCAGGTGCGCTTAATTTCCAAAGATAGCACATCACTGGGGCACAGGTCATTTTCGCCTCCACTTCACAGTTCACATTCACACACACCCCCGGGCCTTTCCTGAAACTTCCCTCCCCTGCACTCCTCTCCGGCTCTCATCTCATCTCGCCCTGGTTTCGTGGGTTTCCGTTGCTGGACTGGGCTGTTTGCTGCGGATTTCCTGCACGCCAACGAAACTGCTGTTGCAACGCCCGTTTGCTGTCCCGTCCTTCCCGGTCACTCGCCTTGCGCAAGCACCTCGTCACGTTGCAGCTATGCAGCAGCAGCAGCGCCTTGCTCACTCACCGACCAGTGGAGGCAGGCAGGACAAGAAAAATCTGATCCGGCAGTGATCGCTTCACCGAATACTGTTACTGTCAGTGAGACGTGAGGAGGAAAGCTAAGTAGATTAGTAGTTTGGAAAAAAACTAGATCAACTAAACCGTGGCCATAACAGATTCGGTGTGCGTTTGCAGTTCTGGTGAGGTTTTGACCGGGAGTTGTTGGGCCGCGTCGACTGACGTCTGCGTGTGTTCAGCTAAACGCAAATCTAAGCAGGCATGAACGGAGTGGTCATGTTCAACTAACCGCGGGGGGTGAGGACTGCGTCAGTGTCCATGGTTGCAGGGCGGATTAGGCTTATCATCATCACAAGCGTGATGTCTGTGTGGATCAACAACTAAATTTACTCTCTCTCTGGAAAAACAGAACTTTAGCTCGTTTGATCCATTTTTCTTGTGGTGAAGTCTTTGTCTATGACATCTATATATATTTTTGCATCTGAACTGCTAGCATCCGTAACAGGTACTAACTGCTCTGGTTGAAAAGAAAGACGAACCGGTCTCCATTCATCAACTACCATGTGAGAAAGCAGACGGTGTCAAGCTGCAGGAACGAATATACAGCATCCGCACCGTTTAGGGGTGTTTAGATGCATTCCGTAAAAAAATTTGGAACAAAATCTTTTCATTTTTGAAGTATTAAACATAGACTAATCATAAAACTAATTACATATTCCATCCGTAATATAATGTGTGCATTTAATATGTCATGCATGTGTCTATACATTTATTTTGGATTTTGGATCTAAACACCCCCTTAGTGTTCAGGTATATGCATGCCTGATCAAGCTACAACTAATTCTCTGTAACTGATCAAGTGCCTCAGTGCCTCACTACCAGAGTCCAAAAAGTGTCAACCTGAAGAAAATAATAAGCATGCCTAGAGAAGAATTAATTGAGATTTAAGAGGCATATATGCCATGGGACATATGCTAGGCCTTTTTGATGATAAGATAGAGTAGGCATCATTTTGGGGTCTGAAACTGGAGAAGACCCTACTTATGATGATTGAACTTGGGTGATAGCTCCGGCTCCTCATTTTACTTTTCAGTTAGTTATTGGGTTGGGTTAAGAAGCTGGATTTCCTTTTGGAGCTTGAAAAGATAACAGTTGTTGATTGGTGGATCAAAAATACATATATGCCGGCCAGTAACACGGGGTAACATCATTTTTTCAAGAGTAGTTATATATCTTGAATAATTTCATAACCACATGCCATAGATTTCAACTTTATAATTTTGGAAAAACCACACGGATAACTCACCAAACCCATGTTAGGTGGGAATCGAACACCTTCAGATTGAAAATTGAGGCGTCGCGCCGCGCTGCTATCCATCGATTGGAAAACAGGAGCTTAATTTCATATTTTGCAAGAAAATTGGAAGTATGACCAACTGCCCTACAAATAAGACCGCAACTGCTTAAGCCAGCTAAATTAAAGAAACCCCACAATCAATTCACAATGACATCCACACATGAAGATTCAACAACAATTTCGATACCGTTAATAGGAAACCACATGGCAGTTGGACATGTAAGTGTCAATGAAGAGGTCAAGATTGTTGATTTCAGTTCTCTCCCAGGCTGCTGCTTCAACACTTCAACTAATTAACGAATATAAACTGAGATAGATGCTCTCGGCCACACGTGGAATATCTCCTTACCTAATCCAATCTTGTGCCTTGTTCTTTGCTACAGGAAAAGGCCAGAACAGGTTAAAAGAATGTTACATCACTGTCAGGAAAAAATTTGGAGCCATGCTGCGTCCGTGGATGATCTTCTTGAACTGATGACGACATACATTTAAAATTCTTTTGTATGCACGCATGAACTCGGAGCCTTGACATCATGCCGTTTATCTTTATTATATAGATGTAGCGCATATGACAGAACTAGTGTAACAAAATCCGCTCCACTTGGCTTCCTGAGTTTGATTTGCTTTGGTCCTGGAAAACAGATTCGTACTCTGTGTGAAACAAAGAGGTGTACGTTGCTCCGGGATTGTTTTGGGGATTTTATCTCAAATTTGAATAGGTGTTGCTTTTTTTTTTAGAAAATGGAAATATTTCTAGCCTCTGCGACCGCACACAACCAAGTTTTTACAATATTTCAGCTCTAAAGATGACCACAAGTGATTTGAACAGGTGTTGCTGTAGTCCGAAAACCTCCTATATATCCAAACCGGAACGCAGTGTGATATATTAGCAGCTTAAGATATAGAACCGTCATCTCTTAAATTTTTCTCTGATTAATTTCTGATTTTTTTTTTCAAAAAGAAATAATAGAGTTACACTTGTAAACTTTTCTGGAAAGCGATGGTTTGAGGTGCTTATTGTCGACTAGCTTAACTTGACTGTTCTTGTTAAATCAGCTTGTTTAAGTTCCAAAGCCGAGAGAGGAGAATCTTGCATTTTACATTCTGATCGAGGTGGTTGAGAATGGTCACATGGAATGCATGTAGCCGGTACTGTGTTTCCTTGTGGCTATACGACGCCGGCCAGGAGCTACAATAAGCAGCCCTTACGCAGATCATCTGAAACAATAATATTCTGTTCAAAGTACACTAACTACAAATATTCTCCCTTCAAGGTAAGGTACAAATAAAGAACACAATGCACAGTTTTATAATATAAGTTCATATGTTGTATATCCTTAGAACTATCAACTATATATTAATTCATCAGTCCATTTGAACATGTTTGATTCATCCATCTTCCATGCATCCGGTCTGAATAACGAGAATCCCTTGTATTTCGGCAGTTGATAAAACCTGAGGAATCGAAAGGATATGATTGGGTTTTATAATGTTGCGAAGTCTAATCCCCACGTACGCAAGGAGTTAGTTAGTAGTTGGAAGCACTACATCACAGAACGACCCAGTAAGGTTTGAATTGTTTGAACTTTGAACATTTAATAACAAAATATGCCTTGTGTTGCTTTCTGTGTGGATCAGCTTATTTTCTTTATCTCCAATTGTTTCCCCAACGAAATTTGATCGTATTGTTACAGAAAGCAACACTCGGTTGTTCAAGAACGGCATTTGAGCGTCTTAATCTACTCATCTGTTTAGGAACGGCATCCCGTCCCCAAGCGCGTCGAGCGGTGGGGCAGGAACGACCCCGAGCAGCACAGCACGGAGCAAATCACGGACTGAAGCAATTTTGATTTGTGGGGCAATCTAGGCGGCGGCGTAAGAGCTCTGGCCAGGTGCGGGGGAGCCCGAGGTTGCGACGGCGGCGGAGCTCCGGTCGACCGCAGGGGAGCCCGAGGTCGCGACGGCGGTAGAGCTCCGGCTGGGTGCAGGGAGCGTGAGCGCGGCAGCAAAGGAGGGCGGGCGGTCAGGCACCAGGCCGATAGCAACACAAGCAAGAAAGGGGCGGCGACGGGAGATGAGGAAGGAGAGGGAGGGAGGGAGGGGGCTGATTTGGACCTCATTGCGAACATTTGAAGTTTGCTAGGGTCAATTTAATAAAATCAACTGCGATTTGGACCTCATGTGAACCAATGAACAAGTTTAGGGACGGCGGGTAGACACTTTAGAAGTTTGGAGATTTAGTTGACACTGCTCGACAAATTTGAGGACCTGTGGTGCACTTTACTCTCTGTTTTTTATGTCAAGCTGACGGCAGTGCTGTGCATTACAGAAAAAAAAAGAGAGAATAACGTGTCGAATTCTGCAGACATAGTATTTTTCTTTTTTGAAAATAAAATGAGAATATCCATATATGTGGGCATATCTGAGGCAAGATCGAGCAGGTGTTTGTTGCGGTTGCAGTTGCACGGGTGTTTTGGACGATGGAGACGTACTACGTGCATCCACCACCCATCCCTGGCAAGTGGCATCAAAGCTCATGTCGTGCAACAGGCAAGCACAGCGAGGGCGATTTCTCCTCCGAGGAAGCAAAGATGTGTGAGCAACCGATTCCTTTTTGGAGTGAGTGAGAGAGGTAGGCCGGCTAGGTATATAGCCTAGCTGGTCGATTGTGGGGGCCAAGCAGCTAGCTGCATGCAACCCAACAAGAAACAGTGAGATGTGCATCCGTGTGCACGCCCTTGGCATCGGATTCTCTGCAATCTTGTCAAGGGCCGGGCATGTGGTGTAGTGGAACATTTCTGGGAAACAGAAAGCGAAGCTGGCGCGAGCCAAAACTGATGAGAGAGCATCTTTTGTTTGTTAGAGAGAAAAGTGACCAGTAGGAAGAAAGTTGTCAATGGGATTTGTTGCATGGCCCTCTTCTGTTCAAAGTCATGATCGGTCGAGATCAAACCCCCAAAGGGACATTAGTTATTAGCTAGGCTACTCGAAAAAAGCTAGGCTACTGGAGCCCAAAGCTATTACCAGCTGAAGGAAGTAATTAGTAAGCTAGCTAAAGGGGTCCATTTGACATGATTCTTGATCAAGAGCTATTCTTGATTTCTTTCGTCTACCAGCTGAGGGGAGTAGTAATTAATTAATAAGCTAATAAAGGGGTCCATTCGACATGACAAGGAAAACACACGTACGGTTCGCCCTACTTGTGCACATGATGCACCACACCCACTGCGGGAGGCCAGGGGTTGTCCCGTACACTCGGCGAAGGCCCGAAAACACTCGGCAAAGCCTTCGCCGAGTGTAACACTCGGCAAATAGCACTTGGCAACTAAAGACTCGGCAAAGGCATTCATTGCCGAGTGTCTTCTTTCGGGCACTCGGCGAATAGTTCGCCGTGTGCTATACTCGACACTCGGCAACATTTTTTGAAAAAAATAAAAAAAACAAGTCAGCCGGTCGGCCGGCCGGTCGCCGCCGGCCACCGCGTCGTCGCCGCCGTCCGCAGCTCGGCCGCGTCGCCACCGCCGTGCTGCCGTGTAGGCCGGCCGGCCGGTCGCCGCTGGCCACCGCGCCGCCGCCGCCGCACGCAGCTCGGCCGCGTCGCCACCGCCGTGCTGCCGCGCAGGTCGACCGACTGCCGCCGGCGGCCACCGCGCTGTCCGCAGCTCGGCCGCGTAGGCCGGCCGCTGCACAGACCCGAGGCCGCGCCGCCGGGGACCGTGTCGGCGGCAGCTCGGCCGCCGCCGCTGCGCAGGCACGAGGCCGCGCCGCCGGGGGCTGCGCCCCTCTGCGCGCCTCCTGGGTCGCCGGGGGCCGCGCCCCTCCGCCGCCGAGGGCCGTCGGCCACCCGTGTCGCCTGGCCGGCCTTGGAGATGAGAGGGAGAGAAAAGAGAGATGTAGAAGAAGATAAGGTTATGGAAGAAAATGAGAGGAGAGGGGGGAGGGATCCGCGTGAAGGGGTATGGACCAATGAGAGGCCTCCATTTTGAAGGTGTGGATCGCTGACGTGTACACATGTGTTTTCTCTGTGTGCTTGTAACTAATTTTTAGATGTCTAAACGATTTCAAATTAAAAAGTCGTAAACATAAAAGTTTTATATCTTTTTAAGATCTACAACTTTGATATAGAACATTTTTACATCTGAAGTCATTTAAAAGTTTTAAAATTTTAAAATTTGAAATCGTATTGCTTATATTGATTTTTTGAAGTAGTAAACAATCTCAAATACAAAAAATTTGAACTACAAACTTTTACATCTCTTTGATACCTACAACTTTTATATAGAACATATTTACATCCGAGGTCATTTGAAATTTTTAAAAATTCAAATTTTCAAATTAGTTAGATTATAATAATAATTTTAAGTATTAAACAATCTCAAATATGAAAGTTGTCAACTACAAAGTTTTAAATTTTATCGAGATGTTCAACTTTGGTATAAAGTTTTATTTTATATGAGATCATATAGAAAAGTTTGTATTCAAAAAATACATCTACTAACTCTCTCACATACAATTACATATACTTCATGTTAGATATTTTGATTTTGTAAATATCGTTATGACAAAATGTGCAAACTCTTCTCAACTTTTTATCATGGCCTTTACATATGATATCATCACATCGTGTCAAATCTCATGATTTTTAGACTTCATTTGCATTTTTAAAATTTTAAAACCTCTCATCTTTGCCGAGTGTTAAAAAAATATACTCGGCAAAGAAGGTCTTTGCCGACTGTCAAAAAAATGCACTCGGCAGACACCCATCTTTGCCGAGTGTATTTTTTGACACTCGGCAAACACCCATCTTTGTCGAGTGTATTTTTTTTAACACTCGGCAAAACGCTTCTTTGCCGAGTGTTTTTATTTTACCGAGTGCTTTTTTTTACACTCGGCAAAGAGCTTTTTTGCCGAGTGTCTGACAAAATACACTCGGCAAAGATTTGACACTCGACGAATACAGGTTTTCCCGTAGTGACCCTATTAGAATAGCCACTACAAGGCAGGCAGATATATGCACACCATGTACTGGTAACAGACAGTGTGGGAGCACGCGCAGCACTACTGTTGCCCATGCATGGGCGTGTTTAGATCAAAGAAAATTTATCATTTAGGAGTAGTAAATGTAAACTGTTGGTAAAACTAATTACAGATCTAGCCAGCAAATCGCGAGACAAATCTAATGACGGGTAATTAGAGGGTAATTAATTAACAATTAGCGGACGATTACTCTAGCATCACTGTTGCAAATCTTGGATTAAGTGGGCTCGTTAGATTCGTCTCGCGACATACACTCCATCCATGTAATGAATTATTTTTTTCATCTACATTTATTACTTCATGCATGTAAGATTCTCTTTTAAAATTTTTTTCGCATGGCAACTAAACACGGCCATGCAACTTACCAGTACATCACAGCCCAACTATAGTTATTATTCGATCCGACAGTACTGCTGCAGGTTAGCTTCACAAATCACATCCACGGACCACGGCGACGACACGCACACAAGAAGCACGAGCTAGCTAGCTCACTCGTCCGATCCACGGCTGTTCCACCTGCCAGTACGTACTTACGTACGCATAGTACGCCACACGGCGCACAGTGTTGTGCTACTGAATAATCTGAACTGAAGTGTTATCGCCGTCTGGTACGCAGAGCTAGCCCAGATATGGACGCAGTTGGGGAACCAGCGCGTGTTATTACTGCTCTACTCCAGTTGAATAGACATGGCAGCGAGGCTAGGGAGTAGGGAGAGAGGACGACACGGTCACAAGTCGCAACTCACACGAGCGCGAGCGCGAGCGCGTGCGTGCACGGACGAGAGGAGCCAGGCGACCATCAAGACCCTCCTGCTGGCGATGCATGCATGCACACGCTGCTGCTCTCGCTCCTGCAGTGTGCTCGCGCGCATCGATGGGTTGCTGACTGCCGCTGACCACACATTCACGCAGGCTAGCTGCAGCTAGCTGGCCGCTGGCTTTTAGCGCCGTAGCAGCCCAGCGGCGCTGTCGTCCAAACGCATGCACGCATTGAGATTCGTGGGCGCCGGGCCGGGCGTGTGGATCGCACATCGCAGCACGGCTGCTGTAACTGTGTGATGCTGCACTGCACGCACACACAAAGCATGTACACTCGCGCGCCGGGCCGGGCGTACGTGCGCATGCCCTCGTGCGTGTGCAGTGCGCTGCGTGTGAGACCGAGACCGGGACCGGCCCGCCGGTGCCGGTCAACAGGTCGTCCTCGATCCTGCCGACCGTACTTACGACGTCGCGCCAGCGAATTTCTTGTAGAGCACCGCTATCGTTGGTAGCGGAATTACGATGATAGACGCGCGTCACTGTAGAATTCCAAACGGGCCGTCGGCCCTAACACGGCACTAGCCCAAAGTGGCCCAGCCCGACGTGGGCTGGCCCTATCAGGCCCGATGGTCTCTTCGTGCCGGGCCGGGCCGTGCCAACCTGGCGGCCTAGGCCCTACACGATGGTCTTATTTTTGGGCCGGGCCAGCACGAGGCACAACCGGCTCGTCGGGCTACGGGCCAGCCCAGGCACTAAACACCAGATCTTGCGGCCGTCGGTGGCAGGTGAGGGGCGGGCATGCGGCGCCGTCGCCGGTGAGCACGAGGGTGAAGCGGACGCTGGCGCGGCCAGAGCCCTGCCTCCCCATGACGGTGGAGGCTGGGGCTGCCCGTGGCGCAGCTCCCGACACGCGGAGGCCGATGACCGGCGCGGGAGAGGCAGGAGGGACGGCGCCCCGCGCATCTCCTCCTCGTGCACGGAGCAGCGGCAACGTGCTGAAGGAGAGGGTGGCAGGGTGAGAGAGGCAGGGAGCAGAAGTGAGGCCGTGGCCCATGAGGGAGGGGCGGCGGAGGCCGGCTACCAGCGCGGGAGAGGCAGGAGGGACGATGCCCGACGGGGCTCCTCCTCAAGATGGCAATGGGGCGGTTTCCGGTCGGATATCCGCGGGTTTCGGGTCTAGCGGGTTTGGTTTTGGTTTGAATTTCTCACCCACGGTTTTCGGGTTCGGGGCCCCGAAACCTATCGGGTTCGGTTTCGGGTTTGGGTTTTCACCCGTGGATACCCAATGGATAACCGAAATAAATCATTAGGAATTAAAACTCATGTTTTTTAATATACTAATAATAACTTGTTTACTTATATACTACTCTAAGTTGACTCAGGCAATTATTTACCATTTGTTGCCTCTTGTTTAGTTGTTTATACATGTGAATATGTCATATATCATGCATATGTTTATAAAAAGTCATCATTGTTCTTAATATTTTGCCATACAAAACGAGTTTTGGATATCCAATTGGGTTTTGGGTA
The DNA here is from genome assembly GCA_015476505.1 of Urochloa ruziziensis. Lineage (NCBI taxonomy): Eukaryota > Viridiplantae > Streptophyta > Magnoliopsida > Poales > Poaceae > Urochloa > Urochloa ruziziensis. Next base: position 16,451,387 of record CM027122.1, on the reverse strand, counting down.
TCCGCGGGTTTCGGTTTCGGGGATGGATTTTCACCTGAATCGGTGTTCGGGGCGGTTTCGGGTTTTAAGTTCGGGTTTCGGTTTTGGGTGCCCAGACACTCCACCCGAACCGAACCCGACCCGTTGCCATCCCTACTCCTCGCGCACAGAGCAGTGGCGGCGGGGTGAAGGATATGGTTGCGGGGTGAGGGAGGCAGGGAGCAGGAGTGAGGCCGTGACCCATGATGGAGTGGGGCGATGAGGTGAGGGAGGGCCGACGTGGTGAGTGAGCCAGGGTGAGGAAGAGGGCGGCGGGTGAAGTAGGGTGGGGAGTTAGGGTTAACCTGAGGAGTTAAGGTGAGCTAGAAAGGAGGCCTTTAACGGGCCGCTCATTTTTGGGCCGTGCCTCGAACCGTGCTTCCGTGCCGACCTGGTGGCCCAGGCATTAAGGTGTCATCGGACCGGCCCGACCCTAGGCACTATTGATCGTGCTAGTGCCGTGCTTTTTCGGGTCGTGCCTCGTGCCGCAAATCGTGCCCGACCCATTTGGAATTCTATACGTGTCACGCTCGGATTAGTCGCGATCTTATCCATCATGATCAGCTCATCGTTTTCTTAGTCATGCCATGAGACACAAGAGAGCTGAGTGGGAGAGAGGACGGAGGGGCAGCTGCTGCGGGAGGCGGGATGATGCCGACGTTGGTTTGGGAGGGCAGAAATGTCTAAGCACTCATATCTTTTATGAAGCTTACTATACCCGTCCAGTGGCAATGTCTAAGCACTCATATCTTTTATGAAGCTTACTATACCCAAGAAAAGAGCATTGCTTAGATCGAAACTCAAGTTTATGGGTATTGTAGGGTCAAAGATTAGGCCAACAGGCACAACCAAAGACACAAAGAAAGGAATAATTCGGTTTTTCATTAAGAAGCCATGACAAAGGAGTGGCAAAATCAATGACTCGACTAGGAGTTCTATTACTAAGATATGTGGCAGTTAAAAAGGCTTCATCCCAAAATTTTAAAGGCATGGACGATTGAGGTAAGAGAGCAAGACCAACTTCAACAATATGACATTGTTTGCACTCAGCGGAACCGTTTTGTTGATGAGCATGAGGACAAGACACATGATGAGTAATGCCAATCTTTTGAAAGAAAGAATTGAGTTATTGATATTCGCCACCCCAGTCAGTTTGCATAGTAATAATTTTCTTATTTAGCAAGCACTCAACATGTTGTTGAAAATTGAGAAACACTTGGAACACATCAGATCGGTTCTTGAGAAGATAAATCCATGTAAATTTACTGAAATCATTAATGAAACTTACATAGTATTGATAACGACCGACCGACTTAGGGGCAGGGCCCCACACATCCGAAAACACTAACTGTAAAGGAGAAGAAGAAACACTATGAGACCGAGGATAGGGAAGCTGATGGCTTTTTGCCCTTTGACATGAATCACAAACTGAGTCACTAGGGCTACCTTGGACTGCTATATTATAATCACGAAGAACTCGACTAACTATGGTAGAGGACGGATGGCCAAGACGATGATGCCAATGAGCGACGGTTGGAGTGGAGACATGGTGAACTTCACGTGCTTGAGGTAAAGGATAAAGTCCTTCACGACAGCTACCTTGAAGAAGGAGTTTCTTCGTTTCCAAATCCTTGACACAAAAGAATGAGGGATGAAATTCAAGGAAAACATCATTATCACATGCAAATTGATGGACAGAGACTAATTTTTTTTAGCCAAGGGAACATGCAAGACGTTATTTAAAGAAAAATTATGATGGGGAGTATGAAACATAGTAGTACCAATATGACTAATGTCCATACCTTTGCCATTAGCAGTGTGGATCTGATCTGATCTGATCCGTTGTAGCGCTCCTTGGTTGACAAATTCTCAAGAGAATTGGTGATATTATCCGTAGCACCGGAATCAAGATACCAATTTGTATCTATGTCATAAGAAGGAACAACAGTGGAGGCAGACTTCTGAGCCCCAGGTGACTTAGCATGGGCAACTCCAGGGCTGGGGGGACAAACTTTTTGTTGAAGCGATACCAGCAGTGGTGAACATTATGGCCATAATAACGATCATAAAGCTGGCACTTGGGGGGCGTCATCATATTGATCAGTAAAGTCTTGATGAGAGAAATAATTGCGATAAGATGTAGACGAGCCGCGACCAGAAGTAGGAAATCCACGACCTCGACCACGTCCACGACCCTAACCTCGAGATGCATTGTTGGCTGAGGAGAAAAATTGACCCCCATCTTGATTCTGTGAAGAAGACGGGCCTCATAGGTGAGAAACCAACCAAGGAGATCCATCAGAGTTATATCATCTTTAACAGTCATGGCCGAAACAAAGGGGTTATACTCTAATCGAGCCCATTGAGGATATAGCTGATGAGCTCATCATCTTCTATTTTCTTGCCTGCAATTGCCAATTCATCTGCAAGCCCTTTCATCTTTGTATAGTAAGCCGATGCAGATTGATCCCCCTTCTTCTCCCTGGAAAGTTGGGAGGGAATCTGGAGGATGCGCGACTTAGATTGAGACGAACACATCTCATTGACAGCTTTGCAAATCTCCGAAGCATGTTCAAGGGAAGAAACTTGAACACGAACTTCTTTTGTCATGGACGAGAGGAGGTAGGACAACAATTGTTGATCTTGTGCAATCCATTGCACAAAGACAGGGTTCTCCACCTGTTCTTCTGTATTGTCGGTCTTCTTGACAGTAATCATGGCGGCTGGTTGTTCCACCGAGCCATCAAGAATCCCGAGAAGCCGTGCTCCACGAACGGCTGACATAACTTGGGCTCGCCACACCAAGAAGTTTCCCCGGGTGAGCTTCTCAGATACGGGGATATTGAAGATCATCGAAGTCGAAGCCGAGCTCGTCGAAGCCATGTAGAAGTCGACGAGGAAAAAAAATGCTAAGTCTAGCTAGATGTAGGAGAAGGAGGCTCTTATACCATGTAGGAAACAATGGAACGGCTTACCCTTGAAGGGCGCCGGGTATATTCATTATATAGACCGGAAGAGTCCGGCTCAAGAAGAATACAACATATAATCTCCACTATAGGAAAACTCTACATTGATACATTCACGTTAGTGCCGGTCAAGCTGGAGCCGGCACTAATGTCGTTCGTTAGTGCCGGCTCCAGTGAACAGTGGCTCTAGAGCCCTGTTAGTGCCGGCTGGGGGCTTCAGCCGGCACTAACGTGCCACCCGGTCCCACCGGGTAGAAGGAATATGCGAATCCTGCAACGGCGGAATGCACGTTAGTGCCGGCTGGGGGCTTCAGCTGGCACTAACGTGTCGTGTGATATTTAGTGCCGGTTGGGGGCTTCAGCCGGCACTAAACTTTGACATTTAGTGCTAGCTCAAGCCACTGGCCGGCACTAACTTGCCCCAAGAAAAAATTGAGCAGAGCAGGCGAGCAGCTGTCAAGCTACTACAGCGAGGACGCGGCCTTTATCTTGCCTTCTCTCCCCTTCTATCCTTATCCTTATCTCTTCTCTCTTTCGTTTCTCTCCTCTGATTTTTTCTCTCCCATCTCTCCAGCAGGTAGCTGGCATCCGCAAGGGAGGCCCCGGCCGGCCGCTGTTGCGCACGGGGCTCCCCCCACGGCGGCGCGCGGAGGCCCCAACGCGGGCGAGGAGGCGGCCCCCCGGCCGGGCCGACGCGCGTTGGGTACCCTGGCGGCGGCGCGAGCGAGGAGCCGCCCCCCGGCCGCGGCGGCGCGCTGGATACCCGACGGCGGCGCGTGCGAGGATCCCCCGGCGGCGGCGCGGGCGAGGAGCCACCCCCCGGCCGTGGCGGCGCGGGCGAGGAGCCGGCCCCCCGGCCGCGACGGCGCGCTGGATACCCCGGCCGCGGCGCGGGCGATGATCCGGGCCCCCGGCCGCGACCGCGGGTGCGGGCTTGCCTGGCGCGGGCTCAGGCCGGCGAGCGGGGGCGCGGCCACGCGTGGTCCGCCGCCGGCGAGCACGGGCCCAGGCCGTAGGCGACTGAGGCGCGCCGACGAAGTTGTGATTTTTGTTGTGATTTTTACAGTGATTTTTACAATGATTTTTTGAGTGATTTGTGTAAAATTTATGTGAGATGTACAGTGATTGTCGTTCTTGTGACGACTGAACTTTGGGATAAGAAAAGAAAATGAAACAAGAGAATAGAAAAGGAAATGAGAAAAGAAAAAGAAATGAAAAATGAAAAAGAAAAAAACTATGTTGGGTGTGGCAAAACAGTTTAGTATTACTGACCAGCACTAATGGGCACACATTTGTGCCGGGCACTGTGACTGGCACTAACGTGCAGACACGTTAGTGCCGGCAAATTAGTGCCGGTCACAGCGTCCGGCACTAACGTGCTCTGTGACCGGCACTGATAATAGACTTTTCAGCTGTGGTCCTAGTAGGAGAAGCATACATGATAATATTGTATACGGAGTCAAGTCCTAGTCTAACACAAATATATTTCTAGTTGGGAAGCGTACTTGAGAGCGCGAACAGGTTTCAAATAAAAGAAAATCTTTTTTGAAAACTTTACGAAACAATCCGTAAGCGTCGCGGCGCGCAAGCGGCTAGCGGACCCGCGCCGCGCGCAGGTAATAAGTACATCTATATCGCTGGGAGGCCACGGTGGCCTCCCAGCGTGGCTGCTACTGTAGCATTTTGTTTTTTTTTTCCATTTTTGTTTTTTGTTTGTTTTTGCTTTTTCATACTATCACTATTCAATTTTGTCCAAAAAAAGCACACCTACGCCGTTAAAAGAATGCATGTCCACCTAGAGTCGGTGCATTCTCATTTGCTACGTGGTTCTAGACTTTCAACTTTGCACTTTGCGTGCTGGTATCTCGGCATTGTCTTCAGCGGAAATAGTGACTTCCATGTCGCCGAAAGAAAACGAGCCCACTAAGAGTCGGTGCGTCCTCCGCTTGCCATGTTGTTTCAAGCTTCTAGCATTGCGTTATAAGTACATCTATATCGCTGGGAGGATTGGTGGCCTCCCAGCGTGGCTGCTACTGTAGCATTTTGTTTTTTTGTTTTTCCATTTTTGTTTTTTGTTTGTTTTTGCTTTTTCATACTATCACTATTCAATTTTGTCTAAAAAAGCACACCTATGCCGTTAAAAGAATGCATGTCCACCTAGAGTCGGTGCATTCTCATTTGCTACGTGGTTCTAGACTTTCAACGTTGCACTTTGCGTGCTGGTATCTCGGCATTGTCTTCAGCGGAAATAGTGACTTCCATGTCGCCGAAAGAAAACGAGCCCACTAAGAGTCGGTGTGTCCTCCGCTTGCCATGTTGTTTCAAGCTTCTAGCATTGCGTTATTACGCAATTCCTCGGTCGTAACGTATTAATAATTTGTATTATATGGTTAAGAAATGAAATTGTAGTGTCCTTACCGAGGGGTCATACCAGAATGAACCATCACTATCTATAAATTTTATTCTGTGTCTACCTTCCGTGCACGTTACCTACTACATTCACTAGCCTGAGATTCTTTCATACATGTTGCAGCTGATCACCAAAACTAAATGATATAGAGAATCTAGAACCACTCATAGTCGCTGGAAGGATTGGTGGGCTCCCAGCGTGCCTGCTACTGTAGCATTTTTTTTGTTTTTTTCATTTTTGTGTTCTGTTTGTTTTGTTTTTTGCTTTTTTCTTTTGTCATACTATCACTATTCAATTTTGTCTCAAAAAATAAGCACATCTATGTTGTTAAAAGAATGCATGTCCAGTGCATTCTCATTTGTTACGTGGTTCTAGACTTTCAACGTTGCGCTTTGCGTTTAACGTTGCGCTTTGCATGCTGGTATCTCGGCACTGTCTTCAGAAGAAATAGGGACATCCATGTCGCTGAAAGAAAGCGAGCCCACTAAGAGTCAGTGCGTCCTCACTTGCCATGTTATTTCAAGCTTCTAGCATTGCGTTATTACGCAATTCCTCGGTCGTCACGTATTAATAATTTGTATTATATTGTTGACAAATGAAATCGTAGTGTCCTTACCGAGGGATCATGCCAAAATGAACCATCACTATCTATGATTGTTATTCTGTGTCTACCTTCCGTGCACATTACCTACTAAATTCACTAGCCTGAGATTCTTTCATACATGTTGCAGCTGATCACCAAAACTAAATAATATAGAGAATCTAGAACCACCTATAGTAATGACAAGTGATTATATATATGTAATATATAACAGGCGCGGCGTTAGCGCGCAATCCTTTCTAGTTTAATGTGAACGATGGTAGTTTTGCATGCACGCGCGCGCGTGGCGTGACAGCTGATCGGCACGTACGTACGTCGTACGTGCGCTCGATCGAGCGAGTCAACGCGATGCAACAGTATGGCTGCGGTCGAATCGACGTACATTTAGCATTTAGCGCGTACAAGTATCAACGTACGTACGTACGCGTAACAGTTATTAATCCTCCTTTCGAGGATGATTGTTGACGACACGACACATGCATGCGCAGATACGCCGTGGCACGCGCGCGCTGCATGAGCGGGTTCTTTCTGTACGTGTACGTGCGCGGCGCCAGCTGGTCAGAATTAACCAGCATTGCGGCGTATGAGTACGTAGCTAGCACAAGCAGTCAGTACAGTTGCTAGGAATGCACACGTGTACTGTACGTATATATACAACAGTCCGGTTCACCTCTCTCCTCCTGAGAAAGATTGATCATACACGTGCACGTACTTGCATACACATGCATGCCAGGGGTGATGCTGCATACTCCTACGTCTGTCTCTCTGCCCGACGACGTACGCGTACGGCGTACCCTTTGTCCAAACAAGATGCGCAGTTGACGCAATGGATCAAGACCCCCACAGTATAGTGCAGTAGTGGTTACCTACTTATTACTCGCTCCGTTTCAAATTATAGTTCGTTTAACCTTTTGACCCCAAGTTTGACCGCTCATCTTACTATTTTTTTTCAAATATAGCCAAATTTAAATCATTTTTCAAGGACTAGTATTAATAAAACAAACAACAATTAATAATGTCATAATTTGCACAAAATTTTTAATATAAAATCAGTGGTCAAACTTTTGGTCAAAAAAGTTAAACGAACTATAGTACGGAGCTAGTACTCACTAGCTCCATCCAGTTTTTTATGGGTGCATAAACAATTTTTAACGAAACCAAGGACGAGTTAATTCGCTCTTAAATAAAACCAGACGGTCGGTTCTCTTGATGAGCTAGAGCATGCGAAATCCCAAATCTACAGTCGCCCGGGACTTCCCGTCTTTCTATTTTCCACTTCATTCAGCTTCTCTCTCCTATCTGTGTGTCTCTCTCTCACGCACATCCCTCTTGATCTTTAGCTGGTCGCTCGCCGCCGGGGTCATAGTCCTCGCCCTTGGCTTGTCGGTGGTCGGCCTCGCGCTTGCGTGCTCTCCTGGCCAGCGCTCCAAGCATCAGCCCCTGCGCGTGTTGCAGCTGACGGAGGTGCAGAGGAGGCCAACCATGGTGACGCTGGCGGAGGGAGGCTGGATCCCACCGGAGTGGGAATCCCATTTTTTTTCTATGTTTTCTCCCCTTTACCTCCTTTTTAGAATAGTTTTCCCTTCCAAATTTTTTTCCTACAACTTTTTTTGGTGTTTAAATTTTGTTCATAATTTTCATCGAATTTGTTGAATTTTTTCACGGATGTTTGTTTGTAAAAAAAGTGCAATTATTTTAAATAAATTTTGATCAATTTTTTTTCACAAATGTTTGTTTGTAAAAAAAAATGTGCAAAATTTTTGTCTCTTAATTTTTTCCCACAACTTTTTTGATGTTCAAATTTTGTTCATAAATTTTTTATGTCAATTTTTTCCAGGAATTTTTATTGAATTTTATCATAAAATTTTGTTCATAAATATTTTTTTCATAATTCCAGCGGCCGAATAATTTGTTTTTTTTGAAACGATGTAGTACCCCACATATCACCCATCTTCTGTTTGGACTTTGAACCTCAGGAGAATATGACCATATATAAAAGCCATCGAGCTAGAATAAGATGTCACTCTAGATTGTCCATTCCACACTACAATATATATTTCTATAATACTACGAGTGTTTTTATTTCAAATGGCCGATGGTTATTGGCCTTTCTGTAATATTTTTCTCAAAGGGCTACGATTTTTGACTTAATTATATTAATTGAGATCATCCTCAGTCCTCACCAGTAATCTATTTATGTATGAACCTCTCGTACCATTTCAAAGAAAAACTTAATAAATCCTTCATATCATATAGCATATAATTTTGAGCCTGTGAATACCATCTCCTGTCATCCTGTGTAACAGCCTTGTTCCCATCTACTGCGTGCCGTGGTAGTGGTACGAAGATCATGAAGACCAACAAGGAGCACGTATTGATCGTTGTCCGAAAAGTTGCAACCAAATTTGAGTGCGTGCAGTGAGCAAGCCACAACAAGATCGTTATTATGTCATCGATCCATCCAGCCGTCCATGCATGCATCCTCTAGCTCTCACACAAACTCACATCACAACCGGTTGCAAACCCCCGTCACAACCGGTTTTCAGAAGTGGATCTGATAAAGCGGCTGCGTTGCTCATGTCTATCACAACCGGATGTTGAGAACCGGTTGTGAAACCCACTTAAAAAACAAAAAAAAAAAAGAAAAAGCTGCAGCCGCACTGTCGCCGCCCACGCCAGCCGACCCGCGGCCGCTCCACACCGGCGCAACCCGCCGTCGCAGGCCGCCGTTGCCGCTCGCAGCCCGCCGTCGCCGCCCGCAGCCCGTCCGCACCCGCCACCGCAACCTGCCGCCGCCGCCCGCAGCCCGCCGGCGCGCCGTAGATCTACACCGGCGCAGCCTGTGCTCGCCGGCGCGCCGCAGCTGCAAATCCCGTGCTCGTGCTGCCGCCGCACCTCGCCCCGCCGCCGCTCCTCACCTCTGCCAGTGAGGGGCGAACGAAGGGGGGAGGGGAGGAGCAGCCATGGCGGGAGGAGATAGTGGAGAGGGAGAGAGAAGGCTTCACCCCAGCCTGCACCGCCGCGCCCTCGAGCTCCCACCGGCCGAGCCTCTGCCGCCGCGCCCTCGAGCTCCCACCGGCCGAGCCTCCGCCGCCGGGCCCTCGAGCTCCCGCCGGCCGAGCTCCCCCATCGCGCCCCTGAGATCCCGCCGACCGAGCGCCGGGAAGAGGGAGAGGCGGGGCCGGAGGGGAGGGGAGGGGAGGGGGAGGCACGGTTGACCGGTGGAGAAGGAGGAGGCGCGATGGCCATTAAGGGAGGAGAGATCGAGGTTGGGCGGTGGGAGAGGATAAGATGACGAGAGGAAAGGAAGGGAGCGGACGTGAGGGCGGCCACAAACGTTATTGGATGAAAATTTCGGGTCCGAAATATCTATCATAACAAACCGTTTGTGATACTATCACAACCGGTTTGCTATAGAAACCGGCCGTGATACTATATTTTCACAGACGGTTGTTTCTTTCACAAACGGTTTATTAAAAAAACTGGTTGTGATGCCCTATCACAACCGCTTTTTGCAAAACCGGCTGTGATAGCCCGTTTGTGAAAGTGGTTTGTGTAGTAGTGGATCTATCCTCGTTTCCCATGCCGTTGTCGCATGGCATGGCACGACTACGTGTTCATGCGGCCCCCACTGTGTCGAACCTCTAGCTAGCTTTGAGCTGAAACAGAAAGAGCCCATTTTCAAGGAGCAGAGATCAGCAGACGCATGACTTTTGTGCCTGATCGTGACCTCCTTGCACACGAAACGATGTACGTACGGAGTATATGCTACGTATATCCGTGTGTCCAGCTGTACGTACGTATATGTGAGACGGAGAGTAGTATTAGTACGTATACGGACGGTACGAAGGGCATCGTTTTTGGGTTGGGTGCCCGCGCGTGACGTCCAGCTAACAGAAAGCGAGGCGATCTCTCTCGACTGCCGAACGAAAGGGACCGGGTCCATACCTGACAAGAGCGTGTGTGTATACACACACGACTACACGCACATGCAATTATGCTTGAGCCAACTGAAAGTGGTTGCTTGCTGCTGGGTGGATCGGTGGATGGATGGCAAAAGCGAGACCAAATAAAAGAGAGAGATGGCCGGCACACGCGCGCACCATGAGGACAGCAACAGGAATTGAATGGGTCGTCTCGTAACGGCCATCCATCGTCCACCCATCCGTGTCGTGAAAGGGTCCTGCGCGCTGGGCGAGCGTTGGGGTATCCCCTTCCTACAAGCAAGGTGGTTTTTCATGGCTGTCGCTCATCCGATCTTATTAGTACACTGTATTGTTTTGCATGGCGACCAAAAAACAAGGACTGTAATTTTTTTCTTTTTGCGGGTAAAAACAAACAAGGACTGTATTGTTTAGGGTTTTCCAACAGATTTCTCACACGGAGAAGGGATGCGATAATGCCTGCACATATAAAGCGATCCATCTGTGGACCTAGCGATTCTTTTCACGAGAGGCCGTGTGTCGGAGCTTGCGCTGGAGGCGTGTGCATGCATGCACACGCGCATCTCATGCGCTGCGACGCGATGCGTATCGCCGTATATCCCCTGTGTGACGTGTAAGGTCACGCGCCCGGACGGGGAGCAAGAGCAAGTAAAGGCGCTGCAGGCATGAGCGCAGAGCCATCGTCTTTGCTGCCCTCCTCGTCCCTTCCTCCTCATATCAAATCCTCATCAGCACCGGCTCCCAGCTAGTAGCAGGCTTGTTGGCATTTCAGGCCATCAGAGACTTCAGGTAGATGCTAACAACGCACGCTGCGTACGCCTCTCTCGTTGCAACTTGCAAGGATTGCGTTGGCGATCTGGACGCGGAGAGAAGAGCACACACCTAGTGTGTAACCTGTAACAACGATCCAATGGGGATAGAGTAGTTGCTTGCTTCCTGCTTGCATATGCTTGTTAGAGCTGTTAGAGATGTTGCTGCAATGCATGCAGGCTGCTGCTTCCGTCGGGGAAGCGCGTTCAGCCGGTCGCCGGCCAGCTGTGTGACACGTCACGTAAACTCTGTCACACCAATGCAACTATACAACTTGCACTATGTTCATTCTCTTCGTGTGTAAGATGTTTTCTTTTCGTGCTACAATTTAATTTGCTGGATAAACTAGTTGCATTGTTGTGCCATATTTTGTAGGTACTCTTTCACGAGACCAATTAAAATCAAAGGGTTGGGAATTTTGCTATTGTAGCACTAGCACATATCCTAATGTGCATTATTGCATAGCCTCCAATTTATGTAGGAATTCTATGAGGATTTTATGAAAGTGTCCAACAACAACATCATCATAATAATTGACTTAAAGAAAACTGGAAATTATATTGTCGGGTTGCCTATTAGGACTACCTATACATGAATATTAGGGCGTAGAGGCCGGCTGGGAGTTGTATAATATTATCTAAGAGAGAGAAAAAAAGCTTGCTTAATTATTATACCATAGGGTGGATTGATTTATTTTACATTTCTTTTATATCGCTTTTCCTTAGTCGTGTGCCACGAGAAGTTTTTATTGAACTGAAATTAATCATGATGAATCATTGTAATTCTTCATGGGGTTGCTAGCCAAGTATATGTGTAATCATGGTGTAGCTATAGTTTGTTATATATATGCATGCAGCATCATGCATGCATGCATGCACTGCTACTAAGCTCCAAGAAGATTGCTAACAGGTCGCAACTGAATAATGGAATTGATGATCATAAGTTCCAAAACCCACTTTATTTATAAAGTAAGAAGCTATCAATCTAACGTTCTTTTTAATTTATTTAATTTTCAGTCTTGAAGGAAAAGAGGCTGAGACGATTGGTGGTTGATCGGCGACTAACATAATCCATGGCAGCAATTGTTGACCTTGGAAAGGCTTCAGCATTATAAAAACTCACCGGGACACAAGCAAGTGCACAAACAAACAATAAGAGAATCTAATCTCTCTTAGGGAAAAGAATAATCCGTCCGTGCATGAGTGCGACAGCACCAGATGTCAAGGGAAAGTTTGGCAGGGCCCTTTGTTGTTTATGGTTCGTTGATGTAGCCTCGTTTCTTTAACCAGTTCTAGCTTCGGTTTACTGCCTAAGTGCATGCCTAGAGTGACAGACATGTCATGGCACTTTTTTGGTTTTTTTTTTGTTCCGTTATGCTATGAGTTTTATAAAGACAAAGCTGATTAGCTAGTTAACGGCACAAAAGGGAGCTGTGTATGTACTGCCAATGGCTTTTGCAATTGTTTATTTAAAGGTCTACCTTGAGGATATCATGCATCGTTTCATGATTTGGTTGTTCTCACTTCTCTCCAATATAATATGCAGATGGAGAGGGTTTGGCTGTTAAGTAGTAAAAGGTGGGGCTAGTGTTGTAGAAAGCTAGACGGATCGAAGAATAATTTCCCATATGAGCAACCTTTTGTTACAATTGCGCCACACATTCCATTTCCACTTAGCTCAAAATAGATAATATAATTAACTTAGGCAATTACTTGACAATTCTATCTGTCTGTTATATCAACCTTTTGTATCAGCGTGCTTTTGGTGCGAATGTGTTATTATGCTTGTAACCAGCTCAATGAAATTTGATGTATATAAACTCATGCAAAAAAACCTTATACATATGAGGAACTCTAACCAGATCATCATCAAGTTTGCTCCAAATCCACCCATCTAGTTCAACATCTAACAACTCTAGTAGATTGGAGTTCAATAATATGTAAAATAGCATGGAGCGATTGTGAAAAGTAATCGAGTAATCGCATATAAGTTTATTACTAATCATGTTCTTGACTACCCCACTGTGTTTGGCCTCTATTACACATCAAAATGTCCTTATATTTTCTTATTAGGTTAGGCCTGCTACTACATGCATGTGACACTATGTCAGAACTTTGCAAGGTAGGCTTGATGGGATTGCACCTTATGGTCCTACTAGCATGTAGGCTTTGATCGATCTGCAAAAGTTAGCGGAAATTAAGCTGATATATGCATTATATAGACAGCAAGAATGATAGAAATGACAGTGCTAACAAACATGGTATCATTGTGGCAAACTTTAGTTTTAGTTCCATTGAGCACATGCTTCATTTCAGCTGCTAAGTTTCTATTATTTTTGTCCGTAGCATTTGTCATTATAAGAAATTTGCGCACTGATGTAGATGAGGCACATCACATCGAAGTCTACATATGGGACCTAATAATGTCTTTATTTCTTGTTAATTGTGAAACAAGTGCAATCCTTACTATGGTGTAACCTTTTAAAGGAATTTCATATCCAATATCCTCATTTACTTTAATCACATCAATTGAATATTGTTTTTTGTCTCAATATTCAGTTCACTCTTATTGTTGATGAAGTGTGTACACATTCTACTAACCTGTCGTTAATTATACTTCCCCTGATAATGTTTTGATTTATAAGCAATCCCAGCTGTAACTTAATTGACATATGTTTGAACAAGAGGATTATGCTGCATGAATTAGTTTACATTGTATACAAATTCTCTCTTGTCCCAACACATATAGTGCCTTTTTTTACACGAATTGTGTTTAATTTCTGAACTAAAGTAGCAATTACTATATGGGATCCATTCTAAAGCATTGATTTAAGAAACAAAAATTAAGAAAACGATCTTGTCATCATATTCTGCTCTCGATCCTAGCTACTCTCTATGATGTTTTTTTGCTTGTCATTTCTGCATGTACGAAAAGTTGAGTCTTCCAGACAATTTAGTTAAGATTTCTTTTCAGACTAGGGCATTTTTATTGCTAGATTGTGTCCTGCCAAGGCTACAAACTGATTAAAAGTGTAACAACCATGAAACTTTGTCATGATATTATCTATATAGTGATGGAAGCTCTAGCTAGTCTCAATTGCAACCACTGTCAGAGGCCAGAATACATTTATGTGCATGCACATCACTAGAAAAATACTGTGTATATAGCACAATCAATTTTCATTGCATTTCCACCTGATCTTTCAAGGATTAAAGAATGTATAAAGTAGTGGTTTAATGGCTATTGATTAATGGGAACCTAATGGCTTACACATCAAGAAGATAAACAAGATGGTCAAAAAGAAGGTATAACGCCATCAGATGCCACCGGCTCTTATGCTAACTGTGATGGGAAGCCATCGATTGCATCACATCGGAATCAGCACAAGTTTTGTGCAAACTAAAGCTACACCTTCTAATTTTATTCAAAGAATGTCCAATAGCATGTTGTGGCTACATATTTAAATTATCATTTATGTACGAAGAGAAAAAAATTCCAGTAAGAACTTTCTATATATATGTCCCATAGAGCTGCGCATTTGCACCTATATATGATGGTACATAATAGGTACTATGACCCTGTTTGGCATGACTGTGGAGTTAAACTCCACCAACTCGATCCCTTCAAAGTTTTAGCCAAACACCTCAACTCTAAAACTCTATGGAGCATACAAAACTCTAGAGCTGTAGTACAAATGGGCTTGGAGTTCTGGAGTACCTCTTTTGCAACTCCAAAACTCTCACATATCAACCTAGTCGTGGAGTTTGAAGGTAATTACCCACCACTGCCACCCGTTACATAAGAAACGGTTCGCTTCTTTCTCTTCTTCCCGACCTCCTCTCCCTCGACGTCTCAACCCCCGTCCCGGCCACCTCGTCCTGCGCCGCCCCCGTCCCCCGCCGACCAGCGCGCCGCCGCCGTCCCCTCGCGCCTCCGTCGTACCCTCACGTCGCCGCCGGCCCCTCGCGCCTCCACCGGACCACCACGCCGCCGGCTCCATCCTCTCCGTCCTTTTTCTTGAAGGCGTGCCTGAAGCTCGATCCCCCACCGTGAGCTCCCCGCCGTGAGCTCGGCGCCGCCGCCGGCCTCATCCCGCGTGGATACCCCAGCCCCGCCCTTGAGGTCGCCTTGCCACTGGCCCTGACGTGGTCCCATTCTGCACGGGTTGGCCTGGTCTCGGCCGCCGCCACTTGTGTGCACGCTGCCCAGCAGCCTCGTCCTGCACTGAAGGCTAGCCCTAGTCACCCTGATTGATTCATGCCATTGATTGGTGAAATCATGAATTAATTCATGCCGTTGTTGATTGGTAAAATCAGGAATCGATTTGGACCTTCCCCCACAACAACGCTCGATCTGTGTCGCGACCATGGCAGAGGAAGAGAGATGGTGCGACAAGCATAGATACAACAGAACGCTAATAGCTACCCAGTCAGCCTGAATGACATGTGGGGCCATGAACTAGGGGCAATATTGGCAATCCACATTGGAAACCATCTTTTCGAGAGCTGAGGGCATCGTTCTAGCCAAACACCTCTTCCAGTTAGCTCTTGCTCCACGTGGAGCAGACTCTAGCTAGAGTTTGGGAGTAGAGCTGATCTTTGTGGAGCAAGAGATAAACAGGGCCTATATGTCCACATAAAAATTATAAATAAAATATTAACTTTGCATAAAAATAAAACGAACCATTCTCCTGAAATTTGCTTCCAGATCTCCTCACCAAAATTTCGGAAAGTTTGAAAAGGTTGGGAATTTAAGTTATATACAGATAAATGTGTTATTTTGTACAAGGTAGTCGCCTTCTTTCAGCACAAAATTTTGTTACAGATGTGCTCATATTTCATATTTGTATTACATCCACATTTTGGATATAAAATAGATGCAATAATTATGCACAGCTATCCATTCCCCCGGTGGTATGATCGTTTGATCTCCATTCTTAGAAGGCAGCTTATCTGTCACTGATGAGGCAGGCACTAGAGCTAGCAAATGAAATGCAGCGCAGCAATTGTTGACCTAAGAAAGGCTAATAACATCAGAATAGTTTATAAACAATGTGACGTGCGTGCATGTTCTTAAATTAGTTAAAAGCTAGGAAGCAATTAAGCAAAGGCTTGGAACTCGGACCACCCATGTCGAAATAGTTTGGCATGTCGCACACTAAAGTGTCCCGTCTACGTGTATCTGTGTCACTTTGTATTCCGATCCGTTATGTGACACCCTTGTACAAGACAATCTAAACGTAGTATTATACTAATGATATATATGCATTTTTTAATATCATACATGTCACGCTACGCCAAAACATAGGCTGTACACCAACTGATAGCTAGCTAGTCCTCCGGGAGAGAGGATCGGTGAATCTTGAAATAGATGAAGTCATACAAATGCTTAACTATCAAGAGGCGGGTCACCTGCCACTGAGAGAAAATAGCTAGCCATATCAATGGGACACATAGGGTGCTAAATATCGGGTTTGATCCCTACTTTCTAGTTTGTACTATAGAGGGGTAGCCACGTTTATGGATCATCCAAATTAAACGATTGCTTAATTAGTTCTTATCGTGAAGTTGCACATGTTCTGTATGCAACTTTTTGAGAAAAAGAATCATGAAGTGAAGTTACCATAGTTCATCTAGTTAAGTTTATTTATGGTGGAATCTACCTATATTCGAGTTCAAACCTCCAGCTCAACAGGAGTGCTTCTGTATACACGGCTAAATATTATTTTAGTGATAGACATACATGTGCCCATTGACAACGTGGCTTTGAGATGATTTTGTCAATCTAAAAATACGCCGGCTCAATTTTCGGATGTACTCATAGAGAAAGTATGTAAGTGCATTCATAGTGAATGTAGCATGTGCACATATAAGTGTCTATGTCCATAATATGTCAAGGAAAAAAACTAGTACTTATGCAGATTTGTTAATGTGATCATGCTATTTGATCCCGTGACTCAGTTTAACCAGAGAAAAAGTAATCACATAAATATTCTCCCTACCTAATATGTCTATCAGTGTAGGACGGCCCTTATAGTGTTCTTGATGCTAATGCACCCATCCAGTTTAGAAAATACTCCGTAGCTAGTAGTGGCGATTAGGCGCATGGTTAACGCAAACGCTTGTCGTTAGTATGAAGTGCATGTGGGATTGGATTCTAACGGTTCCAAGACCAAATTGCATTAATATTGCTCTCTAGTTGATCAGTACATCCCTTTTCTCAGACCTATTTTGTTTCATTGGAACAAAAAAACTTTATCCAATAGTTACTTTATCAATATTTTTGTTTATATGTAAGAAAGTATATTTAGTACTAATGACGTCAACTTTGTGTGTACACACAAAGTTCTATATTAATAGAGTAATTGTTGGTTAAACGCTTACCGCAATAAAATGAAATAATTCTAGTAGTTTATAGCAGAAGTATCAACAGACGAGAACAGGTTATTTGAGCCTGTATGGTATCAGTTACACTGTCATCACGTATTCACATCAGCCACCGACCTGAGTTGATTATGGGTCACAAATTGCCTTGGCTGTGCAGTATAGCTGCAGCGGAGGAGCAGGAAGCCAGGAACTAAAAACAAAAGTCGATTACAATCAACAGTATATATCTATATCTATATCTATTTTTTTTAATAAAAGGTCGTTGTTCATGATATAGACAGTTGAGCCGGCTAAAACTTCTCCTTTGACAGTTCATGAATTTTGTCAGCAACGTAACTGCCCGGGGAAACTCGAGCACATCTCGCCATGACCACATCGACGCGACGACGCACGCTGTTCGACTCTCTGGTGTGGTGCGTTTCACAAGCACTGATGCACAGGTGAATCGGTGACTGCAGTTTCTGGCGTTGCAGAACTCTGTGCTTGGTTGTAACACGAGATTTCTAGGACTCTTCGGCCCATATAACAGGAGATTTCAAACACCTCGGCCCATATAACATCCATTGAACTCGCAAAGGAACCGCACCCCTCTTTGTAGCCCACAGCATTGCGTAAATGGGACAGCGAAACGTAATGAGCCCATTAAATAGGCCAACAATTCTACGTCCAGCGAAAAATTGTGTTTCCATCGGAGATCGGCCAACCAGAGCACGTCTACATTCTGTGCTCTCTGCTCGGGTGTCCACTTGGATTTGAGGGAGGGCCTTTTGGTTAAAGCTCCGCCAAAAAGATCGATGATTTTAAATCGGCTTCATGTATGAAGCCACCTATGAAGCCAGAAATGGCTTCCGCCATGGAAGCAAAGCCACAAATCGTGGCTCCACCGGCTTTATTGACAGCTTTCATCACGGTGAAGGCAAAGCAGAAATTGAAGAAACCGTTTTATCAAAAGTTTTTTTCAAAATAACTTTAGGTTTACCTAAGAAACGCTACCCCAGAGGAGCCAGAGTCGTTTTTGAAGGAGCCGGAGCACTGCCAAACATGCCCAAAATATCAAACCCTAGTGATTAATCATCTTATGTGCTTCAATGTTGTGGGCTATACGCGTAGCATTTCTTTGACTGCTATGTGTAATATAATCCTTTTGTAGCATTTTGCCTATACTTGTAATATAATCCACCAAATTGTAAAGTGGGTGAAAACTACAGAGTTGATCAATCCTTTGACTGCCTCCACGATAAATGTGCTTCAATGTAGTGGTTGTAAGACTCGTTTGATTGTGACTTTGTGCTTGAGAGTGTTGGATTTGACCTCGGTCAGTCTATTTGGGCCTTCAGGCCCAATCCTAATCCTAGACTAATCCCTATTAGTTGCCTTTGATTGGAAGGCAAACTCAGCCCATTTAAGGGCCCGGCCCCACGTCTACAACACTATATAACTAAGGGGAAACCCCCTGGTTTCCCTAATCCGTGAGTTAATCACAAATTAACCTTTAGGGTTCTAGTTAACCCTAATCCTATCAATCACTAAGGTGCTGGAAGGCGTGGAAGCTCGGTGTCCCTGTTCTACATCTACTTCCTCTACTTCATCTACGTATCTGCTACAGCGTCATCAACCTTCAATCATGGACAGATTAAGTACTGGTAAGTATTAAGTTCACCTAATTCCGCATCAGATTAATGTGTTAGGTGTGATATAGATCTAGACTAGAGATCCTGAGGTTTATGTATTGTTAATCACGTTTATCCTTATCTAACAATTGGTATCAGTCGCCTCCTAGTCTATTATTGATCTCCTAAGCCCTTTTAAGCCTCTGTTCATGTTCTCAATTGATCTAAGATCAAGTTTTAGTGGTGTTTCGATTAGGTCAGCGACTGCCTAGAACACGAGATAAGTTTTCTAGGCGTTCTTCATATTTTTTAGATGAGTCTTTGTTAACTCGGTGCATGTTTAGATGCCTAGAACATCAGATCAGTGAAGTATTCTTTAAGATCAGTCAAGTTTTTAGTTCCACCTTATGCATACTTGATTAGATCCGTAAACTTTACGTGTCCTTATTTCAGATTAGTCATGTTTAAGTTCAGCTCTCTCTTACATCAGTGATCTGATAAGCGACGAAATATATTCAGTTTTCGTTAAGTTTTCTCTAAGTCAGTGCTTTATTCATGCTTACATGATCTGAGCGCTTAATCATGCAGTAATTTCTTTTAGATCTAAAGTTAGGGATTTTCGCTGTTATGCCATGTTTTTCACATTTCAGCCCAAATCCTGAATGATTACATCATCACAGCCCAACCCGAAAAGCACATCATGCACAAACATCTCAGATTCACCCCAAAACATTAAGAAGAAGGGGAAAACTCAGTGGATCTCGAATCCCAAAACCCTAGATCTCAGATCTAGGTTTCTCGAAACCCTAAACCTAAGATTTAAGGCTTACCTAGCCACGGCGGCCGGGCGTGACATGAGTCCCATCACGAGCGACAGCCGGTCTTCACGCTGGCGAGCCTCGACGCCCGCTCGCGCACGCGACATGAGAAAGTCGTGGCGTAGCGGACGCCTTGGCCGCGGCTCTTTCCCCTCTTACCCGGCGCATCAGTCCTGCGCTGGCGTAACCGGTCGTTTGAGCTCCGGCGGAGCCCCTCGGTGAGCCGCGCGCAAGACGCACGCGGCGCGCAGAGGAGGCCCGCGACGCTCCGGCTCGGTGGCGCTGCGGTGGGGCGGTGCTCCGGCGTGCAGCGGCTGAGCATCTTCGGATCTTGGCCCTCACTCGCCGGAGATGTTGAAGAAGGCGGCGGCGAGCCGTCGCATGCGTCGCCGCCGATGGCGCTCGGGTGCTAGGGGAGCCAGGACTAAGATCTAGCCTAACACCCGCCGGAAGCGAGGAAGAGCAAGATGAGGAAGGCGGCGGCGGGCGGCGGCTGGCGGCCGGCGGCACTGCGCTGCCGGCGGCGGCTGCTGGCTGAGGGCTCGAGGGAGGGAGAGGGGAGAAATGATTAGGGTTTCCCCTCTCCCCGCCGATTTCGGGGTTACATACCCCACGGGACGAGCGCGAGCCGCCCGATCGGCTGGACGGCCGAGATCGCCGCGGTGAGCGACGCGGCCGCGGTACTGGGCTGTTTCGGCGGCCCGTCCGTGTGCTGCTGGGCTCACGGCCCGCTAAGTCAGCTCGCGGGTCACGGCGAGCCGCCGCGCCATGAGCTGGGCCGCGCGCTAAGCGCTGCTGGGCCAAGATGGGCCGCGCGCGTTCAGGGCGTTGAGTCGGGCCGTGCGTCTTTGCGGGCCGCAATGGGTTGTTTTCTTATCACGGGCTGAAGTAAGTTTTCTCTTTTATTTAAGTTTTCAGTTCCTTTAAGCCCACTTTTATTTCAGCACTAAGTTAAAATTAATTACCGCATGAGTCAACTTTATTTTAAGTGTTTGATGTTCTCTTTCATCTTCAAATTTTTTTATAAGTTAAGTTTTAAGTTTAAGTTTTGAGATTTAAGTCCTAAGTTTCCTAAGTTTATTGCTTCCGTATTAAGTATAAATTATTTCTTGCATAACAACTCTTAACCATTAAGTTATTTGTTTTGAGTGGCTCATTGTCTTAAGTGCAAGATTATTTCTTAATTGCAAATTAAGTTTTGAGTTATTAAGTTTTATTTCATTATGCATTCTTATATATATAAGTGGAGTTTTATGCCGTGTTTTTGCATGCTACTTTTATGCGATTAAGAAGTACTAAGTTTTCATGCGCTCATTAAATAAGTTTTAAGT
Source organism: Urochloa ruziziensis (assembly GCA_015476505.1). NCBI lineage: Eukaryota > Viridiplantae > Streptophyta > Magnoliopsida > Poales > Poaceae > Urochloa > Urochloa ruziziensis. The sequence continues at coordinate 16,430,493 of CM027122.1, read as the reverse complement.
TTTTCATGAGCTAGCTAACTTTATGGTGCAATTTATCTATTTACTTGCACTCTCTTTACCTTACCATTAAGTATTTTCTAAGTTTAAGTTTTTAATTCAGAATAAGTTTATTATGGAATGCCTTTGTCTTAGCATCTTATATTGGATAAGTATGCATTATGATTAAGTTTTGCCTTGCATTCATATAAGTTAAGCTTAAGCCTTGCATTATTTGTTTAGACATAAGTTAAATCTGAAAGTTCATTTCTCTTTCCACCAAGTGCAAAAGATGCCTCTATTTGAATGGAACCACCGGGAAGTTCATTTAGAGTAAACTTGTGATTAATTCAACCACCGTTGTTTAGTTACGAGTTTAAGTCAAGTTTCGCTTGTTTTCCCCACCGGTGATTGCAAGTTGTTACTTGTTTGCGTGATTTTAATCAGACCACCGTTGGGTTATTTTCATGCTTTTATGTGCATCTTCCTGTACGATTACTGAGACATGTTTTATTTATGAATTTTTCAGTTGATTATACAAAGTTGCTAAGCACCATTGAGCATTATGATGGCACAAACTTCCCTAGTTGGAATCGGGATGTGCTAGGCATTCTCAAGACCTTGGATCTTGATTATGCGTTACGTGAGGATAAGCCAACTGCTCCAGCGGTTGGAACTCAAAATTATGATGATAAGATAAGTGAGTACAACTCAAATTCAGAAGAATGGGAGAGATCCAATGACTTGGCAAAAATGGTTATTAGACATACCGTCATTGAGGCCTTGAGAGATTCGTTTTCTACTAAGATCAATGGTAAGGAATTATCAGTTAAGGAGTTTATATACTCAATTGAGGAAATGTATAAACGTAAGTTAGCCAATTTCCTCATTAAGAAATTAGTGACCTCACGTTACAATGGTCAAGGTGCAATAGGGACGCACCTTAATAACATGGTCTACATAGCTGAAAAGCTAAAAGCGCTTGGGATTCATACCTCGAGTACAATGCTTTCGCATTTGATCACCGCGTACTCTCCCTGAGAATTATGCCCTAGGCATATGCAACTTTTGTAAGGAACCTGGACACATGCAAAGTTGGTGTCCCGGATTTGCTACATGGCTTCAGAAAAGAGGTAATTAAATTGTCTCATAAGTTTTATTAAGTTTTATTAAGTTTATTTGCTCCCACTAATTTTGGTGGAATAGCTCAGGTGCATTTGTGTGGGGGGATATAGTACCCGGGTACCTCACGAGCAAGCCTAGCAGCCCACCAAAAGGGGGGCGGCCCAGCCCACCGTTCTGGACCTGAAGACGTGCGGGACAAGTCGGCGCGCGGGGAAGGATCTGGAAGGAGAAGTCCTAGTTGGAATAGGAATTATTGTAATGAAGGAAAGGATCCTTAGAGATAGGATCGGCTACAAACCGACTTGTAACCCTGCCCCCCGATATATAAGGCGGGCAGGGACACCCTCCAAAACGACTCAACTCACCACATCTCAACTCATAGCGAAATCCACGCAATACAACACCCCAAAACAGGACGTAGGGTATTACGTCGAGTCGACGGCCCGAACCTGTCTAAACCCCCGTGTCTGTCCATCCTAACCATCTTGCTTCCGATCTTTGCGATCTTCCCTGCATTACAAATCACTTCCGTGGGCTACCCCGTGGAAGACTGCCGGAGATAATATCACCGACAGTGGCGCGCCAGGTAGGGGATATCGCCAAGATCAATCTGGTAAGCTCGATGGATCGCGTCAAGATCTTGGACAACTGCAACCTCCCGGACGTCGACGAAGTCGAGATCCAGTTCGGGGATGTCATCACCGCCGCCTTGGATTCCCAAGCGGCAGGAGCTACGGTCGCCACGGAGGTCTCCTCTCTGGCGCCAACTTCGGCCATCACGGCCCAGTCCGGTCCGATCGCATCTGATCGTGCCGACTCTACCCCGCTGAGTCCATCGCAAAACGCGAGGCCAGACCAGTCGGGAACAGATCTACAATCACTCGGTTCCGATCCGGCTTCTGAGAGTCGCGTCGCCGAGTCATCGCAGAGCGTAAACGCTCAACCAACACGCGTCCAGAGCCCTGAGGTCATTACTGTCCAGACCCCTGGCTTTTGCGCGCTTGCTCAGAAGCAGAAGATGAAGGACATCGTCCAGACGGATGATTACTTCTCTGGGAGCGACTCCTACGAGTTAGATCTACAAGGACCCTCAATCCTGGATGATCTGCCGGAAGGATACACAGTGTCCGATGCCTCTACAGAGCCGGAACTGCTAGGATCACTCGGAGAATTGACTCCGAGTAGTTTGGAGCGTTATACGCCCACATCCGACTTCTCCGAGTCCGAGGAAGACTACCTCGCGCAAGAGGGAGTCGGGTCATATTGCTACATGGTGGCGCCAGCAACGCCAACCAATCCTGTTTCAGAGGACGAGGTCACTCCAGCTGAGGAGACGACTGAAGCCAGGAACCAGCGTCGAGGACGCAACCCAGTCGGGCGACTCGCAGAGCCGCACGACCGCACGGAGCCACCGCGTCAGGATCTGGCACTGCTCGACTCCAGGAACCACGCTCTGAAGATCATCGTCGCCAACGGGATCAGCACGACCGGAGGAGCACCCGGAACTTGATGCGCGACGGCATGTTCGAGTTCAACGGATACGACGTCTACGAGACGCCGGTCCAGAACCTCGTTACTATTAACGAGGAAATCAGTCGGCTGCCACCTAGCACTCTGGGCCTGGAAAAGGTAAGGGCTCTCGTGCAGGCCGCCTCCGTCCAGGTTCATCAGATGCAGGGCAGAGCGACCACGGACGCTCCTGAGCCCGGTCCGTCTCGACACCGGGCCAGTGGCGGATCGGATCGTGATGAAGACCTCCGCACCACGATCAACAGAGATCGAGATGCGAGGAACGTCATCCGCAACAGCACCGAAGAGCGCCACCGTGAGGAAATCCGACGGCGCGAAGAGTACGATCGGGATCATGGAAATCCCCGTCGTAATTCCAACAGGAGCGGCTACTCGACGGAGTCAGACTACTCTGACCCTTCCGGTAGCCCAAGGCACGGCAACAACGGCGGTCGCACTCCGCCACGAGGACGAGCGCTTCCACCACCCAGGCGACCGACTCCGCCAAGGGAGCGAACTCCACCGCGCAGCAGGACCTACCGACGGGACCGAACTACACCCAGGACTCGGAACTATCGGAGGACCCGTTCCCCGCCCAGGGATCGGGATCGCAGGAGGGACAACACTCCCCCAAGAACTACAGACGGATCGGGTCCGAGCGATTCCCGCCCTAGAGGTCGGATCGGCGGATTCCAGTCGTTCACCGAGCGCTTGAGAAGCGTGACATGGCCCAGAGGCTTCAAGCTGTCGGACATCGACAAGTACGACGGGAAATCTGATCCATCTCAATGGCTTCAGATGTACTACACCGCCGTACAAGCGGCCGGCGGCGACGAGGACGTGATGGCAAACTACCTTCCATCATGCTCACCAAGGACTGCCGCAACTGGCTGGCAGGACTCCCGCAGGACGCCATCGACAACTGGGAGCAGCTTACCGAACTCTTCATCGGTAACTATCTCGGTACCTGGGAAAGGCCCGGGAGCAAGCGGCTCCTCGGTCAGATCAGGCAACGCAAGAACGAGACCCTGCACGACTTCGTGCGCAGGTTCTCAGAGAAGCGCAACTCCATCACGGACGTCACGGATCAGGAGGTGATGTCAGCTTTCCAGCGCGGCATCTCCGACGGGAGACTGATTCACAAGTGGACTCGGAAACCACCGCGACTGTCAATGACATGTTCCGGGTCGCTAGCACGTGGGCGGACGCAGAGATCGCGGAAAAAGATGCACTCGGCGCGAGAGTTCTACGGGCTCAAGCGAGCCTTCACTGGGGGCAACAGATGCCCTCCATACAGAAAAAGGAACGATGGTTCCCCGCGAGACGACAGGCGAAACGACGAGCCCGGCGACGACTTCCAGGAAGCCGACCGAGTGGTGCGCATGATCTATGGCGGACCAGAGTTCGAGTCGAAGCGCCAGCAGAAGCTCACCCATCGCCAGGTCATGCACGCGAGGGAACCACCGGTACCTGAGTAACTCAAGTGGTCGGAAGTTCCGATCACCGTCACCCGGGAGGACCATCCAAACTTCATACCGAAGCCCGGGTCCCATGCCTTGGTAGTAGCCCCGACGATTCGCAACGTTCGGCTCACCAAGGTACTAGTCGACGGTGGCAGTGGCCTGAACATCCTCTTTGCTAACACATTGAAGGAGCTCGGCCTGACTACTCTCGACCTGAGTCCACCCCAATCCGCATTCTACGGTTTGATACCGGGAGAGGGGGCGGAACCACTCGGGCACATCACACTGCCCGTTAGCTTCGGAGACCGGAACAACTACCGGACCGAGCATATGCAGTTCACGGTGGCGAACTTTGAACTGCATACCACGCCATCCTTGGGAGTCCAGCGCTCGCCAAGTTCATGGCGATTCCTCACTACGTCTACTTGCAGGTCAAGATGCCAGGACCTAAAGGCGTAATTACCGTCTTGGGGGACATCCAAGTCGCATACACATGCGAACAGGAAACCCTCAACGCGGCAGCTGCCCTGGACGTGTCCAAGCGCATGGAGCAAGTACTGGCTGCATCACAGGAGGTGGACAAGGACTCTCTAGAGATCCCCGCCAAGAAGCCAGCAAGAGAAGCCATCGCGCCAAGCAAGGAGACAGAGCTGAAGAGGATCTCTCTGGACCTGGACGACCCGAAGAAGACGGCCATCATCGGGGCAGAATTAGACCCCAAATAGGAAGAAGTGCTCATCAAATTCCTAAGGGAAAATGCCGACATATTCGCGTGGAAACCATCCGATATGCCAGGCGTCCCAAGGGAACTTGCCGAGCACTCCTTGAAGGTCAATCCGACTGCCAAACCGATCAAGCAGAGGCTTCGTCGATTCGCGCAGGACCGCAAGGAGGCGATTAGGGCAGAGATTACAAAGCTGTTAGCGGCCGGGTTTATTCAGGAGGTGTTCCACCCCGACTGGTTAGCTAATCCAGTTCTTGTAAGAAAAAAGAATAATAATGATTGGAGAATGTGCGTCGATTATACAGATCTCAACAAAGCTTGCCCTAAAGACCCCTTCGTTCCCCCTCGCATCGATCAAGTCGTTGACTCCACGGCAGGCTCCGCCCTGCTCTGCTTTCTCGATTGCTACTCAGGATATCATCAGATAGGCCTGAAGCTGGAAGACCAGATAAAGACCGCGTTCATCACGCCGTTTGGTGCCTTTTGTTATAACACAATGGCCTTCGGTCTGAAGAACGCAGGCGCAACCTATCATAGGACGATTCAAGCATGTCTGGATCAATTGATCCCAGACATAGTAGAAGCCTACATCGACGACATCATGGTCAAGATCATGAACCCGAGGACATGATAGGGAATCTGACAAAGGTCTTCGAACGCTTGCGCGTATTCCGGTGGAAGCTCAACCCGGAAAAGTGTGTCTTCGGAGTACCCTCAGGTAAACTACTCGGCTTCATGGTTAGCAACCGCGGGATCGAGGCAAATCGTGAGAAGATCACGGCCATCACCAAGATGCTACCACCAACCTGTCAAAAGGATGTGCAGAAGCTTACTGGATGCATGGCAGCGCTCGGTCGTTTCATATCACGACTCGGCGTTCGCGGATTGCCGTTTTTCAAACTGCTCAAGAAGCAGGACAAGTTCGTGTGGGATGACGAGGCGAAGCAATCTTTCCAGGAACTCAAAGATTACCTGCAGAGTCCGCCCATCCTCGTCCCACCTCAACCTAGAGAACAAATCTACCTCTACATCTCTGCTACTCCCCGAGTGGTTAGCACGGTACTAGTGGTCGAGCGCCCTGAAGAAGGACACGCATATGGAGTTCAGCGACCAGTCTACTTCGTCAGCGAGGTCCTGACCGTATCTAAGGTACGCTACCCCCATGTGCAGAAATTACTCTATGGAGTTCTCATCTCAGCAAGAAAGCTGAAACACTACTTTGAGGCCCATCCAATCTCGGTGGTGAGCGAAAATCCTTTAGGGAAATTCTCCCAAGTGGGCTGACAGGGGCGGTTTAACCGCCCCTGGGCTGGCCCAAGAACGGCGTCGAGGAGCTTCGATCCGGAGGACACGCGGCGTGACTGCAAGGCTTGCGTCGGAGGGAAGCTAGCTTGCAGTGGAAGGTGCCCGAGCCGGAAAATATCTGAGATCAAAATGTCAAATTTGCCCCTGAGGGGTATGTATCACTTAGGGGTAGTTTAGTCTTTAGGACACCACCACTTGGACTACTAATAGGCCCCTTCAGGGCTGGTGGCTGTCATCTCTCTAGTTATCTCTTTAGGTTTTACTTTGAACTTGTTTTCCCTTCATCCCCTCCACCTAGAACTACTTCGAATCATTCCTAGTTTGTATAGGTGAATTCATGGTTATGTGATGGAGTTTGTGCTGCTCATCTTTGTGCCATGATTTGATTTCCCGAGCTCCCTTCCTTTTTCTATTTTCGTGAGTATTTTCGGAGCTATTTTTGGGGGATTTTCGTTCTTCTTGTTCTAGGGCGTTTTCTCTCGGATTCTTTGGGGGATTCACGTATGAGTGCCTTGTGCCTCTTTTGCTGGTGATCCCTTGCCCCCAAACGCCGAGAATCGCTCTGGATTTGAGATTTTCGGGATGAACTCGAGGTCATGGTGTTCTTCGCGAGATCTGCGATTCCGGGAGTTGTACTGAGTTAGAGGCCGAGATCTTTTGGGAAAACACTCCACTGGAGGTCTAGATCATCTGACCAAAATCTCGCCTCAAGAGCTCAAGCGGTTTGGGACATCCGCTTTTGTTTTGACTTTTCCCGAGGCTCCCAGGCCGGGCGGTTTAACCGCCCCCCTGGCCGGTTAACCGCCCCCCTGGGTGTGTTAGATCGAGCCGAGTTTCGGGTCGTTTGGTGTTCGTTTCGATTGGTTCGAGTTCCGCTGCTCGTTTCTTGTTCCTAGGGTCAGTAGCTTGACAGTGGCTACGTGATCTTGGCAAGATTGCTCTCGGAGGTTTCGGAGTTGTTTTGGGAGAATAGCCGGATTGTTTGGAAGGAATTTTTATCGGCTCCCATTCACTCCCCCCCTCTCTGGTCGCCGTTTCGGTCCTTCAATCAGGCTTCCATAAGTTACATAGGAAATCCCACACGAACGTGGGTTCCACCGCTGAGACCCATGTAGAACAGAGGAGGGGGCTCCTATATATCTTCCAAAGATGGTTAAGCAATCCATCTATAAAGCCCACCAAGCCCCAACTGAATATTGGGCCATTTAAAATTTCACCGAATAAATGTTGGACAATATTTTAAAAATGTTGAACCTCAACATTTTTTCACCAATATTTTTCAAAAAGGGTTGAAGCCTTAATTTTTTTAAAAAAATCAACATTTTATAGCAACTTTTTTTCCAATGTCGGCCGGCCTTCTTCTCTGGCTTCGGCGGCCGGCCAGCGGTGGTGGCGCGACGGGCGGCACACGCAGCAGCCGCCCGACCACACGGGGGTCGCGCCTGACCGGGGCGAGGCCGCACTGGGCAGTGGCCGGCGGCGGCCCCCAGCCGAGGGCGGCGGCGGCAAGCGCGGCCGACCGTGATGGCGTGGGCCCCGCATAGGGGGCGGCCACGACGCAGGCAGGGGAGGGTGTGGGGGTGAGGCGTGGCTTTAGGTGGTGGCGACCCAACGGCCCCAGGTGGTTTGCACGAATTCAAAAAGTGAAAGGTGCGGAAGAAAAAAATCTTTCGAAAGGTGTATAGGATTTCCGGAGAGGAAGACCTCATCCAAAATGGGGTTCACATTACATGCAGCAAATGGCAGTTCATAAGGAGGAAATCAACAACCATGTAAGTCACGGTTGATTATCGGAGTCAAATAAACCCTCGGGCTCATGCTGGCTACAAAAGAAATATATTTAGAAACTCACCTTAACAAATGCTTTTTCCTATTTTTTTTCGACCCAGAAACTTCAAAGACACCTCATCATCGCCTATTCATGCATATACAATTCAACAACTAATCAAGGCCTGCGGTAGAAGGAAAGCGAGATCGAGCGACGATGACCTAATGGCTAGATCCATAAGAGGCTGCCTCTCATGCACATGCATACACGTGTGGCGGCTAGCAACGGAGTTGGACTGGCACTGGCAGGGCGTTCTCCACAATCATTTTACCATCACCGAGTCAACATGTTTCAGATACTTATTCGTTATTTGTCTAATTCGTTCATCCATATATGCATCTGCCGCGCCCATCGGCCTTGGGTGCGTGCAGTGATTAGTTATTTCTACGAGTCCTTAGGACTAACAAACTGCATGAGATGTGTCTCGCTCGCCGCCGGCCATAGACAAACATAGTGCAACAGAGAGCAAGCCAAAAGAAGCCAAGCAACAGCAATCACCAATTGATCACCACACCAGCCATGCTGATCCTAGGCATCAGATGTCACTTCCTGCAGCTGCAGCAGCTACTGCTACTGCTCTCCATCATGGCAGTGGCAACCAACCGTGCAACCGCCGCTTCCTTGTTGTCATCGGCGGCCCGTGGCGTCGACAAGGCAGCTCTTGTGGCTTTCAAGGGGAAGATCTCCAATTCGGGCTCGTCGCTGGCCTCCTGGAATGAGAGCACCAACTACTGCAGCTGGGAGGGCGTCACCTGCAGCACGAGACACCAGCAGAGGGTGGTCTCCCTCTACCTCAGCTCCCAGGGGCTCGTCGGCACCATCTCCCCTGCCATCGGTAACCTCACTTTCCTGCGCTCCCTGAACCTGAGCTCCAACAGCCTACAAGGAGAGATCCCTCCCAGCATCGGCTCCCTCCGCCGCCTCCAGAACCTTGACCTGACAAACAACACGCTCACCGGCGGCATCCCGAGCAACATCAGCCGCTGCACCAGCCTCCGTGTGATGTTCATCACTAGAAACACGGGGTTACAGGGAAGCATACCTGCCGAGATTGGCAACATGCCATTGCTAGCTGAGCTAGGACTGTTCCTGAACAGCTTCACAGGAGCCATCCCGCCATCTTTCGGGAACCTTCCCAGTTGACCAGACTATCCTTGGCAGCCAACTATCTCGAGGGATCTATCCCAGCAGGAATAGGGAACAATCCAAATCTCAACATCCTTAGCCTTTGTGCAAACAACCTCTCTGGTCTGGTTCCCCCTTCGTTGTACAACCTATCATCTCTAAATACGCTTTGTTTGGGAGAAAACGAGCTGCATGGCCGTCTACCATCTGACCTGGGGAAAAACCTTCCGAGCATCCAAATATTTTTGACACTGTCGTGAACTAACCTCTCCAGCCTTCAGATGTTTAGCGTCGCACATAATGGTTTCACCGGAGTTGTTCCTTCCGGAATAGGCAGATTGCGCAATCTTAATGCCTTTTATCTGGGTGCCAACATATTCGAGGCAAACAAGGAAGAAGATTGGGAATTTATTTCTTCTTTGACGAATTGTAGCGGATTGCAGCAGCTTGCCATTAACTCCAATAGATTTGCTGGGAAACTACCAAGTTCATTGGCTAATTTGAGCACCAACCTTCAGAGCCTAGAAATTGACAACAATTACATATCTGGTACCATCCTACCTGAGATTGGAATTTGGCAAGTCTTCAAGTGATTGAATTTTCAAGCAACTTGCTCACCGGGGTCATTCCTGAAAGCATAGGGAAGCTGACACAATTGAGTCAGTTATATCTGGGTTCAAACAAGTTGTCTGGACCTATACCATTCTCCATCGGGAACCTCACTACTTTATCTTATCTTGATGCAAATGATAACATCTTGGAGGGGCCGATTCCATCAAGTATTGGAAATTGGAAACAAATTACCTTTCTGGGTTTAGGCGGTAACAAGCTTACTGGCTTGATTCCAAAAGAAATTATGGAGCTATCATCACTCTCAATAGCGCTGGATTTGAGATACAACTTGCTGGAGGGGCCAGTTCCATCAGGAATCGGTAAATTGGTAAATCTCGGACAGCTCTTCCTGTCAGGAAACAAATTGTCAGGTGAAATACCTGATACCATTGGCAACATGAGAGTCATGGAAGCCATCTTAATGGATGATAATTCATTCCAAGGAAGCATACCTGCTACTTTCAAGAATATGGCAGGCCTCACTTACCTGAATTTGACAGGCAACAAACTGAACGGCAGCATCCCAGGGAACATAGTCAGCATTACCAACTTGAGGGAGTTGCACCTTTCCCATAATAATTTATCAGGAACAATCCCAGCAGTTTTAGGTAACTCAACATCACTGCTTGTCCTCAATCTGTCCTTCAACAATTTGCAAGGTGAAGTACCAACCGAAGGGGTTTTCAGAAATCTAACAGGACTATCAATTATTGGAAACAATGCATTATGCGGTGGAATACCACAGCTTAACCTGCCAGAATGCACCAAGTCCACTGTAGGGAAGAAAAACAAAAGCATGCCGAAGTTTCTCAGGATATTGATTCCTATAGCAGGAGCAATCATGCTCTTGCTTTCAGGGCTAGCCTTTGCTGGATTTTGTTACAGAAAGTCCAAGGTAGGATTGAAGAAACATGAGCAACAACCTCAATTTACAGAGATAGAGCTTCCAATGGTTCCATATAATGATATACTAAAAGGAACAGATGGATTTTCAGCGGCCAATGTGCTCGGGAAAGGAAGATATGGTACAGTATATAGAGGCACTCTAGAAAATCAAGCTATTACAGTAGCAGTTAAGGTGTTTAATCTCCAGCAATCAGGATCATACAAAAGCTTCATGGTTGAATGTGAGGCGCTGAGAAGAGTGAGGCACCGATGCCTTGTAAAGATCATTACATGCTGTTCAAGCATCAACCACCAGGGTCAAGACTTCAGAGCACTAGTCTTTGAGTTCATGGCTAACGGCAGCTTAGACAGATGGATCCACTCAAATTTGGATGGCCAAAATGGACCGGGAGGACTCAGCTTGTCACAAAGGTTAATATCGCAGTAGACATTGTGGATGCTTTGGACTATCTTCACAACGGTTGCCAGCCACCGGTCATCCATTGTGATCTAAAGCCAAGGAACATTCTTCTGAATCAGGACATGAGAGCTCGTGTTGGGGATTTGGCATTGCTAAGTTATAGAAGAAGCAACAAGCAAACAACCTATAAATTCTAACAGCTCCATAGGAATAAGAGGTTCCATCGGGTACATTGCCCCAGGTAACTCATATATGCTCTCATGTGCTTCCAAAATAGCTTCTATTTAGCTCTACGTAATAACGCAAATGAGATCTTTTTAATTGTGTACATACCTCATATGCTCCGTGTAATTTACTCTATTGTAGAATATGGAGAAGGGCTTGCGGTATCAACTTATGGCGACGTGTATAGTCTTGGTGTTACTTTGATCGAGATGTTTACTGGAAGGAGCCCGACAGATGATATGTTAAGAGATGGGCTGACCTTGCACTATTTTGCTGCCGCATCTCATCCTGACAAGGTTATGGAGATAGCAGATTCGAATGTATGGTTGCATGATGTCGTAAACACCAGAAATGATACAAGGCATATGACAAAAATCAAAGAATGTTTGTCTTCCGTCATCCAGCTTGGTGTTCTATGCTCAAAGCAATTGCCTATAGAGCGGCCATCAATGAACGATGCCGCTGCAGAGATGCGTGCTATCAGAGATGCATATGATTTTGGATCATGTTAACAATCATTAGCCTATATCAACCATCATATTGCTCTATATTTATTTTTATTCATAGAGAGTCGACACATTTGTTTCTTTATTTGAAGGTATGTTGCAGACTTATCAGTCAGTTTGTACACTCAAAATTCGGCTGTCGATCATAAGAACAAACTATTTTTTTTTTGAACGAACAAGCATAAGAACAAACTAATCATACAACAGTTTGTTCACTTTTACTACTTGGTGACCTCGATCATGAATACACCAAAAATTTGTATGACACTGAGTAAAATTATGAATCTTATGATTTTTTTTCATTGTAGAGACTTGTAATTTTTGCTAGGTAACTCAATGTTTCATACTCAAAAGTTATTTGTTTGTTTGTAAAAACTAAGAACCGACTATTCCAGCAACACTTCTTCACTATTTACTACTTCATCAATTAGCAAAACATAAAGACTTTATTTTTGAACAAAACTGAGTCATTGGTGTGGAAGGATAATTGTGATAGCTCTGTTTAATCTTACATACTCTTTGATTTCTTGCACAAGTGACGCTTTGAGATCTTGTATCAAGTAGCATGGTATCTTAAATAAGTATGATGAGCCAGACTATGTTTCATTTCCAGATCACTAATTTAATTTATTCATTAGTAACCAGTCAAATCTACCTCTGTCCTGAAAGTTTGCAAGACGTATCCTGGTGCTCAGCACCTGCACAGAGGTGCTCTGCAGGCGGTGTTCGGACCGAAGCCAGACGGGTTTGGGGCTTCACAGCAAATTGTCAGAAACAGTACCTTTCCCTTCTTCCCTGCAGAGACAGAAGAAATCCCATGTGTGAGCAGCCGATTGGAAGAAATCCCATAGAATAGTGGGATATTACTAGGCTCAAGCTATACAACAATACTGATAGACAATTGTGGGGATTAACAATAATCTATATCCAACAAGCATTATCACTGTCATCGGTGGATTTAATTAGAGGCAGACTCACAACAGAAACTGTAAAACAATATGGTACAGAAGTTCGAAATGGGCAAGGAGTAACAAAAATACAAGAACCATTTTGGTACTACTAGTGCAAAACCTTCATCCAGATAATAAAAATTCAGAAGCAGACTCTGTAAAATCGAAATAGCAACACCAAACTGTTCGTGGCAGAGAATTAAAAAGACACATCTCAACATGTAATTCAGAAAGACCATACCGCTATTTCTATCACCACAGCAATAAAGCAAGGTACCAGGCAGCTCAACTGTGGAACACATCAACAAAGAAAAATCATGCATTTTTACGGTAAATCCACCACAGCTTGCTTGCTGACACTGCATCTCCCAGCAGTGCTATGGATTTGGTCACGGATATAACTGTCAGGATTAGGGTGGGCGGTGTAAGCAATAGAGAGTGCTAGGAATAATAATCGTATTGATAGGAAGCACATGGTGTACATATATAGGCAGGGAACCTAGGGGGATCCCTGCCGCCTATCGGGGGGGGGGGTGGGGGGGGAGGGGGGGCACAGCTAGGGTAAGTTTTGCGCCGGCACATGAGGCCCATTGGCCTACTAATCATAACCCTAAACCATCTCGCTAGCACGCCCCCGCAGTCTGAACGGTGAAACCTCGAACGTTTAAACTGGACCTGAACTCCTGAACAGGGAAAGTAGGCAGCCCCTTGGTGAAGATGTCGGCGTACTGAGCGGATCGTGGGAACGTGTAGAGCACGTACATCACCATATCAACACGCTCCCGGACAAAGTGAAGATCTATCTCAATGTGTTTGGTGCGCTGATGCTGGACGAGGTTTGCTAGACATGTAGACTGCGCTGATGTGTCGCATAAACCAATGTGGCGCGGCGAGGAGGAGCATGAAGCTCGAGGAGAAGCTGTCGGAGCCAGGAAGCTTCGGCGACGCCGTTGGCAACGCCATGGTACTCTGCTTCTGTACTAGAAGGGGAAACCGTGTTCGCCGCTTGGGGACCAGGAGACCAAATTCTAACCAAGGAAAACCAAGCATCACCGGAGGTGGAGCGCCTGGTGTCGGGACAGCCTGCCCAGTCGGCGTCTGAGTACACCGATCAAGTCCTCACTGCGAGACGGCTGGAGAATGAGACCGAGATCCAGGGTGCCGCGTGATGTAGCGTAGGAGCACTTCAGGGCAGCAAGGTTAGGCTCCGAGGATCGTGCATGTATAGCGGACCTGCTGGACGGCATAAGGCAATATCCGGACGAGTGAAAGTCAGCCACTGAAGTGCACCGGCAATACTTGATAGTCCGTAGGGTCCTGGACTGGATGTCCATCTGCTGATAGCTTGGCGTCGATGGTAACAGGCATAGAGGACGGCTTGCACTCAGCCATCCCTGCATGATCCAGGATCTCCAGCATGTAAAACGCGCTGGAAGAGGAGAAGACCCGGAGCCGTGAAGCTGGACATGCATCCTCTGAAAATGATGGAGCTCACCCAAGTCTTTCATAGCAAACTCAGCCTTAAGTGCAGCGATGATGTGCTGAAGGAGAGCTGTGAAAGACGCGGTGAGGACAATGTCGTCGACGAGAGCAACAGATAGATCATGTCAGTGCCACGACGAAGATGAACAGCGATGTGCGGTCTTGGCTTCACCAATCCCAGGTGACAGAAGATGAGCTGCAAACCGACGTACCAAGCATGGGGCTCCTGTTTAAGGTCCATATAGGGGACTTGTTCATACGATAGACCGAAGTTGGGATGAGCGGTGTCTTCAAAACCAGACGGCTGAACGCGTAGGACAGGTCTCGGAGAGCGTGCCGTGAAGAAAGGCGTTCTTCCAATCAAGCTGGTGAATGGGCCACGGTGCCGTTTTTGACACACGGACAATATGAACGGTCTCAGTCAAAAATCGACGCCGGTGTCGCTGGGTGAAGCCGCGAAGTACCCAAACGAGCCTTGTATCTCTCAAGGGTACCATCAGCGTTGGAACTTGGGCTTGGAAAAAATCCATTTGCACCGTGACGACTTTGGCACAAGGAGGCCAGGAACGAGGAGGACACACAGTCCTTGTTTTAAAGGAGGGCGCCGTATCAGCATCTCCATAACAGCCCGCCAGTTTGGATGCATGCGATGGGGGCGCTACGGAGGTATTTCGGAATCGGGTGACAGCGGAGCGGCGTGGTAGAGGCCCGGAAGGCGGGAAGCCCGCCTTAGCCCTGTGGTCATGACGTGTGCGCTCGCCACCGGAGGAACGGGCACGGCTCCCTTTGGCAAGGGTGGAGGAGGTAGCCGGGAAGCTGCGGGTCGACGACTGTAGACGTTTAGGGTAATGCCGAGAGTGGTCGATGAAGAGCGGCCGGCCCGACCTTGGATAGCTGGGAGCGGCGGGGCGATGCTGTGGCCACCAGCAGTCGGCTGGGCGAAGACGTTGCCGGCTGCGGCCGGCTGGGAGAGGCCGCGGCCGTATGTGGGCGGCTGGAGTCAGCCGGGGGCGGCTGTGGCCGGCTGGGAGAGGCCGCGGCCGGCTGGAGACACCGAGGCCGACTGTGGCCGGCTGGAAGGGGCCGAGGCTGGGCCAGACGAAGTTGTGGCCGGTTGGCCGGTTGGGTGACGAAGGAAGGGCCGCGGCCGGTCGTGGCCTGGCTGGTGATGGCGAAGAAGCAGCCGCGGCCGGCCGAGGGCTGGCGGGCAGCGGCGGGAAGCCAGGGGTGGTCCGGCCGTGCTCCGAACGGCCAGAGTTCCCCCTGGTGTTGTCGCCACAATGTCGTGGGCTGCGCGTGGCAGCGCGGTTATGTCGCGAGGAGAACCTGCATGAGAGACAAGTCATGTCGGTCCAATGGGGGCCGGCACATTAGTAGTATGGTCATCCAAAAACTCAAAGTCCACCGCACTAGGAGGACGGTTCGGATCAGCAAAGGAAAGTGCGACTCGTCGAAGGACACATGACGAGAGATGATGATCTTATTTGTGGAGAGATCAAGACAGCGGTATCCCTATGGATGTAGGTGAGTATCCAAGGAAGACCGCAAAGTGTGGAGCGAGGCGCCGCTTGTGTGTGGCGGTGGCAGCAAGGTTTGGATAACATGCGCAGCCAAAAAATGAAGGTGATCATAGGACGGCAAGGCCCCGTGAAGGGCAAGTGCGGCGTCACAAAACCTAGGGTTTGGGTGGGGAGAATGTTATGCAAATATGTAGCGGTGCCAAGAGCCTCAACCCATGTAAGATGGTGCCATGCTTGCCTGGAAAAGCAGCAAGCGAACGATGTTGTTAGTGGAACGAATCACCGCGCTCCGGCTTTACCGTTCTGGATGAGGTATGGGGACAGGACATGCACAGGTAGTCCCGTGAGTGAGATAGAACGTGCGGGCGCTGGAGTTGTCGAACTCGCGGCCATTGTCACACTGACTGCCTTTATGGTGGCGCCGAACTGAGTAGTCACAAAGGCAAAGAAGTTAGCAAGCGTCGAAAACGTGTCGGACTTGAGGCTCAACGGAAAAGCCAGATGATGCGAGCAGTCGTCAATGATGACCAAATAATATTTGAATCCCGAAAACACTAAGACAGGTGAAGTCCAGAGATCACAATTGATAAGATCCAAATTATTTGTAGCACGCGAAGTGGACGAAGAAAATGGTGACCGTATGTGGCGACCAAGCTGACACGCATGACAAAGAGAGTTGCTAAGATCTTTATTACATGAAGTTATGATTGCAGCTAGTTTAGACATGACTTCATGCCAGGGTGACCGAGGCGGCGATGCCAAAGCGGGGAGGAGCCAGCGACGAGGGCGGTGGCAACAGGAAGGCGCATGGGATATAGCGGCCCGACACTATCACATCGGGCAAGAATTCTCCGAGACTCTAGATCCTTCACAGAACAACCACAAGGTCAAACCGACGAACAGTTGTTGTCAGAAGTAAACTGGTGCACAGAAATCAATTCTTAATAAGACTAGGTGAAACTAGAAAATTATTAAGAAAAAGGGGCCCGGGAGGAACTGTGCCAGTAAGGGGTGACGGGAAGTAAGGACCCGTTGCTGACAACAATGGATGAGGGATACCGCTGGTTAAAATTATGTGTAATAGTGGAGGATCAAGGTCATGTGAGAGTAGCATCTGAGTCGAAGTACCAAGCCTACGTCGGAGGTTGGTTCAGGGAGACGGTGCTGAAGGCGAAAGCGAGGGACTGGTTGTCCCAACCAGCCGGAGAGACTGTAGCCGGTTGTAGAAGCCGGGCGCCCAGGGGAAGAAGGCCTGCTCTGCCTTGGCGCCGCCTGCGCCTGGGCTGCTTGTGCCTGGGCCAAGGCCTGCGCCTGCGTGGCCTGGACAGCGTGGGCATGTGCCTAGTGGGCCCAGCGCCTGCGCCTGGGCCTGCTGTGCCACCAGGGGCCTGCTGCTGGTTTGGTGGCGTGGGGAGGCAGCGGGCGTCGACGGCCGTGGGCTGGGCCACATCTAGATGGCCCCAGCCCATGGTTGCAGAAAGTAGGGCCACTCGGGGCGCCCCCAGCACCACCTGTGCTGGGTGTCGTCGCGCCCTTCGTGCCCCCGGCTGTGTCGGTGGTGGAGGCCGGGGGCATGCCGCTGGGGTGCGGGGCTTGCTGGTCCACTTGCTGCTGCCAGCGGTCCTTGGACGATTGTGAGTTGCCACCCCGAGCCACCCCCGAGCCGTTGGAACGATGTGCGGCTGCGCGGGGGGGGATGGGGGGAGGTGGTGGACGGTGCCGGCGATGGGGTCCCCGCTGGCGGTGTGATCTTCACGGTGGCCACAAGGAAGCGGTGGGAGGAGTTTGATGCGCCATAGTGAGCTCCTCCAAGAGCAGCTCATCGACCGCCTGCTTGAACTTGGGGAAGGGCGTGCCACGATGGGATGTGACGACCGATGTCGCGGAAGCGTTCGTTGAGGGCATCGGATGACCGTCTTCCCCAAGGGTCGTGAGCTGCTGCGCGCCATTGCCTTTCAGCCGCCTGCAATAGTCGGTAATGGAAAGGTCACCTTGGACAAAGTTACGAAACTAGATGTCGAGGTGAAGGGCAGTCCCGTCGCGGTCGATCACCATCTCGGCAAGGTCGAAGGAGATCGTCCCGGCAATCCAGGACTTGACCGCGCAGTCCATGTGCGTCCAGTCCGCGAACTCAGGCGCGGGGAGGTCGGCGAGGACGTGGGACTCCAGGGAGTACTTGCCGATGACGAGGAGAATCTGGTCGCGCCAGCGTGTGTAGTTGCCGGCGGTGATGTCGAGGACGATGTGGACGAGACTCCAGATGTTCTACACGCTGATTGCCTAGGCGTGCAGATTGACGAGAGCAGCGATCTCGTGCATGAGGATGGCTAAGTGCATGTCGTCGCCATCGTTGCCGAAGTGAGCGTCGCGGCCTGTCGGCGTCGGCGTCGGGCTTGGGGTCGTCCTCCTTCTTCTTCTCCTGATCGTGGCCGAGGAGGGCCTTGGCGTCGGCACGAGCACGAGCCGCTCGCTCATGAGCGGCGCGTATGCGATCGGCTGCGGCATTGCACTATTGTGCGGCCGCGGCCCGCCTCCTTCTTTGCTTCGGCAGCCAGGGCGAGGCGCGGCATCACACTTTTCCTTGGCGGCCTGGATGCGTGCCTCGTGCTCGACGTCCGTCTCCAGAGGAAGTTTGGAGGCGGAGGCGGCGGCAGCAGCCAGCACGTCGTCGACCTTGAGGTCGGCGATCTTGGAGAGAGGAGGGGTGTCGGGAATGATTGCCGGAGGGGTGGCGCGCCGGAGGGGCGCGCGGCGCGGCCTAGTGGCGGCACGGGATGGCAGCGGAAGCGAGCCGGGTTGAAACCGTAACTCGTGATACCATGTAAGCAATAGAGAATGCTAGAATAATGATTGTATTGATAGGAAGCACAGGGTGTACATATATAGGCAAGAAACCCTAGGGGGGATCCCTGCCGCCTATGAAAGGGGGGCGGCGCACAGCTAGGGTAAGCTGTGCGCCAGCCACATGAGGCCCATTGGGCCTACTAATCATAACCCTAAACCACCTCGCTAACAGGCGGCATAGATTGTAGCTGAAGGACAAAAAGTCATTTGCACTGCCCCCGCGTCGTCCGCGCATGGGCGGCTCAGGCGGACGGACCCCGCGCCGCCACCGCCCCTCTCTCCCGCTCCCCTCCGCTGCGCCGCCTGAAAGTGCATCTAGGCCCCTAAATATGTTTGGTAATTAATGACAATCATCATGGACTAACAATTCTATTGAGATGATGAGATTAGGTTAGTCCGGATGAATGGATGAGCTTCAATGACTGATTACGATATATCGCCGTATATTGAAGCAAGAGGATGCTAAAGGAAAAGGGTAAAAGATAGGTTGTTTTCTTTTACCGGTCCTAAGGTGTTTTAGAGAAGAGAATTTGACCGGATTGATAGGCTAGATAGCCGTACTATTAAGAGGGTCAATTGTGGTTCCTTGTTGTGATTCTAGTGCCAACTTGCTCAAATAGTATAAGTGCATGCATGAGAGCTAACTTCGTTTTCAAAAGTTAAAGGGAATTCAACCTTGCTGATTTTGGTCAGGCGGACGGTCCGCCCTTGGTATGGCGGACGGTCTGCCTCACATATGGTTGAAGGAAAATCGGCTAAGTGTTGGTTTAAGGGGCCCTGCCGTCTTTCTTAGGCGGACGGTCTGCCGGGTACAGGCGGACGGTCCGCAGGCTATTTTTTGCCTGAGGCGGACCCTTTCGCGGACCGTTCACGCAGAGACGTTTTCTGGAGGTTCCAGGATACTTTTATAAGGCGGACGGTCTGCCTTTGTGAAACGTAGTCCTTAGTCGTGTGGTGATCTTTTTCTAACTGAGAGGCGGACGGTCCGCCCCTGTTGGGCGGACGGTCCGCCAACCCAGTAACGGTCACTTCTGACACGTTTGACTTTTTGAAATAGTAGCCGTTGGGCTCGGGCGGACGGTCCGCCCCTCTTAGGCGGACGGTCCGCCAGTGCTCTGTTTTCACGAGTTTTACACATAACGGCTAGTTGGAAAGGTGGGGAGTATATATACCCATCCCACAGGTTTGGGGACTCTCTCTTGGCCATTCTGAAAGCTCACTTGACCCAAGAGTCCCCTCTCTCATTTCTCTCTCACTCATTTGCTAAGGGATTGCATTCTTGTGAGTGTGAAGAGTTCTAGTGCATTGCTTTGGATTGCATTGAGCATTGAGGCACTAGGAGAACATCAAGCAAGCGTCATTGGCTTGTTACTCTTGGAGGTTGCCGCCTCCTAGACGGCTTGGTGTGTAATTTCATTGAGCTCTTCAAGAAGATTGTGAAGAAGCCTTGGAAGATTGTGAGAGGTCTTGTGCTCACCTCACCGGAGCGGTAAAGGGCAACTCTAGTGGAATCGAGGTTTGGAGAGGTTCATTGCATTCAAGCCGGCTTATACATCAAGTGTGACTTGATAGAGAAGCGGTTGAAGCTTTGAATCCACCTCAACGTGGATTAGGGGTGACCGGCAAGTCATCGACACCACGGGAAAAATTTCGGTCTCTTGTGTGATTGTTCATTCCTTCACTCATTTACATTTTGCTATTTGTTTTGATCATTTACATTCATAGAGATTGAATCATACTTGTCACCCTAGGTTGCAAACCTTGACCTAGTTTAGAATCAAGTAGAAATAGGTTTTCTCTTGTGTTACTAATAATTTTTATTAGTGCTTTGATTTTAGTTAAAACCGCCTATTCACCCCCCCTCTAGTCGGTATCCTAGATCCTACACCGCCGCCCGAGCCAGCCACCGGAAGCCCGCTCGGCTTGCAAGGACGACGGCGGCGTGGCTCTTTCTCCTCTCCTCCTTCGTTCTCGGTGAGCGCGGACGCCTTGGTCAACGGGGAGAGCTGCCGGCGGGTGGCCTACGGCGGCACCGGAGAAGCCAGATCCGTGGTCCCTGCCGCCGGATCCAGTGTGCACGGTGCTGCTTCTGCCGCCAGGTGCGGGTGGCGGCGGCCCGGCGACGGTGCGTGGAGACCGGTCGCGTGAGCCCAGATCTGCGCGGGGAGCGGCTAACGCTGACCGGGGTGACGCTGCCTCGCAGCTGTTGCGGAGGAGAGGGCTGCGCAAGGTGCGCGCGGCAGTGAAGGAGAGGCCACGCCGGGTGCGGCTTGAGGCGGCAGGAGCGTCGGCCATCGGCGTCCGGCGGGTTTGTGCGTGGGGCAAGGTGAGGCGTGTGGCGGTGACCGGGTGCTTCATGCAGGCAAGGCGAATGGCCGCCGAGGTGCAGCAGTGCGGTGGTGGTGCGAGGCTGGTCTTGTTGGTGACGCCGTGGTGGCGTGACTGCCGGTGGTCTACATGGATGTAAGCTCGTGGCGTCGTGGTGATCTGCATGGATGTAAGCTCGTAGCGCTTGTACGACGCTGTGGGGGCGTGGTTAACTGTGTCAGGCCACCTCTCCACTCCATGGACGCTGCATTGTCGGGCGGGTTGGCATGGCAACGGGCGAAAGCCTTGCGACGGTGGCACCTTTGAGTGTCTCATTCCTTCTTGAAGGCGTCGACGTGTGGCATGCTTCCCTCAGCGTGAGGTCCTCAAGGTGAAAGCCGTGCTCCAGTAGGAGCGGCGATGACGATGTCTGAGGACGTCGTTTCTCTCGTTGGAGACATCGCTTCGGAGGACCTCTTAACGGCGGTGTTCGATTTCTGCCTTTTTTGAGTGGCCATGAGTTGGTTGGTGGCAGCATGGACAACTTGGTAGTGGTTAATGGTTTGCTACTCATGAGTCGGCTTCGCAGCTTGCAGCGGATTGCGGCGGCTAGCTCTTGCATGGCAAGGTTAGTCCGACGTAGAACAACGTCGTGAGACGGCGCAAGCAGCTACGACAGTGCGACGGCTACACGACTTGCAGCGGTTCGCGGCAATCAACTCGGCACAGCCGTGGTTGGTTTGGTGCGGAACAACGTCGATCACGACGACGCTTGTGGTGATTTTACTATCGTTAGCTTCGTTTGGCAGTCAATGACGCACTTTTGGTGGTGATGGTGGACGGTGGTGGTGGTGCTACGGCGGTTTCCATGGTGCTGAGTGTTGAGGAGCTGACGCAGAGACGACGGTTTTGCGGCTCGTGTCGATGTCCCAGTCCAACCGGGCATAGTTTCCTTTATGTTTGAGTTGAGTTGAGCTCGGTTCGTGTCGATGTCCCAATCCAACCGACCGAGGTGTTTAGTCGATTTGAGCTGAGTTGAGAGCGAGAGCATGTTGCGGTACGCGTTGATGACCCAATCTAACCGACCGGTGTTGTGAGTTGTTTTTTCTTTTTTTTGGTTTGTTCCTTGTAGTCTGGGTTTCATCCTTTTTAATATAATCGGTAGCTCTTCTGCCTGGTTCGTTTAAAAAAAATAGATTGTAGCTGAAGGAGGTGTGAGGGCGAGGGGTGAAGAGTTGCCGTCGACCCGTGGTCGCCCGGTAGTGGCATGGAGCAGGGAGCGACTAGGGCAGCCGGAGCCCGGGCGCGCCTCTTGCTTGCTATAGGGCCGACTGAGCCCACTCGGCCCACCATGCCATTTAGGCACATGACAATAACACATAGTTTTGGTTACCTAGTGTCACGGGTGGATGTGGATGGAAGAGAGTTAGTGGGAGGAACTTGGCGAAGGTTGTATTCAAACGAAGTGGCCAGACGTGGCCCTGGACCTCGCCGGCGCGCAGGAGCTATGCTCGAAGCTCACGGTGCACCGGGGAAGCAGAACAACATCCGAGATAAGATACAATCAAAGCCTACCTCCCCTAATCATCGGTACAGGGCTTATATGACGCCCAACCCGGTGGTAACTTATTCCTCAAGCTAAAGAATCTAAACCAATTCAAACTAACTCTATCTCTAAACGCTTACAACTTATTCCTCAAGCTAAAGAATCTAAACCAATTCAAACTAACTCTAACTCTAAACTATCTTTATCTCTAATCCTTATCTTCAACGACTTGCTGCTTCTGGACTCTTGGCCAACGTGCATAGAACGTTCCCACCATGACATCTCTCCCCCCTGGACAAGCAGCTCATCCTCGAGCTGAAACTTGGGAAAGAGTTCTTGAAACTCATCCACCGAAACCCATGACGTCTCGGTTGCAGGAGCACCTTTCCACTGAACAAGCACCTCATGTTTCCCCCGAGCTAACCGGCCCTTGAGCACCTTCTCCGGCTCAACCAGTACCCTGCTATGATGAAGTGGAGGTAAAGGTGGAACAGACGTAGGCGGAGATCCATGAAAGGGCTTGAGCAATCCCACATGAAACACATCATGAATGCGTGTTCCCAATGGCAAAGCAAGTTTGTACGCCGCATCTCCAACCTTGGCGAGCACCTGGAATGGTCCAAAGAACTTGGGACCCAACTTGCTTCGTCCTCGCACATTGAGAGACGCCGCTGGCCGGTGCAACAAGCGCAGCCAAACCCACTGCCCCGGCACAAATTCCATCAGACGATGACGCTTGTCGTAGATAGCCTTGTAATGTTGTTGAGCCTGCTCCAGCCGATCACGGACTTCTGCCAAAAATTCATCATGAGCCTGTATAACGTGTTCCACAGTAGGGAGTCGTGCATCACCAGGCTCATACGAACGAAGAGATGGAGGAGGATGGCCATACACCACCTCAAAGGGAGACGTCTGGAGGGACTGTTGATAGGAAGAATTATAGCAAAACTCGGCCCAAGGAAACCACTCTAACTAGTTGCACGGGCGATCTCCAGTTAGGCACCGCAAGTACATCGCGATGATCTTGTTGGCTGCTTCGGATTGACCGTCGGACTGTGGATGAAATGCCAACGTAAACTGCAGCTTAACACCAGCCAGACGAAAGAGATCGCGCCAGAACGCGCTCGTGAACATCGGGTCACGGTCACTAACAATGGTGGTCGGCACGCCATGCAGGCGAACCACCTCCGTGAAGAACGCGCGTGCCCCCGAGACTGTCGTGTAGGGATGTGCCAAAGGAATAAAATGCGCTGCCTTGGAGAAGCGGTCGACAATGGTTAAGATCACGGACTTCCCGTTCACCTTAGGCAGCGCCTCAGCGAAGTCCATTGCCACATCAGACGACACCGTGGTGGGAACAGGTAGCGGCTGCAGGAGACCCCGGGATGAAGGTGCTGTCTCTTGTTGCGTTGGCACACCTGACACGTCCTGACGAAATCAAGGACCGCCTTCTTGTCGTTTGGAACATGGAAGTCAGCCCGTAGGCGATGCAATGTCTTGTGAACACCTTCATGTCCCGCGCCATGAACCATCTCGAGGAGTACAGGAAGAAGGCCAGAAGAAGCCGCGACGAAGATGCGTCCTTTGAACAAGATGAGGCCGTCCACGACTGACCACTCCGGAGGCTTGGCCCCTCCATGAATGGCGTCCCGCAGCTGCGAGAGAGTCACGTCTCCATTGATCTCCTGGCGAATGTCGTTGAACACCGAGAACGAGGGCGCGGAGAGAGACATAGCGGCGCATAGATGCTCGTCCCGGCGTGAGAGGGCATCAGCAACCACGTTCAAGGAGCCTGGCTTGTACTCGATGACAAAATCAAATCCCAACAGCTTGGCCGCCCACTGATATTGCGGAATTGTCATCAGGTGTTGATCTAGTAGGAAGCCCAGGCTGCGATGATCAATACGAACCACAAAGCGGCGGCCCCATAGATATGGTCGCCAGTGACGAACTGCTTGAACAAAGCCGATCAACTCCCTTTCGTGGGCTGCGAGCTTGGCGTGGCGGGGCGCAATGGACTTGCTGAAGAACGCGACCGGCCCGACACCCTGATGCAGAACTGCGCCAAACCCTGATCCCGACGCGTCACATTCGACGACGAAATCACGGTCGAACGCCGGAAGATGGAGAACGGGCACCTCTGTTAGAGCACGCTGTAGGGACCAGAACGCCGCGTCTAGGTTCCAGCGAAAACCCTCCTCCTTCAACAGGGCAGTGAGTGGCGCCGCAATCGTGCCGAAGTTGCAGATGAAACGACGGTAGTAGCCCGCCAAGCCGAGGAATCCCTGCACGGCGCGCGCTGAGGCTGGTATCAGCCATGAGAGGACGGCGTTGACCTTCTGTTTGTCCACTGCCACGCCACGTTCAGAGATGACATGGCCCAGATAAGCTACGGACTCATGCCCAAACTCACACTTGGATTTCTTGAGGAATAGATGATGATCCTGCAGCGTTCGAAACACCGTGCGGACATGGAGGAGGTGGTCCGACCATGATGAGCTAAATCAAAATATCATCGAAGAACACGAGGACAAACCGACGGAGGAACGGGAGCAGGATGTCGTTCATCATCGCTTGGAACGTCGCGGGCGCATTGGTGAGGCCGAACGGCATCACCAAGAACTCGAACAGACCCTGGTGTGTACGGAACGTCGTTTTCTCCATGTTGTCGGGATGCATCAGCACCTGATGGTAACCCGAGCGCATGTCGTGCTTGGTGAAGAACTTGGCGCCGCACAGCTCGTCCAACAATTCTTCCACCAAGTGAATTGGGAATTTGTCCTTGATGGTGCCATCGTTGAGTGCGCGGTAATCCATGCAAAAACGCCACGTCCCGTCCCGCTTGCGCATCAAGAGCACTGGTGAGAAGAACGCCGACGTGCTTGGGCGGATGATGCCGAGGCGGAGCATCTCGTCACATTGACGTTCCAACTCATCCTTATAGGCATGGGCATAGAGGTACGGCCGGACGGCGACAGCACCTACGCCAGGCTTGAGATGGATGCGGTGGCTGAGGTGGCGTCGAGGAGGGAGTCCCTGGGGGTCGGCGAAGAGGGTCGCGAACTCCTCTAGAAGAGCATCGAGGAGTTCGCCGCCCTGAGCTTGGAGAGGAGCCGCCGAGAGCGCTGGCATCATGTCGACCCCCTGCCAGAGAACGCGCTTGCCGCCGCGGGCGAAGCACATTGTCTGCTTGGAGAAATCCCAAAGAATTGGGCCGAGCGAGCCCAGCCACTGGACGCCGAGGACCATGTCGTATTATCCCAGGGAAAGAGCATAGAAGTCGAGGTCGAACACCTCCCCCCCTGATGAGTACGGTCTGTGCCATGGCCTTCCCCGTGGATGCGACGCGGTCGCCGTTCGCCACGGCGATGGAAATTCCTGCGCACGATTGCAACTGCATGCCGGCACGCTGCGCCATCTTCGCGTCGATGAAGTTGTGAGACGATCCTGAGTCGAGCAGGGCCACCGCGACGGCGTCGCCGACGTTGACGTATACCTTCATTGTCTAGAATCCCCACGCACGTACTTCGATGATGGCGTGGAGGGAGATGCTCGGCTCCTCCTGGTACACGCTGAGCGCGATGATCTCTGGTTCGTCGTCCTCGCCGTCGAAGCTGAGGATCTCAATCACGAACGGCTTCTTGCACCGATGTCCAAGGACGAACTTCTCGTCACAGTTATAGCATAGGCCATCCGCACGACACTGGGCCATCTCGGCCGGCGTGAGGCAGCGGCGTGGAAGGGACGAGGCAAGGGACGTGGACTTCCCCGAGCCCGGTGGGGCGGATGATGTTGTGGTGTCTGGGGGCACCATCGACAACGGTGGCTGTGGCGCTGGCGTGGAGGCAGTGGTTGGACTCCGGTATGATCCGCGTGCGCGCGTGTATCCTAGATCGAAGGGCGACAACTGCAGGCGTTGCTCATATGCCTGGGCAAATATGATGACGTCGTCAAGGGTAGCCGGCTTGCGTAGAGCGACGTCGGTCTTCAATGGATTCACCAAGCCGGCCGTGTACATCTGGACGAGTTGCGGCTCGGTAAGATCAGCGGCGCGGCAGGCTAAGGCGAGGAATTTGTCGGTGTAGTCCTCCACCGAGCCGGATCGGCGAAGGAGCATCATCTCGCCGACCGCTCCGTCCGTCATGGGTGGCCCGAAGCACTGTTGGACTAGCTTGGAGAAGCGCCACCACGATGGAGCACCCGCCGTGAGCTCGAGGTGGTAGAACCATAACTGTGCCGTTCCTGTCAGATGGAGTGACGCATGCCTGACGCGACGACGTTCCGGCGTGTTCTGGCACCGAAAGAACGTTTCGCAGCGGTTTAACCACGGGAGCGGGTCTTCCTTGCCGTCGAACGTGGGGAACTCGATGCGGGCACGAGGGTGGAAGCGCAAGTCAGCGTCGTCTTCGTCGTCCGCTCCGAGCTTGGGCGTCTCTCAAGGTGGTGGCTTGGCGAACGTCTTGGGTGGCACCCGTGTCGATGCGCCCACGTCTTCATCGTCCTCCTGATCGAACAGCTTGTCACCGCGTTGGGCCGCCTCCAGCGAGAGACTGCCAAGTTCAAGGCGGGGACTTGGTTGGATCCTTCGAGCGCGGCCGCCTGGAGCTTGGTGACCTTATCAGGCAGGGCGTTCAGCTGTTTGACGAGCGGCAGCAACGGCTTGAGCGTGGCGACTTGCGAGGTGAGTTCGGTCACCTTGGCGGCGAGGTCAGTGAGCGTCGAGAGCATGGTGTCGACCGTCGTCTCCAACGGAGTTTGGTCAGGAGATTCATCTTCCCCCGCCATCGGATCGTGACCAAAGCTATCTGATACCAAGTTGTCACAAAGTGGATGTGGATGGAAGAGAGTTAGTGGGAGGAACTTGGCGAAGGTTGTATTCAAATGAAGTGGCCGGACGTGGCCCTGGACCTCGCCGGCGCGCAGGAGCTATGGTCGAAGCTCACGGCGCACTGGGGAAGCAGAACAACGTCCGAGATAAGATACAATAAAAGCCTACCTCCCCTAATCATCGGTACAGGGCTTATATGACGCCCAACCCGGTTACAACTTATTCCTCAAGCTAAAGAATCTAAACCATTCAAACTAACTCTATCTCTAAACTATCTTTATCTTTAATCCTTATCTTCAACGACTTGCTGCTTCTGGACTCTTGGCCGACGCGCATAGAACGTTCCCACCATGACACCTAGATAATTGTAATATGCATAGAAGGACAGTTCATTTGGTAGTACTGAAGTGAAGGCTTAACTAAGGTCTGGACTCTGGACTCAGGGCAACTACCAGGGTATCAACAATAGCCAGAACAGGGTTCGGCACGATGTCACCTTGGCCAGTATGATTTAACACACATTAGGACATGAGATTATTGTTGCATAGTAGCAGAATGACAAATTGAGAGCACTTGCACTGATTTAGGGATATTTTTCAATGCCTTGTGCCATATGAAATTAAATACCATTAAAACAAAATAAATTAGGAGATTATAGATCGTAAATTTCTAATACTACAGAGAGTACACTTAAAAAAAAAGCATCAATCTCTATGTGCAATGTGCCTCACCCACCAAATAGCAAGCAAGAGAGATCCATTCCTTAGCGATGAGGGCAAGCGTTACCTCAGGAGTGCCGATTGAAGGGCGGAGGAGGCTAGGACTGAGAGGTGACGGCTGTGAGGAATCCACGGGGGGAAGATTAGTGGCTGCGGTGTCCAGCGTGAGGGGGTAAAGGCGGAGAATAGCGAGAGGCACAGCAGAGAGCAGGATGTGGGCGTCGGGTGGGATGGCCAGTGGTGATTTCCACTCTAATCTTGATGGTCAATGGCTCAATGCAACGAGATTACAGAAATTTGCATCGTACCATCTTCTCTTGGTGCCGGCCTTGTTTAGTTCCCGAAATCTTTTCGATGAAAAGATTTCGGGTTTTGATTTTACCAATTTAGGAGTAAAAAATGTAGACAAAAAAGGTGGAAAGTTATATGGATAGGTTGGAAATATCGAGACGAATCTAACGATGGTAATTAGAGGGTAATTAATCCATAATTAGCGGATGGTTACTGTAGCATTACTATTGCAAATCATGGATTAAGTAGGCTCATTAGATTCGTCTCGCGATTTACAGCCTATCCATATAACTTTTCACCTTTTTCGTCTACATTTAATACTCCATGCATCTAAGATTCTTTTTTGATGTGATGGGTGAAAAGATTTCGTTTTGAAACTAAATAAGAAATAGGGCATGCACCTGGAGTACGTCGGAGCAACGGCTGAGAACAATGGCTGATGATAAATAAGAAATAATCAATCACTCAGCGGCTCCATGGGATCGAATGGGATGGGGCGGAGGGTCGGAGGGACACCTCAGCACTTGTGCCGGGGGGAAGGGAAGCTCCGTGAGGTTCATAGCTCCAGGTGACTAGGTGAGGCGGAGGAAGCCGCCGCCGAATAGAGGCCATGTTCCCCTTGTGTCTAGGACTCGAGGTTCCGTCGAGTAGGCCAGGGAGTCAGCAGGCTGCTCACTGCTGGAGCGACGGCGGCGTGACTACGAAATTGCGAGGAGCGGCGGCGGAGCGACTAGCCCATGGGCTTGTTAAACTTACCTACAGATTCTGCACATTTAGGTCCAAAATCCTAACACAGCTGGGCCAGGCCCGCCTCATTTTACCGTCCCCGCTGCGTTCCTTCACCACCAGCTGCCGACCGGTCCTCGCGCAATCGCGCCGCCGTTGCAGGCGCACCTACCCGTCCACCGGTCGCCACAGCCGTGACCTTGCCTCTTCGGCCCGGCGTGGTGTGCCTCCCCGTCCCCGCCGCACTTTGCCTGCGTCCTCGGCTCTGGAGCCGCGCGCCACCCGGACGCCAAAGCTACAGTTTGCTGCTCGCAACTCCCTCTCAGCTCGGCCGCGTCGACGCGGCACGAAGGTTGTTCGATGCAATGCTCGGGGTGCCGGGCCTCCCCGGATTCCCGTCTCCCGCAGCACCCTCGCCGCGGGGTACTGCCGCGCTAGTTTCCGGTCCGCTTAGGGCTCATTCTGTTTCGGTGGAATGGTTTCACCCGGATTAAGATCAATATAGCATAACTTTATGATAGTTACAATTAGAGATCGGGATTTATTTCAGATGGAGAACTAATTTATTCATGATAGGGACAAGAAGAGACCGGAAATCAATCCACTAGTCAAGAGGTGGAGAGCTAATCCGGGTCTTTTGTCGTCCCTATCATGAGTAAATTGGTTTCTCACCCGAAATAAATCCCGGTCTTTTATTATAACTATCATAAAGTTCATGCTATATTGATCTCAATCCGGGTGGAACCATTCCACCAAAACCGAATGAGCCCTCGACTACTCGATCGTCGCCCGCACTGCAGGCGGCTCTTCGTCCCACCGAGAGTACCATCCTCATCGACAGGGCCTGCGCGGCGGGGGAGCGGGATGTTCCCGACCGCTCCCGCCTGTGCTCACTGGTTGTGCATTGCTGGCAACGTGTGAATAGGCGATGGCGCTGGGGTGGTGAAACCATGAAAGTGGAGGGTTAGAGCTCAGAGGGTGTTTTGTGCCATACGCAGGCCCTATCACCGGTTTGTACCGGGTGGGGATGGTATCCCATGCAGAGGTTCTCATTCGGTGGCATGCTTGCAGTTGCAGCCAGGGGCGGATCCAGCGTGGGGGCTGGGGGGCTGGAGCCCCTCCTACCCCCACGAACTCCATGGAGCCCCCCTGAAGCCCCACCAACAATTTTTGGACATAGATCAAGAGGAGGAAGAAGAAAAAGAGGAGAAAGAAGAAAGAAAAGAGAGGGGAAAGGAAGAAGAGGAGAAAAATGAGCACCCCCTTGGTTGAGATCCTGATCCGCCACTGGTTGCAGCCGGGTGCTTGCGGAACGTCCTGACACACTGACAATTTTGGTCAAACATTTTTGTACCATCTGACAAATTCACCGTGCAAGAATCCTGATCATGGCAATGGATTACCCCCAATGTCATCTTGCACGCCACATTCATGTCTGGTCTCTGCAAGGGGGGGTCAGGTGGAAGTGGAACCATGGGGCTCCTAGGAGAAGATGTCACACACCAAGGTGTTAAATATAGGGAATTCAATGCAATATGCTATTAGATGGATTGTGCAGATGAGGTAGGCTTGAGGAAGCAGTTGGCCTTTTCCACTAAATGGGAAATGTTTGCCTATAATGTTGTCACTAGTGAATTCTGCAAAATGGAGCACATGCAGAAAGCTCTCAGGTACTTCTATACGGCATCAAAGTAAAATGTTTATTTCTTGATGCTGTTGTGTATGATGAATTGATCGATTCATGTTTGTCGTTAGCTATGTGTCAGACTGAAACTGCATACGGGTTGCTGATTGGAATGGAGAAGAAAGGCGTGGAACCAAATGCTGCTGGTTTAGCAATGTTCCAAGATGCCGAAAAACTGACGCTTTGGCAAAGGATATGCATAAGAAAGGAATTAAGCTTGGCAACTGTATATTTGCAAAAGAAATGCAAGTAAAAGTTTAAACAAAATTTACAGTTTACTGTGCACAAAGTGACAAGTTATTCTCCTTCGGAACAGTTGGTGGAACTTGCAGCAAAATAATTGATTTCTGTCGGGATGACGATGCTTCAAATGCTTCAGGGGGGAGTAAGGAGTCCTGAATTCCTGATTCACGTTAGGTCCGTTCCCATTTCCATTTCCATGCCTTCAAACTTGCTTTCTGCCGACATGATCAACTTTGTATTTCGTAAATCGGTGAAATAGAATGTGATAGTATCATGCTGCATGCTGCTTTATACTTTAAGTGCCTAATTAAACCATATTTTTACTCTTGACTTCTTTGAGAAGATGACCATGCGTTGTTATATTCCATAATTTCATTCACCCTTTTCTTCTTATAGGAGTCATCATACGAGACAATGTATTACATTTACGGAATGGTTCATATGTTAGCAGGTAGTGCACTAGTGCTAGTAGAAAATACAGTACATATTTGTCCAAATATCAAAACCACTGACTCCAAATATCTGAAGCAAGGGTGTGAGTGTGTGGGTGTGTGTTCGAGTGAGTTTGTGTGTGTGGGTGTGTGTGGGAGTCTTTCTGTATGACTCTGACCTTCTTCTATTAATACAAAGATACGCAGTTCTCCTACGTGTTCGTGGAAAAAATAAACTACTGACCATAATATGTGTGGTTTCTAATCACAGAATTTCAAGTGTGTATTATGAATTTTGATTCTAATTTTCTGACTACAGGAAATTGGAAATTGTGTGACTTTAAATTTATATTCAATCACTTCATTTATTTGTATCTGAAACCTTATTGCAGCATAACTGAAATAAGTGTTTTTTTTCAAAGTAATTAAGTTTGCAAGTGTGGCTAACTTTTTGGGCTTTCTAATATTCCTTTCTAATTAAAATACATAAGTGGTGCTTCCTATTTAATATTTATATTTCAGGGAGGAAAACACTCCGAACATTTAGAGATTTTTTTCTGTACAGTATGTCCTTGAAGCCTAATTTAGGGATGTGATTTTATTGAATTAGCACTCTTGCACACATGCTCAATCCATTGCCATTAATCTATTATTTGGAGAAAGTTTGTGATAGTTTTGTTAAAGTTTTTTAATCATATCTCTGAAGTCCAAAGTATATTCACAGAGCTTCTTAAATTGTTTTTGACATATTCATTTTCCATTCACATAAGCATGTACTACTAGCATATCTTTAACAAATGTGTACTTTGGCATGTCATCTTTAATATACACTTCAGGTCTGGTTTTACATGAATCATGAACCTGGCAAGCCTTGAAGGATTTCATCTGGAAAGTTTTGTAAGGAGGGGCATTTTCTGTTGCCACACTAGAAAAAATTACACACTGGAAGGCCTTTGCACCAAAAACTGATTGCCGGACATTCTTGGTGTGTGGCATCTCTGGAAATAATTTTACAAATTATTTATGTAGAGGTTCTCTGAATCCCCAAATAACAGCAAGCTATATTTGGAACCAAGCTTATGAAGTTGACACAAGTATAGTACTATTAGGGCAGTCCCAACCCATAGAGTCTACGGGTAGTTTCCATGTCGCCACGTAAGCAAGAAATCACTATAGAAACTACACTCCACAACCCATGATTTCTTGATGTGGATTGTTAATAAATGCATCATCTCTCCTCTCTACCAATCATATTTACTCTTTATCTATCATGAAGAAACCATCATCTCCCCAATGCAAAGTTTGGTAGTGTCTAGTGCATAGGTTCTCGTGTAGACATTGGGTCTCATGCAAGACCCAGTTTCTTCCTCTCTCTACTCTCTTTTTTATTTAATACAGTGCCACATAAGCTAAAAGTCCTACGTGTCAATCTAGTTAATGCTATGGAAACTATCCTAGTTGGAGGGTTGGGACTGCCCTTACCACCCTGAAACTTCGGTACACAATCAACGTAGGTGGAATTTTAAAAGAAACTCGTGGAGCTTAGTGAAGGCCCAGTGTTCAGAGGATATGATTTGTGATTGGTCCAGTATATTTAAAACAGCCACAAAAAAAGTGAGTGTGGTGTTATCAAGACCCGGCCATCATTAAATCTGGGTGGCCTTCAGCTAGCCAGGCATCTGGAATTGAAGCTGGTACATGTCGTTTTTGACTGCTTGAAATTTGTGCAACTCTGGTGGCAGTGCTGCAGCCTGATATTACGATGTACTTAAATATCCAGCACCAATGCTGAGGCTTGTGATCTCAGCTGATATCTTGTAAGGTTTATGTGATAATTGATGCATGCAGTGCTTCTAAGTGTCAATTTCCAATCTAAGGTGATCCAGGTTAGTTGAACATTTTTCTGAATTTCTCATCACCTTTCTAAGTGGCAATTTCTCATTACTTAATTCATCTCACTATATGATTCATTCAGCTCACTCGTATGATATAAACATTAAAGACGTCTGATATTTGGATTAAATTGAAGATATAGTTTATCATATTTAAATGGTTACGGCGATGCACTCTTGACAACAAAATACATACAAAAAAACTGACATAAGTGCTTTGAGTAGCTCATCAAATTTCAGATGTTCTTTTTACATGGCTCATTGAATAGATAAGATATTTCTGCTCAAAAAAAGTGATGAGGTACTTCATGTTCATAAACAGTTAAGCATGGTAATGGAAAGAATCACTAGTACTTCATGTGTGTGTGGGGATGTACGGGGCTCTAGACCCCTTCCTATTTTCTTCTTAATATAATGATATGCAGATCTCCTGCGTGCTCAAGAAAAAAAAAATTCTAGCTACCTTCAGTGTTTGCGGGTGCAGCACATGGTTTTGCCAATATCCTGAGGCCAAAGTGGTCTTGCTGATCATGTGATCCGATCTTATTGGTTGCTATAAGAGGAGTCAAATCTGGAAAAGTTCAATAGTCATGTTACTTGTGTATCATCAGCTTCAGTTGTCAAATCCAGTGTTCCTAAACTAAGATCTGTAGGCGGCTTGTAGTTGTCACCTGTTAATAACAGGGGTGTTATACTTGATGACAGATATACTACAAACTTTTATCCAAATGTAATCACGCAAATTTCATGTCCAAATTATACACAATAGCCCATTAGAAAACCATTTTCAGAGTATACAACCCCTTCTGGTTCTAGAAATCTAGACATAAGTTCCCATGTGATCGTCTGATCGGTTTAATGAGAATTTATCAGACAAAATTTATAGTTGAAAATTTCCATATAGAGGCCTTTATAGTTTAACCAAGAGTCAAATGACGAGCAACCCATAGCCATGTGCCAGAGCATCTGATCTCCGCATCTCGCAGGCCGTGCAGTATCGCTAAACAAGTGTTCTTTTTTGGAACCACTAAACAAGTGCCATCTTGAATCTTGAACACTGATTCGGCACCCTAAAATAACAAGCTCCTTCCGTGAGTTCCGTGTACTTTCTGGTTATTGTTTTTTGTGTACTTTTGATTGTTTAATTAGTTTTGCCCTTTTGAGGTTCGGGGACAAATTGTTGTCAAAGGAACACATTAGTAGACGGGGGAAAGGATTGGGTATTTGAGTTGTAGGATCATTGCTTCCAACAACTAGTTAGTAGTTCACTGCAAGAAAATACTCCATTTTTGTTGGAGTGATAGTAGATTAAATCAAATAGGTGAGAAAAATACCAAGTCACTTCGTGTGGGGATAAACATCTCAATTTTTATACTTCATCATCAATTCACTAGAACTTGATACTTTCATCCTAGTTTTTGTTTAAAGTTATTCTGCATTAAATTTTTGGCTTGCTTATACCATAACCATTCTTATTTTGTCTATTTTTTCTTCTCTTTAGATCAGAATGCACATAATGTTTCTGATCTCTGTCATATGCCCCTAACTGTAGGTATCTTAATCGATGCATTTGGTGCCAGTACTATTCCGTAGCTCCCTAGACTCTAAACCCTTGTAGCCTGCATTGTGTAGCCCAATAGTACAATGCAAAATGTATGCAAAAGCTTGCGCTGTGTATTTCCACCATTTAATGCGAATCTGTTGCCACCAATTTACCTTGCAGACATACCGATTTTAATGGCAGCCGACATATTATCATCTGATCATGAAATGAAATGGCTAGTGGCCTCGTGACCATCAAGCCTACCACATGAAACACTGGCTTCAAGTTGAAGCGAGTTCAAAGTCAAAGCCAAGTTGGAATTCGAGCCCATATGGCCAAAGTAAAAGGACTCTTTTCTAATCCAGTTAGGTTCGGCCTGATTGCCCATTAACCATCTGATCTCCTCTTCTTGATAGATGTGAAGTCAATGTCTCCTTAGAGTTTGTTAGGGATGCAGTACAGGTGCCCCCCAGGCCCCAAGTGGGCAATTTGCCCATGTTACCAGTTTACTTTTCCCGCCGAAACATTGCCCACATACAGCAGAATCTTTTGGATGTTCTGCAGTAGCAATGACAAGTGGGCCTTGCCACTGTTCTAGTTCAGACTTCAGACCTTATAGAACATGCAGCAATATCTCTAATAAAATTTCCATTAGAAAAGAGAGAGATTCCTTCGTACACGTCGCACTTGCCTTCCCACGGCTTCCAATGCAGTAAGCCTCTATATATGTTCATCCCACCAGTAGCTTCCTCCTACCATCATCCTGTGCACTCGCACTGCGGCAAGTTGAGAGCCAGCAACTGCAAGCCTAGTGGTGCTCATCTAGAGCTGCAAGTACGTGAGTGCAAATCCCTAGCTAGATCTACTACTATCTTTTCTAGTTGCTGCCCCTGCTAACTCACTCACTTTTGTTGATGCTTTTTAGAAAGGATATACTATACATGGAGTCCCTAGGCTTGCTGGTTCTTACCCTCGCCGCCGCGCTCAAGCTCGCCGGCGCTGACTCGTGGAACAGTGGCCGCGCCACGTTTTATGGCGGCACTGACGCTTCCGGCACTATGGGTGAGCATTGAGCGCACACACATTACACACAGATGCAGGAGGCATGCAACTATGAAAGCCTGTTTAATTTCAGCGGTTCATTACATTACTGATACCTCATGTTTGTGATAATGGTGCAGGAGGAGCGTGCGGCTACGGCAACTTGTACAGCGCGGGGTACGGGACGAACACGGCGGCGCTGAGCACCGCGCTGTTCAACAACGGCCGGAGCTGCGGCGCGTGCTTCGAGATCCGGTGCGCCGGCAGCGGCAGCTGCCTGTCCGGCTCCGCCCTGGTCACGGCCACCAACTTCTGCCCGCCCAACTACGCGCTCCCCAACAACAACGGCGGGTGGTGCAACCCGCCGCAGCCGCACTTCGACCTCGCCGAGCCCATCTTCACCAAGATCGCCCGCGCCAGCGCCGGCGTCGTCCCCGTCCAGTACAGGAGGTTCGTTCGTAATGACAACTGATGACCAGTACGCTGGTGATCGACGCTTTTCAGAGTTCAGACACTGACATAAATGGTGTTTTTGCTGTGCGCGCGCAGGGTGGCGTGCGGGAGGCAGGGCGGCATCCGGTTCACCATCTCCGGCCACTCCTACTTCGTGCTGGTGCTGATCACAAACGTCGGCGGCGCCGGCGACGTGTCGGCGGTGTCGGTGAAGGGGTCGCAGTCGGGGTGGCAGTCCATGAGCCACAACTGGGGCGCCAACTGGCAGAGCAACGCGCTGCTCGACCGCCAGGCGCTCTCGTTCCAGGTCACCGCCAGCGACGGCCGCTCCGTCGTGTCCGCCGACGCCGCGCCGGCTGGCTGGAGCTACGGCCAGACCTACTCCGGCAACCAGTTCTAGCCGGCCGCCGGCCGCTGGCCACGACTTAGCAGAGCGCGCGTGTGCGCCGCCGGAGGAGGGCTCTGTTTTGAAGCAGCTCGCTCGAGAGCGGCAGAAGGTCTCTGCCGAACTGGCTGTGGACTTGTGACTTTACGTTTTTGCGACTCGCAAGGCGTGCAAGCCGGCGCCAGCCGCCGAAGATGGGGCTAGGGGCGTTTTTAGTTGCAGCAGGCGTGTGATTTGCGGGGACGCTTAAATTAGTCAGGGGTTTGTGCTCTGAGACAAAAATAACTAATGTCTAATGGTGGCTGTGGTGATGAGCAGAAATTAGAGGGGCTCGTCACCCGCGCCGTGTACCACGTAATTGCATCTCTGCTTGCCTGAATCAATGGACTGTGTTTGGGAGTTTAGCTTAGTATATTTTTTTTCTTCCGTTTCTTTTCAATAGAACGGCATCGTTCTGTTCGTGGCTACACGTCGCTTGCTTTAACTTGTGAACGAAAGAAATTATATAGCCATATCGTGCACGCCGGAAAGGGAAAACATTGGATGGATTCAGTGACTCAGAAAAGGCAATGATTGAATCCGTGGGCTCAAACAGTTTGAAACTTTGAATGTAGCTTTTATTGTTACTTAGAGAAAAGACAGTGAAGCCATCAAAGTGTCTTTTTTCTTAATATATCTTACATTTGAATCCTGCAAGCAACATGTTTTTGAAAAGAAAATACCACCTTAAATGACATCTTTATAAATTTTATTTTTCCCAGGTTGTTCCATGTCAAAGTGTCTTGTTTTTCTTAATATATATCAGGTTTCATATGCTTCTTGGTATCTCTTTCAAGGAAAAAAAAACTTGGTTACCAAATTTATCGTAGACGAAATTGAATCAATCAAGAGACAGGGAAAACCATATGTGAGCCCGTTTGTCTAATAGAGTAGCCTGCCTTTCAAAAATCCCTCTTTCCGCCGGTCCGCTCGTGCGAGGCACGTCTCTATGCTAGGGACCCTATAGAAAAAATCTCTATGTTTGATGCTCCCGTTGAGTCGAGGATGGAACTGCCTGGGGACACGGTAGGGCGAGTCCTTGTAAGAGCGACTCTGGGCATAAGGGAAAGGTATTGGTTTACATATTGAAAGCATAAATATATTACCGAACATATTGGCCATGAATAATTTACTGATATTATATTCTACCGATTATACCAGGATAAACTGATGCCCAGAGTGTCGCTCCTACAAGGACTCGCCCTACCGTCTACCAGGCAATTATTTCACCCGAAGGAAACACTTCTCCGCGGACATCTGCTCCACACGACCACGCCATACTCGGCTCAACGGAAGCAACACGGAGGTTTCTTTTATAGGGTCCCAAATATAGAGACGCGCCTCGCACGGGCAGACCAGCGGACAAAGGGATTTTCAAAGGCAGGCTACTCCATTAGACAAACGGGCTTATATATGGCTTTTCCTTTTCGGAAACCCCACACACGGAGATGAAAACGGAAAAAAGATTACCTCGCCTCGCTGAGGCAACGGCTTCACACTCTTTTTTGTTTTTTCCTAATTTACAGGGAGGTGGCGCTACTACTGCTAACCTACAGCTCTCTCGGCTTGCTCCTCTTCGCTTGCTCCTGTCTTCTCCTTCTCTGTTCCTCCTCTTATTTTGCAACGTAGCTTCTCCTTTTATAGTGGCTCTTCTGTACACTGCGGTCTTTGGCTTGAGCTTATCTTTACGACATGGGCACTTGCTTCTGGGCGAAGCGTTTTCCTTCAGCTCTGGGTTGCAAACATACTTCTTTAGGACTATCACTATCATGTACCTCTTGAAAGGGAAGATATTATGTAGAAATACTGGCTCCAAAATAGTTATCTCTTTTAACTAGGTGAACCAAGAGATATGTCATCATAATATTAAGAGTAAAGTGCACCCCAGGACCCTAAACATGTCGCGTAGTGCAAACTGGGTCCCCAAACTTCCAAACTGCCTACCCACGGTCCCTAAACTTGCTAATTTGTTCACGTGAGGTCCAAACTATCATTGCTTGGGTTAAAAAGCCCTTTAAATTTATTGTGCAATTATTCAAGGGCTAAATCAAAAAGGTGCTTTCTTCTTCCATGTCTTTTTCCTCTCTCCTCTCCATGTGCGCGCCTTTGTCCCCATCGACACGCAGGTGCATGAGCCGCTGGCGGCCCAACATCAACGCGCGGGCGGAAACACCGCCAGCCCCCACCAGCGCGCGGCCGTGGCGAGCCTCTACCGCCCCCATCAGTGCGGGTGAGCGGAGCCGACGGCAGCCCCAACCAGCGCATGGGGCCTCTCTCGGCCCCCATCGGCGTTGACCGCTCTAGCACCGCACCCTGACGTCGCCTACGCCCCGTGCTTGCCATCACCACTGGAGGATGCGCATCAGGGTCCCGCCACTGCTGTGCCCTGCGCTCGTCACCGCCACCGCACGCGAGGAAGAGGGAGAGATGGCTCCAGGAAGAAGAAAACACTTTTGGATTTAATTCCTGAAGAATTGTACAATAATTTTAGGGTGCAGTTTTACCCAAGTAATGGTGATTTGGACCTCATGTGAACCGATTAGCAAGTTTAGGGAGTGCGGGTAGGCAGTTTGAAAGTTTGGGGACCCAGTTTGTGGGGCACGCCCGTGAAACGGAACTCCCCAAGTACCTGCATTAGTCCTGGAAGCCCTAATGCAAGTAGTTTCTTCACAAGCGGTATCGAAAACCATCATCGAATAACCTTTTATTCATAATTTACATCAATGTACAACTTAGAGTCTGTACAAAGCTACAAGCGGGCCTCAAGGCCTCCGCTTATTCAGAAAATATAAAACTACCAGTACTATGTAGAGCCTCAACATCGCGGTGGAGCATGTCACCATTCCGAGCCTTCGTCGACTGCTCCGTCTTCGGTGAAGTCCTCTGGTATGAAGTGGAAGCAAGGGTGAGCACTCCTGTCAGGGGTACTCAGCAAGTCCCAAAGTAATTTAATAGATTAAGTTTGGTTCTGGAGGGGCATAACCTCCCTACCAGTCCCGGTTAGTGAACAAAGGTATATCAACCTGCGGTAAGGGGAGTCCGCGGGTCATGCTCATTTTAGTGATCTAATCGACGGGGACTTTTACCAATTGGACTCTTGCCGGAGTCACGGCTATCCAGATAGGTTTGTCGCTCTGCAGAGGTCGTACTTTCCTGTCCCGCATTCGGTCAGTCCGTACCGTGTACTTTGGCGGTACTGCCCTACGAGATCCATTCCCGCCAGCGTCTATAACTAGACAGCCACTCCTTAGCTCTGTCCACGGAAACTGTTGGGGCCTAAGTAGGAGTCGCGCACGTCCACACAGGGACCTTCCCGGGGAAAGATTCTTGATGCATCAAGAAAATATATATCGTGGCACTCTGCCACTGGGTCCTCCCGACCCTGTCACCTGCGACTCGT
Source organism: Urochloa ruziziensis (assembly GCA_015476505.1). Taxonomy (NCBI): domain Eukaryota; kingdom Viridiplantae; phylum Streptophyta; class Magnoliopsida; order Poales; family Poaceae; genus Urochloa; species Urochloa ruziziensis. The sequence continues at coordinate 16,390,465 of CM027122.1, read as the reverse complement.
ACCGGCCAGACCCAGCCCTCTGTCGGGGTCTGTCTCCAAGAGTCCCGTTGCCCACCGTGGCCCCTTGGGAAAGTTTACTAAAGCTGGCTAGTGGGGTGTGGATCAAGGCCTCACATAAGTAAGCATTCCCGGAGGCCATGCTTTTTTGGCATGCGGGACTGTACTAGGCAATGGAAAGATTCTCCCGCGAACCGGTCCTTAGTGGTGACCCGAAGTGGCTCTCAGGACAGAATCCCCTTCCTTGGGATCTTCCTTCCACTTCCCGGTCTAAAGTAAAGACTGTGCAATCAAGTTCCGGTTCTCCAATTTCAATTATCCAGCGTGCTTATATAATAAAAGTAGTTTCTATAATTATTAATATGGGCGGGACTTGCCTTGTCCAGCGTCGGGGTCGTCCCCTGCTTCCTCTTCGTAGTCTGGATCCTCGGCGTTGTTCTCCGGGTCAGAGTCTGTGGTTAGTCACACAAATCAATACATCAATCAAGGGTTAACGGGTGCAAATGGATTTAAATCCAAAAAGAGGTGACTATTTAATCTAGAGGTTGTGGGTAAGGTTTTGGGAAAGAAATATATTTCTAGGCTTAAGAAATATTCTAGGATTTTTGGTGAATTTTTGGGAATTTTTGGAAAGCTCTAAGGTGGAGAATTAAATTCTTGTGTGCAATTAGCCGGGTGTACCTAGCAATTAATCAGAGGAGGGAGAGACAGACAGGCGGGGCCCGCGGGGCGCGGCCCGCGCTGGGCACTGTGCTGTGGACCCGTGGACTGCGGCCCGTGGACCCGTGACCCTCTTGGGTCAGCGGTCCACGAGGATGGGGTGCAGGGAGGGGAACGGGGGTGAGGTGGCGGCCGCGTTGGCGCGGCTGAGCCGCTGGTTTGCGGGCCCGCGGCCAGCGTGGCTGCCACGCGGCTGCCAGCGGGACCGAACGGAGGGGAGCGACGGCGGGCGACGGCGGAGGCAGGGGCGTTCGCCGGAGTTGAGCGCCCCGGCCACGCTGGGTCGCGGGAACGGCCGCGGCTCGGCGGAGAGGGAGAGGGCGATGCGGCGGCGCGGCTGGGCATGCTCTGGCGGAGCGGCGAGGCCTGCGGCGGTGGCGCACGCTCGCCGGAGTTCGGGCGGCGGCCGGCGCAAAGGGGAAAAGGCGCGGGAAGGGGTTTTGGACTCCGCTAAGCGGCGGAATCGTGGCTGGCGGTGCACTGAGCACGGCGGCGTGCTCAGGCGCGGTGGCGGATGACCAGGACCCCCAGCGGGTCGACGGAGTGCGGCGGCGCGCGGGGTCCGGCGGCGTAGGGCTGGCGGCGCAGGGGGGAGGGGAGAAGGGAGCAGCGGCGAGGTGGCGGCGCGGGAAGACTTACCGGAGTACGGCGGCGGGTTCCCAGCACGGCCTCAGCCGGTCGTGCACGGCGGCGGCGCGGCCTGCGCTCGGCCGGCGCCGCCATGCGCGCGGGTGCGGTGTGGGGAGCGGCTATGTGGGGATGGGGCTCTGAGGAAGCATGCCCGGGGCTATTTATAGCCCGGGGGTGAGCTCCCGGAGCCTCACCGGCGCTTCCTCGGCCGGACGCGTGGCGAGGAGGCGGCACGGGGCGGCGACGCGTGCCCCCGGCGGCTAGCTCCGCACGGAGCCACAGGGCGCGGTCGGCGCCGCACTCGTGGTGCGGTGGAGGGCCGTGGGGACGACACGCGGCGTGCTCGTCCCCCTAGGCTCGATCCGCGCCGGTGGAGGCGGATCGGGCGGCCGTGGCGGCGAGATGGGCGCGACGGCGAGGGGAGGAAGAAGGGGGCTGTACGGTGACATCAGCGCGACGTCACCGGGGGGAGCAACGCGCGCGCGGGAGAATTGGAGGGGGTGGAGTGGACTTTGGGAGAGGGAGAGCGGGGCTGGTTTGGGCCGCGGGCGAGCGGGGAAAGAAGGCTGGGCCGCGGGGTGAGCTGGGCCGGCGGGGTGCTTATGGCCCAAGGTGAGGTTTAATCTTTTTCCTTTTTTCTGTTTTTCCTTTTTCTGTTTTTCCTTTTTCTTTTCTATTTTGAGTATTTTGAGTTTGAATTTGAGTTTAAGTTCTATTTCAAATCTAACTTGAATCTTTGGATGGTTTCTAGGGTTTAGAATTATTCTAAAATTAGAACAAGCATATGCATATGGTTGGTTTCAAAATACTCTAATGCATTTCATTTTTCTAATGCATTATCCTATTGAAGTTAATCTAGTTTTTAATATCAAAACATTTTTAATTTTCTTTTTAAATGCTCTCTAATTTTTAGGATGTCACAGACCTACCCCACTTAAGGTGAATCTCGTCCTCGAGATTCGTCTGGTTCCTGGAATAGATATGGAAATTCTTTTCTGAAATTTTCCTCTTTTTCCCACGTGGCTTCTGCCTCGGTGTGGTTGCTCCATTGTACCCGGCAAAATTTAGCCGCTGTTCTCCGAGTTTGTCTGATGGTCGTATCCAATATTCGCGCGGGTCTTTCTTGATACCTCAAATCTGGTTGTAGATCTACTGTTTCTGGAGCGGTTTGTTCCTCCGGTACTCTTAGGCATTTCCTTAGTTGAGATACATGAAATACCGGGTGTATATCTCCCAGTTCTTCTGGTAATGCCAGTCGATAGGCTACTTTTCCAATTCTATTTAGTATCCAGTAGGGACCGATATACCGGGGTGCTAACTTTCCTTTGATTTGGAATCTTCGTGTCCCTCGGATTGGAGCTACTTTCAGATACACAAAGTCATTGTCTTCGAAGGTTAATTCCTTTCTTCGGGTGTCAGCATAACTTTTCTGTCGATTTTGTGCTACCTTTAGATTCTCTGTACCTGTCTGGTTTTCCCTTCAGCATCCCGTAATATATCTGGCCCAAACAATGATCTCTCTCCTGTCTCTGACCATAGTAAGGGAGTCCTACATTTTCTGTCGTACAGGGCTTCAAAGGGTGACATTTGCAGACTAGCTTGGTAGCTATTATTGTATGAGAATTCTGCGTATGCTAGGCTTTCTTCCCAGTCCTTTCCATATGTTAGAACACAAGCTCGTAGCATATCTTCTAGTATTTGGTTTACTCGCTCGGTTTGTCCATCGGTTTGAGGGTGGTATGCCAAGCTATAATCCAGGGTGGATCCTAAACTTTTATGCAGGGTTCTCCAGAAAGTGGAAGTAAACTGTGGCCCTCGATCTGTTACTATTCTCTTAGGTACTCCATGAAGCTTCAAAATATTGTCTATATATAGCCAGGCTAACTTGTCACCTCCATGAGTTGTTTTGACAGGAATAAAGTGAGCAACCTTAGTTAGATGGTCTACAATTACCCAGATCGAGTCATTTCCTTTAGCTGTTCTGGGTAAGCCAACGATAAAATCCATACTAATTTCTTCCCATTTCCATTCGGGTATGGGTAAGGGTTGCAGTAATCCGGCTGGCTTCTGGTGCTCAGCCTTAACGGTCCTGCAGATGTGACAACTGGCTACATACTCGGCTATGTCTCTTTTCATGCCTGGCCACCAATAGGATTCTCTGAGGTCTTGATACATCTTGGTGGATCCGGGATGTATAGAGTAGGCTGAGTTATGAGCTTCATTCATGATTGTTTTTCGTAACTCATCCTGGGGTGGTACGCATATTCGGTTTCGAAAGTAAAGGGTGCCTTCTTTATCCAGTCGGAGGTCTGGCCCTTTTCCAAGTCCAATAGAATCCTGAAGCAGCATGATCTCCTTGCTTCTCTTTTGAGCCTCTTTAATTTGTATTTGGAGCAGAGGCTGTAAATGGATGTTGGCAAGATATCCAAAAGGTATCACTTGCAGATTTAAAGCTTGCATCTCCTGGGCTAGCTTTTATGGTCGGTAGCTGGACTTTCGGCTTAAGGCATCGGCTACCGTATTAGCTTTTCCCGGGTGGTATCGTAGTTGTATGTCATAGTCCTTCATTTGTTCCAGCCATCTTCGTTGCCTCAGGTTCAACTCTTTTGTGTGAAGATGTACTTAAGACTTTTATGGTCCGTATAGATATCACATCGTTTGCCCAATAGATAGTGTCTCCAAATTTTTAGGGCATGAACTACTGAAGCCAATTCCAGGTCATGGGTAGGGTAATTCACTTCGTGGGTCTTCAATTGTCGTGATGCATAGGCTATTACTCTTTCGTTCTGCATGAGAACTGCCCCTAGTCCTTTGCGAGAGGCGTCACAATATATCACGAAGTTTTGATATATGTCTGGTAAAGCTAGAACCGGGGCGGTTACCAATCTTTGCTTCAGTTCTTGAAAGCTATTTTCACAAGCCGTGGTCCATTTAAACTTTACCTTTTCCTTGGTTAGTTCTGTCATTGGTTTGGCTAGGCGGGAGAATCCTTGAATAAATCTTCGGTAGTAACCGGCTAATCCCAGGAAACTCCGTACCTCATGCACGTTTCGTGGTTGTTGCCATTCCATAACTGCTTCGACTTTTGAAGGATCCACTTCAACACCTCGTTGGGTTATGACATGTCCAAGAAAAGCGATTTTCTCTAGCCAGAATTCACACTTACTAAATTTGGCATATAATTTATGTTCTCGCAATCTTCCCAAAACAATCCTGAGGTGCCTTTCATGTTCTTCGGCCGTTTTGGAGTAAACTAATATGTCATCTATGAATACTACTACAAACTTGTCCAATTCCCCCATGAATACTTTGTTCATCAAGTTCATGAAGTATGCCGGGGCGTTAGTCAGACCAAAGGGGAGAACAGTATACTCATATTGGCCATATCTTGTTACGAAAGCCGTCTTTGGTATATCATCCCATCGAAGTTTGAGTTGATAATATCCAGATATAAGGTCTATCTTAGAGAAGTATCTTGCTCCCTTCAGTTGATCGAATAAATCATCGATCCTTGGCAACGGGTACTTATTTTTGATAGTGACCTCATTAAGCGATCGATAGTCGACACACATCCTCAAGGTCCCATCTTTCTTTTTCACAAATAACACCGGTGATCCCCAGGGTGAAGAACTTGGGTGTATAAATTCCTTTTCCAACAGATCCTTAAGTTGCTTCTTTAGTTCTTCCAATTCATCGATAGCCATTCGGTACGGTCTTTTAGCTATCGGGGCGGTGCCTGGTAATAGGTCTATAACAAACTCCACGTCTCGGTCTGGAGGTAACCCGGGTAACTCTTCTGGAAAAACATCGAGGTATTCTCTAACCACCGGTATTTGTTCAATCACAGTAACATCCATTTGATAGATCATGGTAGATATATTCTTATTTTGCACCTGGCATTGTACCCTTTGATGGCTAGGGGTAGTAAGAGTGACTATCCCCTTTGCACAATCTATCTGTCCATCATGCTTGTTTAACCAATCCATTCCCAGAATTAAGTCTATACCTTCTGAGTTTAGAACCACTGGATCTGCTAAGAATTCTACCCCACTTAAAAGGATTCGAACTCCTGGGCTACGCAGTTGGCAGGGTATTTTAGCCCCAGGGGTGGTAGCTAAGATTGGATTTTCTAGTGGGATGGTGGGTAATTGATTTTCTCTAACAAATTTTAGAGTAATGAAGGTATGCGATGCTCCGGAATCGAATAAAATATTCGCGGGATGGGAATTGATTGGGATACCGAGTGCCACATCAGGAGCAGCTTGAGCTTCCTCGGTATCCACATAGTTCAGGCGTCCTTGAGAATAAGAGGACACCGGCTTCTTGTTTTGTTGACCATTTCGCCCATTGGAGGCCGGCCGGGAGCTTCCTACTGAAGCGGCTGGTGCGGATGCTTTATTCTTGTAGGGACAGTTGGCTATAAAGTGGTCGGGTTCGCGGCAGTGGAAGCAAGTCTTGTCTCCCATGCTGGCGGTAGGGGCAGTAGCAGCTTTGGCATAGGAGGCTTGCCCTGAGTTGTAGGTACGACCAGACGTAGCTGGTTGTGCAAAGGTGTTACGGCTGGATGTTCGGGGTGCATAGCTTGGGTTGAAACGGGTTCGTTGTGCTGAAAAGTTTGTCGTCCGTATATTCCGCTGTTGGGTACGTTGGGTCTGGTATTTCTTCTTACGATCCTCTTCATCGTGAGCAGTCTCTGCTGAAATAGTCTGACTGACTAGGACGTTGAAGTTCGGATATATATGTGGGGTCATCTGTTGTCGGTAGATACTATTGAGACCTTTCTTAAACCGACCTTGCTTCTTTTTATCAGAACTGATTTCATCGGGAGCATAGCGGCCTAATTTCATAAATTTCCGATGATACTAGGATATTGTCATACCCCCTTGCCAGAGTGCCTTAAACTCATCGGCCTTACGGTCCATGGCTCCTTCCGAAATGTGGTAGCGTCGGAATTCTTCCTGGAATTCTTCCCAAGTAATATTGGTAGCGTTGTTGACCGCCATGCAGTAGTTATCCCACCATTCGCTGGCGGATCCTCGCAGTTGATGAGCGGCTAGTAGCACTCTATCTCTGTCTTCAGCATGAATGGCTTCTAGCTTCTTGGTAATAGTCTTCAGCCAGTCGTCGGCTTCAAGGGGTTCATCAGTACTATCAAAGGTGGGTGGGTTAGTTCGGATGAACTCAATGATCTTGCGAGGTTGTCCTAATTCGTTCCCGGGATGAGGATTTTGGGTCTGACCCATGCCTTGAACAATGGTCTCCATTAGGCGGGTTTGGTTGGCCATAACCGCCACTAAATCAACCATTGGCGGGGGTGGTGGATCTTGAGCTTCATGTTGTCCCTCGGTGTCTCCTTCTTCATCTGCCGAAATGTCCATGGCGTCTTCGTGGAGTTCTCCCTGAGAATCGGCGGAAGGATCTCGCTTCTTCCGGACGCGTGCCCGGTCATGCACACTTTCCTCCTCCGATTGGCCTTGGCTTTGTTGGTATTCGGAGCTTCTAGCTTGTCGGCTCCGCCGTTCTTGTATCCTGACCGACCTCTTAGGCTTCATCTGCACGTTAATTTCCACATCAAGAAGGACGGTCTATAAACAAGAGAGGGTGAGATTATGTAATTTCCTACAGAAAAAAGGTGAGTATAAGAAAAATGCTTTATGCCATGCACAACCATATGTACTTTTATTTATTTCTAGGAGGGGAACTCAAGTCCCTAGCACGCAATACACCATACGCGGCTAGCTATCCAAGGCTATTATATACTATCAGTATCTAATCTACAGGTGGAAGCCTCTTCTCATTTCTTTTTCCTCCTAGGTGAAGTCTTCCTAGAAGTCCTGGCCTCCAGAAGTCGATGAGTCCCACATGGAGCCAGTGAAGGATTCGGCGTTCACTGGATCCGACCTCCAGTCATTCATGAAGTCGGCTTGCTGGAGGAGCTCCATGATCTCTATGTTCAATTCATCAATTGGTACCGGTGCAGTTGATAGCAGAGGTGATTGTATAGGGATATCTATCCCAAATCCATCTATTGTACCTATCACCCCACTTGCCATATTCGAGGTTTCGCCACATTCTTCTCGAGCAAACATTGGGCCGTCATTCTTTTCCTTTGCATCTTCTTCCCCCATGGGTTCCTTACCCTTCCTGCTCTGGGTTAGCCTTTCCTCTTCGGGATGGGTTTCCATGAGTATCAGATGATTCGTAGCTTCGGCTTCGAGTTCCGGTTGTTCAGTAATGGGAGGGAGAGGAATAGTTTTTGCAATCTCCGTGTCTACCTTAGCCCGTGGTTTGGTAGTCTTCGCGGTCTTGGGGGGGGTACTTTCCTCTTGCCTTCTTGGTTATTTTCCGTAATTCCCAACTTAGATCATCCTTAGCCCCTTCTACCAATTGCTCGGCCATTAACGCCCTTTTCTCTGTTGCTTCAACATAATCCACCAGCTCAGTCATACGATCCTTAGTCACGAGAAGACGATCTTCCAATATCTCAGCGCGGCGTCGGGCTTCACGATATCGTATGCTTAGGTTTTCGAATAAGTTTTCTAAGCTCAAAAGATAGTCCAAAGTAGTAACTAGAGTTGCTTGATCAGGGATGATGGATTCAGTGAAAAGAACCTTCATGCGATAATTCCAAGCTGTCCTGGTGGTATTCCCAATTGGAAGGTAACGAAGTGATGTGTTCACAGTGCCAGTTACTTATCTCGACAAATTGCCATTACCGCCTTCTTGGCTACTAACTGCAAAGTATCTGAAAATCGTGAGCCAAAGGCGCTAATAGTCCATACTTTTCCCGTAGATGGTCTAGGAGCTGGTCCTATAGTTACCCAGACTTCACAAGTCAAGTTTCCTTTGGTCACAAACTCTAGTCCTTTGTATCGCGGGGTATTTGAGAAACCTAGTTCCCTAAGGGCATTCCTCAGGAGGCACGGAAAGCCGATATTCCGGTTGCAGTCGGAGTCCAACCAACCTTTCTCGTCGGTCCACGTATCTCCGTCCACATCCTATCCCAAAAGATCATGGAATTATTCAGAGATCATTCTGCTCAACTTAATAGCACAGGAAAGACTTAAAAGAATTGCTAGCTTTATTTTTTTTCGGGCCATCTTATAGGGCACTAAAGTCCAGTTGGCTCTGATACCACTGCTGTGGGGCACGCCCGTGAAACGGAACTTCCCAAGTACCTGCATTAGTCCTGGAAGCCCTAATGCAAGTAGTTCTTCACAAGCGGTATCGAAAACCATCATCGAATAACATTTTATTCATAATTTACATCAATGTACAACTTAGAGTCTGTACAAAGCTACAAGCAGGCCTCAAGGCCTCCGCTTATTCAGAAAATATAAAACTACCAGTACTATGTAGAGCCTCAGCATCGCGGTGAAGCACGTCACCATTCCGAGCCTTCGTCGCCTGCTCCATCTTCGGTGAAGTCCTCTGGTATGAAGTGGAAGCAAGGGTGAGCACTCCTGTCAGGGGTACTCAGCAAGTCCCAAAGTAATTTAATAGATTAAGTTTGGTCCTGGAGGGGCATAACCTCCCTACCAGTCCCGGTTAGTGAACAAAGGTATATCAACCTGCGGTAAGGGGAGTCCGCGGGTCATGCTCATTTTAGTGATCTAATCGACGGGGACTTTTACCAATTGGACTCTTGCCGGAGTCACGGCTATCCAGATAGGTTTGTCGCTCTGCAGAGGTCGTACTTTCCTGTCCCGCATTCGGTCAGTCCGTACCGTGTACTTTGGCGGTACTGCCCTATGAGATCCATTCCCACCAGCGTCTATAACTAGACAGCCACTCCTTAGCTCTGTCCACGGAAACTGTTGGGGCCTAAGTAGGAGTCGCGCACGTCCACACAGGGACCTTCCCGGGGAAAAATTCTTGATGCATCAAGAAAATATATATCGTGGCACTCTGCCACTGGGTCCTCCCGACCCTGTCACCTGCGACTCGTACCGGCCAGACCCAGCCCTCTGTCGGGGTCTGTCTCCAAGAGTCCCGTTGCCCACCGTGGCCCCTTGGGACAGTTTACTAAAGCTGGCTAGTGGGGTGTGGATCAAGGCCTCACATAAATAAGCATTCCTGGAGGCCATGCTTTTTTGGCATGCGGGACTGTACTAGGCAATGGAAAGATTCTCCCGCGAACCGGTCCTTAGTGGTGACCCGAAGTGGCTCTCAGGACAGAATCCCCTTCCTTGGGATCTTCCTTCCACTTCCCGGTCTAAAGTAAAGACTGTGCAATCAAGTTCCGGTTCTCCAATTTCAATTATCCAGCGTGCTTATATAATAAAAGTAGTTTCCATAATTATTAATATGGGCGGGACTTGCCTTGTCCAGCGTCAGGGTCGTCCCCTGCTTCCTCTTTGTAGTCTGGATCCTCGGCGTTGTTCTCCGGGTCAGAGTCTGTGGTTAGTCACACAAATCAATACATCAATCAAGGGTTAACGGGTGATTTCTCCAAATGGATTTAAATCCAAAAAGAGGTGACTATTTAATCTAGAGGTTGTGGGTAAGGTTTTTGGGAAAGAAATATATTTCTAGGCTTAAGAATTATTCTAGGATTTTTGGTGAATTTTTGGGATTTTTTGGAAAGCTCTAAGGTGGAGAATTAAATTCTTGTGTGCAATTAGCCGGGTGTACCTAGCAATTAATCAGAGGAGGGAGAGACAGACAGGTGGGGCCCGCGGGGCGCGGCCCGTGCTGGGCACTGTGCTGTGGACCCGTGGACTGCGGCCTGTGGACCCGTGACCCTCTTGGGTCAGCGGTCCACGAGGACCGGGTGCAGGGAGGGGAACGGGGGTGAGGTGGCGGCCGCGTTGGCGCGGCTGAGCCGCTGGTTTGCGGGCCCGCGGCCAGCGTGGCTGCCACGCGGCTGCCAGCGGGGCCGAACGGAGGGGAGCAGCGGTGGGCGACGGCGGAGGCAGGGGCGTTCGCCGGAGTTGAGCGCCCCGACCACGCTGGGTCGCGGGAACGGCCGTGGCTCGGCGGAGAGGGAGAGGGCGATGCGGCGGCGCGGCTGGGCATGCTCTGGCGAAGCGGCGAGGCCTGTGGTGGTGGCGCACGCTCGTCGGAGTTGCGGGCGGCGGCCGGCGCAAAGGGGAAAAGGCGCGGGGAGGGGTTTTGGACTCCGCTAAGCGGCGGAATCGTGGCTGGCGGCGCACTGAGCACGGCGGCGTGCTCAGGCGCGGTGGCGGACGGCCAGGACCCCCCAGCGGGTCGCCGGAGTGCGGCGGCGCGCGGGGTCCGGCGGCGTAGGACTGGCGGCGCAGGGGGAGGGGAGAAGGGAGCAGCGGCGAGGTGACGGCGCGGGGAGACTTACCGGAGTACGGCGGCGGGTTCCCAGCACGGCCTCAGCCGGTCGTGCACGGCGGCGGGGCGGCCTGCGCTCGGCCGGCGCCGGCGTTCGCGCGGGTGCGGTGTGGGGAGCGGCTATGTGGGGATGGGGCTCTGAGGAAGCGCGCCCGGGGCTATTTATAGCCCGGGGGTGAGCTCCCGGAGCCTCACCGGCACTTCCGCGGCCGAACGCGTGGCGAGGAGGCGGCACGGGGCGGCGACGCGTGCCCCCGGCGGTGAGCTCCGCACGGAGCCGCAGGGCGCGGTCGGCGCCGCACTCGTGGTGCGGTGGAGGGCCGTGGGGACGACACGCGGCGTGCTCGTCCCCCTAGGCTCGATCCGCGCCGGTGGAGGTGGATCGGGCGGCCGTGGCGGCGAATTGGGCGCGACGGCGAGGGGAGGAAGAAGGGGGCTGTACGGTGACGTCAGTGCGACGTCACCGGGGGGAGCAACGCGCGCGGGGGAGAATTGGAGGGGGTGGAGGGGACTTTGGGAGAGGGAGAGCGGGGCTGGTTTGGGCCGCGGGCGAGCGGGGAAAGAAGGCTGGGCCGCGGGGTGAGCTGGGCCGGCGGGGTGCTTATGGCCCAAGGTGAGGTTTAATCTTTTTCCTTTTTTCTGTTTTTCCTTTTTCTTTTCTATTTTGAGTTTTATTTGAGTTTAAGTTCTATTTCAAATCTAACTTGAATCTTTGGATGGTTTCTAGGGTTTAGAATTATTCTAAAATTAGAATAAGCATATGCATATGGTTGGTTTCAAAATACTCTAATGCATTTCATTTTTCTAATGCATTATCCTATTGAAGTTAATCTAGTTTTTAATATCAAAACATTTTTAATTTTCTTTTTAAATGCTCTCTAATTTTTAGGATGTCACACAGTTGATGTTGCACGACAAGTTTAGGGACCCGGGGTGCACTTTACTCTAATATTAAAGAATGAAGATGGCAACGCCATCTCAAAGCTTACAAGACATTGGACCATGTCTTTCTGTAGCTTTATTAAATTCCTTGGATTAATCACCTTTTGTAAAATTTTATTGAGGAACACGCATAGTTTCACGATCACCAACCTTACATTATCTGGTAGAATACCTCTCAAGACAACTAGAAGCAATTATGTCATCTGGATATGATAGTCGTGGGACTTCAGGTTCGTGAATTTCTTTTCTTTCATTTTTATTATTCCTTTTATATTTGAGGAGTATCTAGATGGCACCTTGATACTATTCAAGCAATCAAACATGTTTTCCTTCTCCTGTTTGCTGAGAGTGTAGCTGGTATGCCTTAAGTATCACTAGTCTTTCCCCTTCTTTTTAGGATGTAGGTTTTTTTGTTGTTCCAGTGCTTTTAGGTCACGCCTTGCTTCCACTGTATCTTTTCCTGCCCCATAAATACTCATGAAGCCAAGAAAGTCCACACAAAGATTCTTCGTCAGGTGCATCACATCAATTGCGTTGCAGACCTCCAAGATCTTCCAATAAGGTAGCTCCCAGAATAGAATCTTCTTCTTTCACATGGGTGCACGTCCGTTCTCGTCATTTGGAACGGGTTGGCTACCACGACCCTTTTCAAACACTACCCGCACAACCTTTACCATTGAAACACATGCTTTCCATTACAGAACAAAGCTTAGATCGATTATCAGGGTCCCCTCTAAAATGCTTTCCTTCTAGTCTTAATGGGTGATCGGGTGGTAAAAACTTACGATGGCCCATATACACGCATTTTTGACATTGTTTCAAATAAATCCAGTATGTTTCATCATAACAGTGGATGCAAGCCGAGTATCCCTTGTTTAACTGTTCCGACAAGTTTTCAAGTGCAGGTCAATCATTGATGGTCACAAAAAGTAATGCCCGGATGATGAAAGTTTCTTGTTTGTACTCATCACACACACTTACACCTTCTTTCTTTCACAACAGTAAAAGTTCATCGACCAAAGGTCTTAGGTACTCGTCGATGTCGTTGTCAAGCTTTTTTGGACCTTGGATAAGTGCTAGCATCATGATGAACTTCTGCTTCATGCACAACCAAGGAGGAAGGTTGAATATGCATAGGGTCACTGGTCATGTACTATGACTGCTAGTCATATCGCTGAATGGATTCATTCCATCCGTACTTAAAGCAAACCTTATGTTCCTTGCATCCTGATCCACTAGGACCCCATTTACGGGGTGTCTCATCATTTCATCTCACTTACGATCTTTTTTGTGCCACCACATCAACTTTGTGTTCTCCTTACTTCTGAATAAACGCTTCAATTGTGGAATGATAGAAAAATACCACATCACCTTTGCAGGAACTTTCTTCTTAGTTGGCTGCCCTTCAAGTTCACCAGGATTGTCTTGCCTGATCTTATACCGCAATGCACCGCAAAACAGGGCAAGCTTCTAATTTCTCATATTCAGTGCTGCGATACTAGATACAATCATTAGGACATGTGTGTATCTTCTCTACTTCCAATCCAAGAGGACAAACGATCTTTTTTGGCTTTGTATATTGTCGACGGCAGCTCATTACCCTTAGGAAGCAAGTTCTTTACGATTTGTAGTAGCTCACCAAATCCCTTATCGGTGACACCATTTGTTGCCTTCCATTTTAGCATCTCCAGCGTGCTATCCAACTTCTTCTGCCCCAGTTTGCAGCCTGGGTATAACTTCGTGTTCTGATCTTTTAGCATCTTCTCAAACTTTTTTGACTCCTTCGCAGTTTCACTATATTTCTATGCATCCAGCAACATCTAACCTAGCTCATTAATGGCTCCTCTTCTATGACATTTTCTTCAACCTCGTCCATTGGATCATCATCTTCAAATGCATCGGCTGCATGTACGTGCAAAGTCTGGGATGTTGTTATCGTCATCTTCTTCATCGTCTCCCAACAAAACACCCGGTTCACCGTGCTTTGTCCAAAGAGTATAGTTATCCACGAAACCTTTTTCAACTATGTTGATATGTAGAGTGTCTCTTTTCGAGTATTGCTTCTTACTCTAGCAAACACGGCATGGACAACACATGAAACCTTTTGGGCACCTGCTGTCCTCAGCTGCATTGAGAAAAGTGTCTATGCCAAGAATCCACGTCATGGTGTTCCTACCGCCATACATCCATTGATAGTCCATCTTCAATCCTGCTACACATAAAACTTAAGATGCACAACTTACTTAACAAATATTAGAAAATATCATTCAATATTAAATATAAAAATTTACTAGTCAACACAACCGAAATTCCATTCTAACCAAAAAAAATTGCAACATCAGACATTTACTACCAACTTTATCCAATATTTTTTAAAAAACATAATAATATATACAGAGATTGTCATATAAAGAAATAAACTAAAAAAGAAGAGTATGTCAGATTAGTGGCTTTACTGCATAGTTATAGAGCTCGAATGGAAGTAAGTTAGATAGGGTGAGGAGTAACTCGGGCTAGTAGCACTACTGGAGAAACTAGTATCAGTACCGGTTGGTAAGGTTGGTTTACTACCGGTTCCACGACCGGTACTAAACAATCGAGACTAAAGTGTCCGGTCGTTTAGTACCGGTTCTGCTCACTTTAGTACAGGCTGGTGAGCCGATACTAAAATGTCGGACCCCTGGCGAGCTGCCTAGCACGGCCCCGCGTCTGCTCTGCTTGCCTGCTCTTGCAGGCTCTCTCTGCTCCTTTAGAAGCTAGAGCCCTTCTCTCCAAACCATTTTACACTTTGATTCAACATATCACATCCAAATCAAGATTGAAATAAATGGTTTTCAATTTTTTCACTTTGATTCAACCTCCAATTCATATCCAAATCACTTTTATCTAACCTCCAATTCATATCCAAGAACAAACAACATAAAACAGACATACATATGTTACAAGACTCACATCTTATAACAAACAAAAATCAAGATCTAAAAATGAAAACTATACATATCTTTATATCTTTAGAGGCCGGCCAGCCGTGCGCTGCCCGCCGGTGCCTGCCGACTCACATCTTATAACAAACAGAAATCAAGATCTAAAAATGAAAACTATACATATCTTTATATCTTCAGAGGCCGGCCAGCCGTGCGCTGCCCGCCGGTGCTTGCCGTGCGCCGCCGGCGCCGCCCTCCCTCCCGCGCCCCCGCCGGGGCCAGGGATGGCCGCGCGCCGCCCTCCCTCCCGTACCCGCGCCGGGGCCGGGGCCAGGGACGGCCGCGCCCGCGCAGAAGCTCACGCGTGCCGCCGGGGAATGCCCGCCGCCCGTCCTTTAGCGCGGCCGAGCTCGCCTCTGCGCCCCGCCCGCTGCGGCCGTGGGCGCCCCTGCCGTCGCCGCCCGCAAGCCTGCAGAGGGAAGAGATAAGGTCAGAGGAGAAGTTTAGAGAGAACAGAGGAAAGAGATAGAAGGAAAGAGGGAGAGGGGGAGTGTGCTGCAGCCACATCAGGCGTACGAGTGTTGTGCTGTGCATCCCATTTTACAGATTAGTACCGGACCTAGGGACAAACCGGTACTAAATTGTTTTTGGTGCAATTAAGTACCGGTTAGGAATACTAGCCGGTACTAAAACGTCGTCAGGCCATTGCAGAGATGTATTTAACCGGTACTAACATGCTTTTGGGAGCACTGTTTTCACAGACTGGTACTAACATGCCTTCGGAAAGCACTTTAGTACCGGTTATAAAGCAACCGGGACTAAATGACCAGGAACCAAAGGTCGTTTTTCTAGTAGTGTAGGTTCGTGACTCGAGATGATGGACGGTATCGACTAGATGATGGAGAGCAGTAATGGTGAGAATGCAATGGCCCAATGCCATAGTCTCATTGGGCACATGGCATTCTCACCATTCCCGTCCCCTGGCGTGGCTACTCTCCATCATAAGGTGGATACCGAGCATCAATTGCTTCACTATTTTTCTAAACGACCTCTACGACCATAAAAAAAAAAATTGGCCAAGTCTGCAACTTCTCAAATGAAAATAGTTATAAAAAAATTGTCAACTGCAAATAAACTATATCCCACACAAACTTTCTCAAACGATCTCCCATGAATAAAAAAACGGGCAGCACCTCCCCTATACCGTCAAAATTCAAAAATTTCATGCATAAATGTGAAAATCATGCTCATTCTCCCTTGTTCTAAAATTAACAAATCTCTCTAAGTATAAAGCACGAAACAAAGCACAAGTACTGTGAAAGAAGAGGAGAAAGTTGCTAACCTTTGGCGCACTTGGATGAGTGGAATCCAAAAAAAAAAATAGAAATCGGGCAGCACCTACCCCTCTATGGCGCCATGGAGAAGAGAAACCGAGCTCTATTAGAATGAGGTCGGGCTCGAGGAACAAGAATCTGGGTGTGGATTTATAGGAGCCAATTTAGTACCAGCTCAAGATACCAGCCGGTACTAAACTGAACAAATTAGTACCGGTTGGTGTCCTCAGCCGGTACTAAATTGCTGCCACCAGTGGGGCTTGGCGGTCAGGGCAATTTAGTACCGGTTGGGGATACCAGCCAGTACTAAATGGCCACCACTGACCTCCTAGCCCTTGCGTCCTAGCCCCCTTTAGTACCGGCTGTTATCCCCAGCTGGTACTAAAGTGCACCCCTGGGCAATGTTTTTACAAACCGGTATTAAAGTTCCACTTCAGTACCGGCTGGAACACAACCGAAACTAAGTGACCATTGATCAAAGGTCGTTTCTCCATTAGTGTGGCTTCGTGAACATGCGTTTTGTCGCTCTTCT
Source organism: Urochloa ruziziensis (assembly GCA_015476505.1). Taxonomy (NCBI): domain Eukaryota; kingdom Viridiplantae; phylum Streptophyta; class Magnoliopsida; order Poales; family Poaceae; genus Urochloa; species Urochloa ruziziensis. The sequence goes on along the minus strand of CM027122.1, from coordinate 16,374,083 downwards.
AGTGCATTCGGCTTCATCGGCGGGTTTTGGTACATGGCTGCCACGCCCTTAGTTTGATAGTACCACTATGAAACCCAGAGAGAAGGCACGGGGTCTTCAGCAATCCTCCGCACAGGTGCACACCCACTGTTGGGCCGTGCGCTGGTGGGTTGCTGGCGAGCTGGCGAGGCCCATTAGTGGGGTGGGCTGGCCATGTGCCTTTTCTTTTAGGTAATGGTTGGCCCATGTGCAGAGCAATGTTTGTTCCTTTTCTTTTGGAGTTATTTGTCCTCAGTTTTTTCTTTTTATTTCACGTGTTAATATTTTATGTTCCTCCTATATGATTTTTTTTCCTTAAGTTTGGATGATTTGTTTCACTTTAACTTAGTTCTATATGATAATATTATGTTCGACTATATGATTTGGTCTACATGTTAAAATTTATGTTCCTCCTATATGATTTTTTGTTCCACAAGCTTGCATAATTTGTTCTACTTTAACTTAGTTCTATACGATAATATTCTGTTCGACTATATGATTTGTTCCACATGTTAATATTTATGTTCCTCCTATATTATTTTTTGTTCCACAAGGTTAAATGATTTGTTCCGGTTGTTAAAATCGGATGAAATGTTACTTGTTTAAAAAAATATTCCACATTTTTTATTCTAAAATATAGGCAAGTGTGGTCTAATTTTTAAGATCTCGTCAAAACAAATACAATGATGTAATCGGAATTTGATTTGAATACATCATTCATGAGATATGATTTGTTTTTAAAATCCTTTTTCGTGGGGCCCATAAGTGTCAGCGTGCCAGGATTAGGAACGCGGCGTGTGCGGCACTCAGCGGGCCCCGCATGCGCGGTGTACAGACGCGCCCGTCCCCCCCCCCCCCCCCCTCCCGCCCTCCCCCCCCCCCCCCGTCACACCCTGAAATTCCCTAAATTCAGGATGTTAATTTAAGAAAAATTAATACAATGATTTTCTCTCAATTTTAAAATTTTTCCAACACTTATTTATTTTACAGAGAATTAAGCGAAGAAAGAAAAACAATTGTTTGTTTTCTAAAAAAATAAATAAGTCGATCCATATGTGTTGCATTCATTCCATTGCATCTTCGTGTTTCATGAGTGCAAAGGTTTCGAAAACACGTTTATCCAACGTCCCGGTTCTTCCGAGAATTTTTTAGCTTTTCTGGAATTTATTCTCCTCTTCCTAGAGCTAAATCTATTTATTAGAAGGCTCTAAATTCTATTCACGAGCTCTAGATATTTTATTTGGACTACTCGTGTCTCAATCTATCTCTAGGATTTTTCCTAGAATGTTTGGGAGTTTGTGGGTATTTTTCGTGCTTTAAAAACTTTTTCTAGATGTTTCTGGAATTGTTATCGCACTGAAAAATATTTCCGGAATTTAATAAAACCTAATCCTATTGGATCGGGCTGGATTCCTCCCGAACCCGATCCACTGCGGCCTAACCCGCCCCGTCCGCTCTCTGCGACCCGGCCCGCCGTCGCTGCCATGCCTTGGCGTGTGCGCCAAGGCCTCCGCTCGCATGCGCCCTATAAAAAGCTGCCCCTAGGGCTCCGCGCTTCCTCCTGCTGCCGCTGCCGTCGCCTCCCGCTCTCCCTCGCAACGCGTAGAGCCGCCGCCCCGCCGAGCGCCGCCGGCAGTCGCCCGGCCTATTCATCGCGCCTGGAGGCCGCCGGACGAAGCCGCCAGCGCGAGAAGGTTCCCGACGCCGAGCCGCACGTCCGCCGCTCGTCCTCGCCGTCTTCCCTTCTCCGGAGCGCCGCCACGTCATGGAGACCGAGCCACCGCCGTTGGACTCCACCGTCCGCCGCCGGCCGGATTCCGGCCACTCCCGTCCATCTCCGCTGCCGGCAAGACCTCCAACGCGACGCCCACGATCTCCTCCATCGATTCCCCATCACCCCGGCGACCGAAGCTTGCTGGAGCGCCACCGAGCTTGGCCACCAGTGCCACCGGCCGTCCCTGTCCTGAGGAAAGAGATGGCTGCTTTGCAGTTTGGCCCTCGGAGAATTTCGTAATTTTTAATCTTTTCATTGTGTCATTTAACGTTTCCAGAAAACCCCCTAAATCTATTAGATCCTTTCATCTAAGCCCATGCTCTACACTTTTGTAGATCTAATCCTGACCTTTGATCTATTCGCGGGCACTGTTCATTGAGTCTCGGAGTTCTTCTCAACTAGCCCCTGAAGTCTACGGTTAATTACGTCAAGTTCCCTGCAGCCTTGTTTTAGGTATAACTTCCACATTTCAAATCCGCTTCGATCCGTTCTTGTTTCATTAGACTTGGAATTACTTAAATTACGTGTTAGTGGTGTTATTCATGATATTGTGTTTTATAAATTTATTTTAATTATTAATTTGGTTAATTGCTTATGGATATTGCTTTTGCAAATTAAAATCAACATAGACACCACGTGCTTTCATAATGAAATTTAATTTGGTTAATGTTTATTTGATTACCTTTTTTGAATAAAATTAATTAGGCTATATCACTGCTTTACAAATTAAATATTAATTTGGTTAATGTTTACTTTACATGCCTTTTCTAAATAAAATGTGAATAGGCTTATACTTCGTTTTCTTAAATAAAGTTAATATGATTAATGTCTACATAACTGTATTTCTAAATGTAATTTGCTTAGTAACACGAAATATAAAGTTATATGCTTAGATCATCTCATATGCTTCTTTTCAAATTAAAGTATTTAATTGGTATAATTTGTACATAAACCATTGTAAATAAATTATGGCTAGGTGTACTACGATTTTTCAATTGAAAATATAATTTGAGTTAATTATAATATAAGCATGTTTTGGTAATTAAAATAAATGAAACACTTAGCTCTTGTTTTGATAATTAAATCTTTCGATAGTTTGTTTATAATCGCAGTTTCGTTTCCAGTGTTCCTTGCGTCTTTACGTTAGTAGCAACGAGCTCCTTCGTTTAGTACGCTCTTTAAAAGCTTTTATTTTGATTGGTGTACTGTTCTTAGTTATCTTTGTTTGCTTGCTTTAGAATGTTTGTTTTGCTTGGATGATTGCTACAAGTAGAGGGAACGTGGTTCGAGAGCTTGAAGGGTTGAAGGATATTCTGAGCAGCTATTCTCTGGATTTAAGGCAAGTGTGTCCTTGATATTTTATCCCAATAACTTTATTTAATCACCTTTGTATATGCTTGCATTTAATATTGATGGGCCCTATTAAGGAGTGCCTAGTCTTTCATGATTATTCCTTGTCTGCCTGGGTTTACCTTTTTGTTGGGTAGCACTGCTAGTTGCTCTATTTGGGTTATGATGGTTCTAACGAACATTAATGATAACATGCTTTACTTTATGCTATACCTCTGGTTAATTACAAGATCATATGACTTAATCGGAACATGGAGCGATCACCTAGGAAAACAGTACAACCATGAGACTAATGAGCTTTGGTCTTGGCTGAGTAATTAGAGACTCTGGCTTGGAATAGCTTTACCTGATAAGGGCAAGGGGAGACTGAGTCGCGGTCTAGCCCGGTCCTCTTGGGAAGTAGCCTTTGCTAAGGTACATGCCTATTAGGGAGGGTTAGGAGAGCCAGACGCCGAAACCATGCGAGCTAAACCTTGTTGGAGAATCTTTGTAAAGGCCTCGTAGCGTCCCTATGCAATCACACCTCGGTAGTGTGATATGCGCCTGTGTGGTGCTGCATGGTTGGGTTTAAAGTTCTTTTGGACTTTTACGCGACTTATGGTGAAAGTGTACAACCTCTACGGAGTGTAAAACTGTTATAACAGCCGTGCTCACGGTCAAGAGCGGCCTGGACCCTCACATGATAATTGAACTTGAAGATGGACTTAAATCGTGGCTATGGATGTGCCATATTCTTGTGGCGCTATGTTTTTAATGTGGGTTTTGGTATATACTTATATCTTAGTAAATATGTGCTAATAAAAGTTTGACCAACTAAAATTGCTTATCGCTTTAAACCCTCAGCCTTTCCTTGATTCAGCCTTGCATTCATACTTTCCCTACACTTGCTGAGTACGACATGTGCTCACCCTTGCTATAAACAATGTTGCTCAGAAGAAGGAAGCTACTCTGGAGTTCTTTGAAGATGTTACTGAGTTCTAGGCGTGCGCAACCCCCGGTCGTCTGCTTGTGGAGTTGGAGCCTCCCTTTCCAGGATTAAGTTGTGTAATACTCTGATAGTCTCCTTATTTATTTTCTTTTACGTGATATTGTCTCTAATATTCACTTTTTGTTCGTCGTCTGTGTGAAATTTGATCCTGACACACATACGGTGTGCACTCGGTTTTGTTTTTCAGAACCGGGTGTGACACCCCCCTCCCTCTCACTCTTGCTCTCTCGCATTCAAAAGTAAGTTGTTTAGGACAACTTGCGATATTTTAACTTACAAATTTTATAAAAGTATTTTATTTCAAATAGAAAAGGTTATATATTGTGAAACTATTTTTTATAATAACACTAATATCATCAATCATTAAACTCTACCCATCTGTGTTTGTTGATAAAGAAACACATGTTGGACTTTAGTTTCCTACTCATCATTTAATAGGCGGCGCGAATCTCACTCTAGCATGTGTTACTAATTGGAGAAAATATATTTTACACCTACATCGTCAAATTCTGAATTTTATTCTCAAACTCTGAAATTCCTACTCGAAAGTTATATCACCTTGTTGTGTTAGATGCATATGACTGCAAATCAGTGATTTTATTACTAGTTCTTTGTTGACAGATCATACAGTTAATATTTTCTACCACCCGTGCGAAATAGAATGCATGCGAAAAAATTCCAACGACCATGAGATTTCCATAACTATAAATACTAAAATAATCTTTGTATCCTTCTTGATTAGCCACATCAGTTTTTTATAGTTAAGATGTAGAACCTTAATCTTTTCTTTCAACGTTTTCAGATATAGAATAAGTTGATGAAGCACAAGACAAAATAGAAAACAAAGAAAGAGGGTAGTTAATTAATGTATTCGACAAATTTATATAGGGCTCTGGACGTGCTACGTGTTCCCTCAAGCACAAAGTCACAATCAAACGAGTCTTACAACCACTACATTGAAGCACATTTATCGTGGAGGCAGTCAAAGGATTGATCAACTCTGTAGTTTTCACCCACTTTACAATTTGGTGGATTATATTACAAGTATAGGCAAAATGCTACAAAAGGATTATATTACACATAGCGGTCAAAGAAATGCTACGCGTATAGCCCACAACATTGAAGCACATAAGATGATTAATCACTAGGGTTTGATATTTCGGGCATGTTTGGCGGTGCTTCGGCTCCTTCAAAAACGACTCTGGCTCCTCTGGTGTAGCGTTTCTTAGGTAAACCTAAAGTTATTTTGAAAAAACGTTCGATAAAACGGTTTCTTCAATTTCTGCTTTGCCTTCACCGTGATGAAAGCTATCAATGAAGCCGGTGGAGCCACGATTCATGGCTTTGCTTCCACAGTGAAATCCATTTCCGGCTTCATACGTGGCTTCATACATGAAGCCGTTTTAAAATCATCGCTCTTTTTGGCGGAGCTTTAACCGAAAGGCCCTCCCTCAAATCCAAGTGGACACCCGACCAGAGAGCACAGAATTTAGACATGCTCTGCTGGTTGGGCCGATCTCCGATAGAAACACAATTTTTTCGCTGGACGTAGAATTGTTGGCCTATTTAATGGGCTCATTACGTTTCGCTGTCCCATTTACGCAATGCTGTGGGCTACAAAGAGAGGTGCGGTTCCTTTGCGAGCTCAATGGATGTTATATGGGCCGAGAAGTTTGAAATCTCCTGTTATATGGGCCGAGAAGTCCTAGAAATCTCGTGTTACAAGCAAGCACTGCAACGCAGAGGAGAGGAGGACACAAACACAGACGCGCCAGAAACTGCAGTCACCGATTCACCTGTGCATCAGTGCTTGTGAAACGCACCACAACAGAGAGTCGAACAGCGTGCGTCGTCGCGTCGATGTGGTCATGGCGAGATGTGCTCGAGTTTCCCCGGGCAGTTACGTTGCTGACAAAATTCATGAACTGTCAAAGGAGAAGTTTTAGCCGGCTCAACTGTCTATATCATGAACAACGACCTTTTATTAAAAAAAATAGATATAGATATAGATATATACTGTTGATTGTAATAGACTTTTGTTTTTAGTTCCTGGCTTCCTGCTCCTCCGCTGCAGCTATACTGCACAGCCAAGGCAATTTGTGACCCATAATCAACTCAGGTCGGTGGCTGATGTGAATACGTGATGACAGTGTAGCTGATACCATACAGGCTCAAATAACCTGTTCTCGTCTGTTGATACTTCTGCTATAAACTACTAGAATTATTTCATTTTATTGCGGTAAGCGTTTAACCAACAATTACTCTATTAATATAGAACTTTGTGTGTACACACAAAGTTGACGTCATTAGTACTAAATATACTTTCTTACATATAAACAAAAATATTGATAAAGTAACTATTGGATAAAGTTTTTTTGTTCCAATGAAACAAAATAGGTTTGAGAAAACGGATGTACCGATCAACTAGAGAGCAATATTAATGCAATTTGGTCTTGGAACCGTTAGAATCCAATCCCACATGCACTTCATACTAACGACAAGCGTTTGCGTTAACCATGCGCCTAATCGCCACTACTAGCTACGGAGTATTTTCTAAACTGGATGGGTGCATTAGCATCAAGAACACTATAAGGGCCGTCCTACACTGATAGACATATTAGGTAGGGAGAATATTTATGTGATTACTTTTTCTCTGGTTAAACTGAGTCACGGAACAAATAGCATGATCACATTAACAAATCCGCATAAGTACTAGTTTTTTTCCTTGACATATTATGGACATAGACACTTATATGTGCACGTGCTACATTCACTATGAATGCACTTACATACTTTCTCTATGAGTACATCCGAAAATTGAGCCGGCGTATTTTTAGATTGGCAAAATCATCTCAAAGCCACGTTGTCAATGGGCACATGTATGTCTATCACTAAAATAATATTTAGCCGTGTATACAGAAGCACTCCTGTTGAGCTGGAGGTTTGAACTCGTATAGGTAGATTCCACCATAAATAAACTTAACTAGATGAACTATGGTAACTTCACTTCATGATTCTTTTTCTCAAAAAGTTGCATACAGAACATGTGCAACTTCACGATAAGAACTAATTAAGCAATCGTTTAATTTGGATGATCCATAAACGTGGCTACCCCTCTATAGTACAAACTAGAAAGTAGGGATCAAACCCGATATTTAGCACCCTATGTGTCCCATTGATATGGCTAGCTATTTTCTCTCAGTGGCAGGTGACCCGCCTCTTGATAGTTAAGCATTTGTATGACTTCATCTATTTCAAGATTCACCGATCCTCTCTCCCGGAGGTCTAGCTAGCTATCAGTTGGTGTACAGCCTATGTTTTGGCGTAGCGTGACATGTATATATATGTGAGTGTCTGTATGATATTAAAAAATGCATATATCTCATTAGTATAATACCACGGTTAGATTGTCTTGTACAAGGGTGTCACATAACGGATCGGAATACAAAGTGACACAGATACACGTAGACGGGACACTTTAGTGTGCGACATGCCAAACTATTTCGACATGGGTGGTCCGAGTTCCAAGCCTTTAATTTGCTTAATTGCTTCCTAGCTTTTAACTAATTTAAGAACATGCACGCACGTCACATTGTTTATAAACTATTCTGATGTTATTAGCCTTTCTTAGGTCAACAATTGCTGCGCTGCATTTCATTTGCTAGCTCTAGTGCCTGCCTCATCAGTGACAGATAAGCTGCCTTCTAAGAATGGAGAGATCAAATGATCATACCACCGGGGGAATGGATAGCTGTGCATAATTATTGCATCTATTTTATATCCAAAATGTGGATGTAATACAAATATGAAATATGAGCACATCTGTAACAAAATTTTGTGCTGAAAGAAGGCGACTACCTTGTACAAAATAACACATTTATCTGTATATAACTTAAATTCCCAACCTTTTCAAACTTTCTGAAATTTTGGTGAGGAGATCTGGAAGCAAATTTCATGAGAATGGTTCGTTTTATTTTTATGCAAAGTTAATATTTTATTTATAATTTTTATGTGGACATATAGTACCTATTCTGTACCATCATATATAGGTGCAAATGCGCAGCTCTATGGGACATATATATAGAAAGTTCTTACTGGAATTTTTTTCTCTTCGTACATAAATGATAATTTAAATATGTAGCCACAACATGCTATTGGACATTCTTTGAACAAAATTAGAAGGTGTAGCTTTAGTTTGCACAAAACTTGTGCTGATTCCGATGTGATGCAATCGATGGCTTCCCATCACAGTTAGCATAAGAGCCGGTGGCATCTGATGGCGTTATATACCTTCTTTTTGACCATCTTGTTTATCTTCTTGATGTGTAAGCCATTACGTTCCCATTAATCAATAGCCATTAAACCACTACTTTATACATTCTTTAATCCTTGAAAGATCAGGTGGAAATGCAATGAAAATTGGTTGTGCTATATACACAGTAGTATTTTTCTAGTGATGTGCATGCACATAAATGTATTCTGGCCTCTGAAAGTGGTTGCAATTGAGACTAGCTAGAGCTTCCATCACTATATAGATAATATCATGACAAAGTTTCATGGTTGTTACACTTTTAATCAGTTTGTAGCCTTGGCAGGACACAATCTAGCAATAAAAATGTCCTAGTCTGAAAAGAAATCTTAACTAAATTGTCTGGAAGACTCAACTTTTCGTACATGCAGAAATGACAAGCAAAAAAACATCATAGAGAGTAGCTAGGATCGAGAGCAGAATATGATGACAAGATCGTTTTCTTAATTTTTGTTTCTTAAATCAATGCTTTAGAATGGATCCCATATAGTAATTGCTACTTTAGTTCAGAAATTAAACACAATTCGTGTAAAAAATGGCACTATATGTGTTGGAACAAGAGAGAATTTGTATACAATGTAAACTAATTCATGCAGCATAATCCTCTTGTTCAAACATATGTCAATTAAGTTACAGCTGGGATTGCTTATAAATCAAAACATTATCAGAGGAAGTATAATTAACGACAGGTTAGTAGAATGTGTACACACTTCATCAACAATAATAAGAGTGAACTGAATATTGAGACAAAAAACAATATTCAATTGATGTGATTAAAGTAAATGAGGATATTGGATATGAAATTCCTTTAAAAGGTTACACCATGGTAAGGATTGCACTTGTTTCACAATTAACAAGAAATAAAGACATTATTAGGTCCCATATGTAGACTTCGATGTGATGTGCCTCATCTACATCAGTGCGCAAATTTCTTATAATGACAAATGCTACGGACAAAAATAATAGAAACTTAGCAGCTGAAATGAAGCATGTGCTCAATGGAACTAAAACTAAAGTTTGCCACAATGATACCATGTTTGTTAGCACTGTCATTTCTATCATTCTTGCTGTCTATATAATGCATATATATCAGCTTAATTTCCGCTTACTTTTGCAGATCGATCAAAGCCTACATGCTAGTAGGACCATAAGGTGCAATCCCATCAAGCCTACCTTGCAAAGTTCTGACATAGTGGCACATGTAGTAGCAGGCCTAACCTAATAAGAAAATATAAGAACATTTTGATGTGTAATAGAGGCCAAACACAGTGGGGTAGTCAAGAACATGATTAGTAATAAACTTATATGCGATTACTCGATTGCTTTTCACAATCGCTCCATGCTATTTTACATATTATTGAACTCCAATCTACTAGAGTTGTTAGATGTTGAACTAGATGGGTGGATTTGGAGCAAACTTGATGATCTGGTTAGAGTTCCTCATATGTGTAAGGTTTTTTGCATGAGTTTATATACATCAAATTCCATTGAGCTGGTTACAAGCATAATAACACATTCGCACCAAAAGCACGCTGATACAAAAGGTTGATATAACAGACAGATAGAATTGTCAAGTAATTGCCTAAGTTAATTATATTATCTATTTTGAGCTAAGTGGAAATGGAATGTGTGGCGCAATTGTAACAAAAAGGTTGCTCATATGGGAAATTATTCTTCGATCCGTCTAGCTTTCTACAACACTAGCCCCACCTTTTGCTACTTAACAGCCAAACCCTCTCCATCTGCATATTATATTGGAGAGAAGTGAGAACAACCAAATCATGAAACGATGCATGATATCCTCAAGGTAGACCTTTAAATAAACAATTGCAAAAGCCATTGGCAGTACATACACAGCTCCCTTTTGTGCCGTTAACTAGCTAATCAGCTTTGTCTTTATAAAACTCATAGCATAACGGAACAAAAAAAAAAAGTGCCATGACATGTCTGACACTCTAGGCATGCACTTAGGCAGTAAACTGAAGCTAGAACTGGTTAAAGAAACGAGGCTACATCAACGAACCATAAACAACAAGGGCCCTGCCAAACTTTCCCTTGACATCTGGTGCTGTCGCACTCATGCACGGACGGATTATTCTTTTCCCTAAGAGAGATTAGATTCTCTTATTGTTTGTTTGTGCACTTGCTTGTGTCCCGGTGAGTTTTTATAATGCTGAAGCCTTTCCAAGGTCAACAATTGCTGCCATGGATTATGTTAGTCGCCGATCAACCACCAATCGTCTCAGCCTCTTTTCCTTCAAGACTGAAAATTAAATAAATTAAAAAGAACGTTAGATTGATAGCTTCTTACTTTATAAATAAAGTGGGTTTTGGAACTTATGATCATCAATTCCATTATTCAGTTGCGACCTGTTAGCAATCTTCTTGGAGCTTAGTAGCAGTGCATGCATGCATGCATGATGCTGCATGCATATATATAACAAACTATAGCTACACCATGATTACACATATACTTGGCTAGCAACCCCATGAAGAACTAACAATGATTCATCATGATTAATTTCAGTTCAATAAAAACTTCTCGTGGCACACGACTAAGGAAAAGCGATATAAAAGAAATGTAAAATAAATCAATCCACCCTATGGTATAATAATTAAGCAAGCTTTTTTTCTCTCTCTCTTAGATAATATTATACAACTCCCAGCCGGCCTCTACGCCCTAATATTCATGTATAGGTAGTCTTAATAGGCAACCCGACAATATAATTTCCAGTTTTCTTTAAGTCAATTATTATGATGATGTTGTTGTTGGACACTTTCATAAAATCCTCATAGAATTCCTACATAAATTGGAGGCTATGCAATAATGCACATTAGGATATGTGCTAGTGCTACAATAGCAAAATTTCCAACCCTTTGATTTTGGTCTCGTGAAAGAGTACCTACAAAATATGGCACAACAATGCAACTAGTTTATCCAGCAAATTAAATTGTAGCACGAAAAGAAAACATCTTACACACGAAGAGAATGAACGTAGTGCAAGTTATATAGTTGCATTGGTGTGACAGAGTTTACGTGACGTGTCACACAGCTGGCCGGCGGCCGGCTGAACGCGCTTCCCCGACGGAAGCAGCAGCCTGCATGCATTGCAGCAACATCTCGTACTGCACATCTCTAACAGCTCTAACAAGCATATGCAAGCAGGAAGCAAGCAACTACTCTATCCCATTTGGATCGTTGTTACAGGTTACACACTAGGTGTGTGCTCTTCTCTCCGCGTCCAGATCGCCAACGCAATCCTTGCAAGTTGCAACGAGAGAGGCGTACGCAGCGTGCGTTGTTAGCATCTACCTGAAGTCTCTGATGGCCTGAAATGCCAACAAGCCTGCTACTAGCTGGGAGCCGGTGCTGATGAGGATTTGATATGAGGAGGAAGGGACGAGGAGGGCAGCAAAGACGATGGCTCTGCGCTCATGCCTGCAGCGCCTTTACTTGCTCTTGCTCCCCGTCCGGGCGCGTGACCTTACACGTCACACAGGGGATATACGGCGATACGCATCGCGTCGCAGCGCATGAGATGCGCGTGTGCATGCATGCACACGCCTCCAGCGCAAGCTCCGACACACGGCCTCTCGTGAAAAGAATCGCTAGGTCCACAGATGGATCGCTTTATATGTGCAGGCATTATCGCATCCCTTCTCCGTGTGAGAAATCTGTTGAAAAACCCTAAACAATACAGTGTCCTTGTTTGTTTTTACCCGCAAAAAAAAAATTACAGTCCTTGTTTTTTTGGTCGCCATGCAAAACCACCTTGCTTGTAGGAAGGGGATACCCCAACGCTCGCCCAGCGCGCAGGACCCTTTCACGACGGATGGGTGGATGGATGGCCGTTACGAGACCCATTCAATTCCTGTTGCTGTCCTCATGGTGCGCGCGTGTGCCGGCTATCTCTCTCTTTTATTTGGTCTCGCTTTTGCCATCCATCCACCGATCCGCCCAGCAGCAAGCAACCACTTTCAGTTGGCTCAAGCTTTGCTTGCAGCACTGGTACGGTGTGACCCAAGCAAAACCGGCTCGTTTCTGCTGCTTCCCCTCACACACATGCATGCATAATTGCATGTGCGTGTAGTCGTGTGTGTATACACACACACTCTTGTCAGGTATGGACCCGGTCCCTTTCGTTCGGCAGTCGAGAGAGATCGCCTCGCTTTCTGTTAGCTGGACGTCACGCGCGGGCACCCAACCCAAAAACGATGCCCTTCGTACCGTCCGTATACGTACTAATACTACTCTCCGTCTCACATATACGTACGTACAGCTGGACACACGGATATACGTAGCATATACTCCGTACGTACATCGTTTCGTGTGCAAGGAGGTCACGATCAGGCACAAAAGTCATGCGTCTGCTGATCTCTGCTCCTTGAAAATGGGCTCTTTCTGTTTCAGCTCAAAGCTAGCTAGAGGATCGACACAGTGGGGGCCGCATGAACACGTAGTCGTGCCATGCCATGCGACAACGGCATGGGAAATGAGGATAGAGAGCTAGAGGATGCATGCATGGACGGCTGGATGGATCGATGACATAATAACGATCTTGTTGTGGCTTGCTCACTGCACGCACTCAAATTTGGTTGCAACTTTTCGGACAACGATCAATACGTGCTCCTTGTTGGTCTTCATGATCTTCGTACCACTACCACGGCAGTAGATGGGAACAAGGCTGTTACACAGGAGATGGTATTCACAAGCTCAAAATTATATGCTATATGATATGAAGGATTTCCTAAGTTTTTCTTTGAAATGGACGAGGGGTTCATACATAAATAGATTACTGGTGAGGACTGAGGATGATCTCAATTAATATAATTAAGTCAAAAATCGTAGCCATTTGAGAAAAATATTACAGAAAGGCCAATAACCATCGGCCATTTGAAATAAAAACACTCGTAGTATTATAGAAATATATATTGTAGTGCGGAATGGACAATCTAGAGTGTCATCTTATTCTAGCTCGATGGCTTTTATATATGGTCATATTCTCCTGAGGTTCAAAGTCCAAACAGAAGAAGTGCGATATGTGGGGTACTACATCGTTTCAAAAAAAAACAAATTATTCGGCCGCTGGAATTATGAAAAAAATATTTATGAACAAAATTTTATGATAAAATTCAATAAAAATTCCTGGAAAAATTGACATAAAAAATTTATGAACAAAATTTGAACATCAAAAAAGTTGTGGGGAAAAAATTAAGAGACAAAAATTTTGCACATTTTTTTTACAAACAAACATTTGTGAAAAAATTTGATCAAAATTTATTTAAAATAATTGCACATTTTTTTACAAACAAACATCCGTGAAAAAATTCAACAAATTCGATGAAAAATTATGAACAAAATTTAAACACCAAAAAAAGTTGTAGGAAAAAATTTGGAAGGGAAAACTATTCTAAAACGGAGGTAAAGGGGAGAAAACATAGAAAAAAATGGGATTCCCACTCCGGTGGGATCCGGCCTCCCTCCGCCAGCGTCACCATGGTTGGCCTCCTCTGCACCTCTGTCAGCTGCAACACGCGCAGGGTCTGGTGCTTGGAGCGCTGGCCAGGAGAGCACGCAGGCGCGAGGCCGACCACCGACAAGCCAAGGGCGAGGACTATGACCCCGGCGGTGAGCGAGCAGCTGAAGATCAAGAGGGATGTGCCTGAGAGAGAGACACACAGAGAGGAGAGAGAAGCTGAATGAAGTGGAAAATAGAAAGACGGGAAGTCCCGGGCGACTGTAGATTTGGGATTTCGCATGCTCTAGCTCATCAAGAGAACCGACCGTCTGGTTTTATTTAAGAGCGAATTAACTCGTCCTTGGTTTCGTTAAAAATTGTTTATGCATGCACCCATAAAAAACTGGATGGAGTTAGTGAGTACTAGCTCCGTACTATAGTTCGTTTAACTTTTTTGACCAAAAGTTTGACCATTGATTTTATATTAAAAATTTTGTGCAAATTATGACATTATTAATTGTTGTTTGTTTTATTAATACTAGTCCTTGAAAAATGATTTAAATTTGGCTATATTTGAAAAAAAATAGTAAGATGAGCGGTCAAACTTGAGGTCAAAAGGTTAAACGAACTATAATTTGAAACGGAGAGTAATAAGTAGGTAACCACTACTGCACTATACTGTGGGGGTCTTGATCCATTGCGTCAACTGCGCATCTTGTTTGGACAAAGGGTACGCCGTACGCGTACGTCGTCGGGCAGAGAGACAGACGTAGGAGTATGCAGCATCACCCCTGGCATGCATGTGTATGCAAGTACGTGCACGTGTATGATCAATCTTTCTCAGGAGGAGAGAGGTGAACCGGACTGTTGTGTATATACGTACAGTACACGTGTGCGTTCCTAGCCACTGTACTGACTGCTTGTGCTAGCTACGTACTCATACGCCGCAATGCTGGTTAATTCTGACCAGCTGGCGCCGCGCACGTACACGTACAGAAAGAACCCGCTCATGCAGCGCGCGCGTGCCACGGCGTATCTGCGCATGCATGTGTCGTGTCGTCAACAATCATCCTCGAAAGGAGGATTAATAACTGTTACGCGTACGTACGTTGATACTTGTACGCGCTAAATGCTAAATGTACGTCGATTCGACCGCAGCCATACTGTAGCATCGCGTTGACTCGCTCGATCGAGCGCACGTACGACGTACGTACGTGCCGATCAGCTGTCACGCCACGCGCGCGCGTGCATGCAAAACTACCATCGTTCACATTAAATTACCTGCGCGCGGCGCGGGTCCGCTGGCCGCTTGCGCGCCGCGACGCTTACGGATTGTTTAAAATCGTAAAGTTTTCAAAAAAGATTTTCTTTTATTTGAAACCTGTTCGCGATCTCAAGTACGCTTTCCAATGTAGAAATATATTTTTGTTAGACTAGGACTTGACTCCGTATACAATATTGTCATGTATTCTTCTCCTACTAGGAGCACTGCTGAAAAGTCTCTTATCTGTGCCGGTCACAGGGCACGTTAGTGCCGGGCGCTGTGACCGGCACTAATTTGCCGGCACTAACGTGTCTGCACGTTAGTGCCGGTCACAGTTCTCGGCACAAATGTGTGCCCATTAGTGCCGGTCCGGCACTAAACTGTTTTGCCACAGCCAACATATATTTTTTTATTTTTCATTTCTTTTTCTTTTCTCATTTCCTTTTCTATTCTCTTGTTTCATTTTCTTTTCTTTTCCCAAAGTTTAGTCGTCACAAGAACAATCGCACAAAATCACAATAATATATTTTATAGGAACCATTACCACACATTTCTAATGTACATCTCACATAAATTTTACACAAATCACTGAAAAATCATTGTAAAAATCACTGTAAAAATCCTCGCCCGCGCCGCCGCCGGGGGATCCCGCGAGCCGGAGGCCCGGCTCCTCGCACGCGCCGCCACCGGGGTATCCAGCGCGCGCCGCCGCGGCCGGGGGGGGGGGGGGGGGGGGGGGGGGGGCAGCTCCTCGCCCGCGCCGCCGCCAGGGTACCCAACGCGCGCCGCCGCGGCCGGGGGGCCGCCTCTTCGCCCGCGCCAGGGCCTCTGTGCGCCGCCGTTCGGGGAGCCCCCGCGCGCAGCAGCGGCCGGCCGGGGCCTCCCTTACGGATGCCAGCTACCTGCTGGAGAGATGGGAGAAGGAAAATCATAGGAGAGAAACGAAAGAGAGAAGAGATAAGGATAAGGATAGAAGGGGAGAGAAGGCAAGATAAAGGACGCGTCCTCGCTGTAGTGGCTTGACAGCTGCTCGCCTGCTCTGCTCAATTTTTTCTTGGAGCAAGTTAGTGCCGGCCAGTGACTTGAGCTGGCACTAAATGTCAAAGTTTAGTGTCGGCTGAAGCCCCAGCCGGCACTAAATATCACGCGACACGTTAGTGCCGGCTGAAGCCCCCAGCCGGCACTAACGTGCATTCCGCCCGTTGCAGGATTCGCATATTCCTTCACCCGGTGGGACCGGGTGGCACGTTAGTGCCAGCTGAAGCCCCCAGCCGTCACTAACATGGCTCTAGAGCCACTATTCACGTTAGTGCCGGCTGAAGCCCCCAGCCGGCACTAACATGGCTCTAGAGCCACTGTTCACTGGAGCCGGCACTAACGGACGACATTAGTGCCGGCTCCAGCTTGACCGGCACTAACGTGAATGTATCAATGTAGAGTTTTCCTGTAGTGGAGATTATATGTTGTATTCTTCTTGAGCCGGACTCTTCCGGTCTATATAATGAATATACCCGGCGCCCTTCAAGGGTAAGCCATTCCATTGTTTCCTACATGGTATAAGAGCCTCCTTCTCCTACATCTAGCTAGACTTAGCGTTTTTTTTCCTCGTCAATTTCTACATGGCTTCGACGAGCTCGGCTTCGACTTCGATGATCTTCAATATCCCCGTATCTGAGAAGCTCACCCGGGGAAACTTCTTGGTGTGGCGAGCCCAAGTTATGTCAGCCGTTCGTGGAGCACGACTTCTCGGGATTCTTGATGGCTCGGTGGAACAACCAGCCGCCATGATTACTGTCAAGAAGACCGACAATACAGAAGAACAGGTGGAGAACCCTGTCTTTGTGCAATGGATTGCACAAGATCAACAATTGTTGTCCTACCTCCTCTCGTCCATGACAAAAGAAGTTCTTGTTCAAGTTTCTTCCCTTGAACATGCTTCGGAGATTTGCAAAGCTGTCAATGAGATGTGTTCGTCTCAATCTAAGTCGCGCATCCTCCAGATTCCTTCCCAACTTTCCAGGGAGAAGAAGGGGGATCAATCTGCATCGGCTTACTATACAAAGATGAAAGGGCTTGCAGATGAATTGGCAATTGCAGGCAAGAAAATAGAAGATGATGAGCTCATCAGCTATATCCTCAATGGGCTCGATTAGAGTATAACCCCTTTGTTTCGGCCATGACTGTTAAAGACGATATAACTCTGATGGATCTCCTTGGTTGGTTTCTCACCTATGAGGCCCGTCTTCTTCACAGAATCAAGATGGGGGTCAATTTTTCTCCTCAGCCAACAATGCATCTCGAGGTTAGGGTCGTGGACGTGGTCGAGGTCGTGGATTTCCTACTTCTGGTCGCGGCTCGTCTACATCTTATCGCAATTATTCCTCTCATCAAGACTTTACTGATCAATATGATGACGCCCCCAAGTGCCAGCTTTATGATCGTTATTATGGCCATAATGTTCACCACTGCTGGTATCGCTTCAACAAAAAGTTTGTCCCCCCCAGCCCTGGAGTTGCCCGTGCTAAGTCACCTGGGGCTCAGAAGTCTGCCTCTACTTCTGTTCCTTCTTATGACATAGATACAAATTGGTATCTTGATTCCGGTGCTACGGATAATATCACCAATTCTCTTGAGAATTTGTCAACCAAGGAGCGCTACAACGGATCAGATCAGATCAGATCCACACTGCTAATGGCAAAGGTATGGACATTAGTCATATTGGTACTACTATGTTTCATACTCCCCATCATGATTTTTCTTTAAATAACGTCTTGCATGTTCCCTTGGCTAAAAAAATTAGTCTGTGTCCATCAATTTGCATGTGATAATGATGTTTTCCTTGAATTTCATCCCTCATTCTTTTGTGTCAAGGATTTGGAAATGAAGAAACTCCTTCTTCAAGGTAGCTGTCGTGAAGGACTTTATCCTTTACCTCAAGCACGTGAAGTTCACCATGTCTCCACTCCAACCGTCGCTCATTGGCATCATCGTCTTGGCCATCCGTCCTCTACCATAGTTAGTCGAGTTCTTCGTCATTATAATCTAGCAGTCCAAGGTAGCCCTAGCGACTCAGTTTGTGACTCGTGTCAAAGGGCAAAAAGCCATCAGCTTCCCTATCCTCGGTCTCATAGTGTTTCTTCTTCTCCTTTACAATTAGTGTTTTCGGATGTGTGGGGCCCTGCCCCTAAGTCGGTCGGTCATTATCAATACTATGTAAGTTTCATTAATGATTTCAGTAAATTTACATGGATTTATCTTCTCAAGAACCGATCTGATGTGTTCCAAGTGTTTCTCAATTTTCAACAACATGTTGAGCGCTTGCTAAATAAGAAAATTATTACTATGCAAACTGACTGGGGTGGCGAATATCAATAACTCAATTCTTTCTTTCAAAAGATTGGCATTACTCATCATGTGTCTTGTCCTCATGCTCATCAACAAAACGGTTCCACTGAGTGCAAACAACGTCATATTGTTGAAGTTGGTCTTGCTCTCTTACCTCAATCATCCATGCCTTTAAAATTTTGGGATGAAGCCTTTTTAACTGCCACATATCTTAGTAATAGAACTCCTAGTCGAGTCATTGATTTTGCCACTCCTTTGTCATGGCTTCTTAATGAAAAACCGAATTATTCCTTTCTTTGTGTCTTTGGTTGTGCCTGTTGGCCTAATCTTTGACCCTACAATACCCATAAACTTGAGTTTCGATCTAAGCAATGCTCTTATTTTGGGTATAGTAAGCTTCATAAAAGATATGAGTGCTTAGACATTGCCACTGGACGGGTATAGTAAGCTTCATAAAAGATATGAGTGCTTAGACATTTCTACCCTCCCAAACCAACGTCGGCATCATCCCGCCTCCCGCAGCAGTTGCCCCTCCGTCCTCTCTCCCACTCAGCTCTCTTGTGTCTCATGGCATGACTAAGAAAACGATGAGCTGATCATGACGGATAAGATCGCGACTAATCCGAGCGTGACACGTATAGAATTCCAAATGGGTCGGGCACGATTTGCGGCACGAGGCACGACCCGAAAAAGCTCGGCACTAGCACGATCAATAGTGCCTAGGGTCGGGCCAGCCCGATGACACCTTAATGCCTGGGCCACCAGGTCGGCACGGAAGCACGGTTCGAGGCACGGCCCAAAAATGAGCGGCCCGTTAAAGGCCTCCTTTCTAGCTCACCTTAACTCCTCAGGTTAACCCTAACTCCCCACCCTACCTCACCCGCCGCCCTCTTCCTCACCCTGGCTCACTCACCACGTCGGCCCTCCCTCACCCCATCGCCCCACTCCATCATGGGTCACGGCCTCACCCCTGCTCCCTGCCTCCCTCACCCCGCAACCATCTCCTTCACCCCGCCGCCACTGCTCTGTGCGCGAGGAGTAGGGATGGCAACGGGTCGGGTTCGGTTCGGGTGGAGTGTCTGGGCACCCAAAACCGAAACCCGAACTTAAAACCCGAAACCGCCCCGAACACCGATTCAGGTGAAAATCCATCCCCGAAACCGAAACCCGCGGATATCCAAAACTCGTTTTGTATGGCAAAATATTAAGAACAATGATGACTTTTTATAAACATATGCATGATATATGACATATTCACATGTATAAACAACTAAACAAGAGGCAACAAATGGTAAATGATTGCCTGAGTCAACTTAGAGTAGTATATAAGTAAACAAGTTATTATTAGTATATTAAAAAACATGAGTTTTAATTCCTAATGATTTATTTCGGTTATCCATTGGGTATCCACGGGTGAAAACCCAAACCCGAAACCGAACCCGATAGGTTTCGGGGCCCCGAACCCGAAAACCGTGGGTGAGAAATTCAAACCAAAACCAAACCCGCTAGACCCGAAACCCGCGGATATCCGACCGGAAACCGCCCCATTGCCATCTTTGAGGAGGAGCCCCGTCGGGGGTCGTCCCTCCTGCCTCTCCCGCGCCGGTAGCCGCCCCTCCCTCATGGGTCACGGCCTCACTTCTGCTCCCTGCCTCTCTCACCCCGCCACCCTCTCCTTCAGCACGCTGCCGCTGCTCCGTGCACGAGGAGGAGTTGCGCGGGGCGCCGTCCCTCCTGCCTCTCCTGCGCCAGTCACCGGCCTCCGCGTGTCGGGAGCTGCGCCACGGGCAGCCCCAGCCTCCACCGTCATGGGGAGGCAGGGCTCTGGCCGCGCCAGCGTCCGCCTCACCCTCGTGCTCACCGGCGACGGCGCCGCATGCCCGCCCCTCACCTGCCACCGTCGGCCGCAGGATTTGGTGTTTAGTGCCTGGGCTGGCCCGCAGCCCGACGAGCCGGCTGTGCCTCGTGCTGGCCCGGCCCAAAAATAAGACCATCGTGTCGGGCCTAGGTCGCCAAGTCGGCACGGTCTGGCCCGGCACGAAGAGACCATCGGGCCTGATAGGGCCAGCCCACGTCGGGCTGGGCCACTTTGGGCTAGTGCCGTGTTAGGGCCGGCGGCCCGTTTGGAATTCTACAGTGACGCGCGTCTATCATCGTAATTCCGCTACCAACGATAGCGGTGCTCTACAAGAAATTCGCTGGCGCGACGGCGTAAGTACGGTCGGCAGGATCGAGGACTATGAATGGAAACGGATCGGATTCGCATGAAATCGGATTCGGATATCACCTTTTACCACATTTTAACTCGAATACGAATACGGATTCGAATGTTCTCGAATATGAATACAAAACGGATGTCTCGAATTCGAATACGCATCGGATATTTACACCAGTTGAAAAACAATATTTACTTATTTTCTTATTAATAGTTTATATTATAAAATTATTATATAAAAGTAAAGGCTAAAGTATGAGTACATAACAAGTCTAAACAAAGATCACTCATTAATAATATCACATTCATTCATAATTATTTTAATAATTAATCATATAATAAATAATAAAACTATTAATAAATACATATTTTATTTGTGGATGCAATATTTTTTATATTAAAATCAATATCATAATCATTAGTAACGGAGATAATTTTTTTTAATTATACACTACCATTATTAATATTTAAATGGACATCATTTGTCATTAGTTATAGAAATAACTAACAGTTTCATATGGTCGAATACGGATACTGCCGGATATTGCCGAATACGAATGTGGAATCGGATAGAGAAATTCAACGAAAACGAATTCGGATGTATCCATTTTATTACCACATTTGAATTCGAATACGAATACGGATATCCATATTTACGTTTTAGCGGATACGGATATCGGATAATTCGGATTCCATTTCCACATTTCCATCCTTATCGAGGACGACCTGTTGACCGGCACCGGCGGGCCGGTCCCGGTCTCGGTCTCACACGCAGCGCACTGCACACGCACGAGGGCATGCGCACGTACGCCCGGCCCGGCGCGCGAGTGTACATGCTTTGTGTGTGCGTGCAGTGCAGCATCACAGTTACAGCAGCCGTGCTGCGATGTGCGATCCACACGCCCGGCCCGGCGCCCACGAATCTCAATGCATGCATGCGTTTGGACGACAGCGCCACTGGGCTGCTACGGCGCTAAAATCCAGCGGCCAGCTAGCTGCAGCTAGCCTGTGTGAATGTGTGGTCAGCGGCAGTCAGCAACCCTGCAGGAGCGAGAGCAGCAGCGTGTGCATGCATGCATCGCAAGCAGGAGGGTCTTGATGGTCGCCTGGCTCCTCTCGTCCGTGCACGCACGCGCTCGCGCTCGTGTGAGTTGCGACTTGTGACCGTGTCGTCCTCTCTCCCTACTCCCTAGCCTCGCTGCCATGTCTATTCAACTGGAGTAGAGCAGTAATAACACGCGCTGGTTCCCCAACTGCGTCCATATCTGGGCTAGCTCTGCGTACCAGACGGCGATAACACTTCAGTTCAGATTATTCAGTAGCACAACACTGTGCGCCGTGTGGCGTACTATGCGTACGTAAGTACGTACTGGCAGGTGGAACAGCCGTGGATCGGACGAGTGAGCTAGCTAGCTCGTGCTTCTTGTGTGCGTGTCGTCGCCGTGGTCCGTGGATGTGATTTGTGAAGCTAACCTGCAGCAGTACTGTCGGATCGAATAATAACTATAGTTGGGCTGTGATGTACTGGTAAGTTGCATGGCCGTGTTTAGTTGCCATGCGAAAAAAATTTTAAAAGAGAATCTTACATGCATGAAGCACTAAATGTAGGCGAAAAAAATAATTCATTACATGAATGGAGTGGAGTGTATGTTGCGAGACGAATCTAACGAGCCCACTTAATCCAAGATTTGCAACAGTGATGCTAGAGTAATCGTCCGCTAATTGTTAATTAATTACCCTCTAATTACCCGTCATCGGGTAATTAGATTTGTCTCGCGATTTGCTGGCTAGATCTGTAATTAGTTTTACCAACAGTTTACATTTACTACTCCTAAATGATAAATTTTCTTTGATGCGACATCTCGACAACTTTTCACCCTCCCATCTAAACACGCCCATGCATGGGCAACAGTAGTGCTGCGCGTGCTCCCACACTGTCTGTTACCAGTACATGGTGTGCATATATCTGCCTGCCTTGTAGTGGCTATTCTACTAGGGTCACTACGGGAAAACCTGTGTTCGTCGAGTGTCAAATCTTTGCCGAGTGTATTTTGTCGGACACTCGGCAAAAAAGCTCTTTGCCGAGTGTAAAAAAAAAGCACTCGGTAAAATAAAAACACTCGGCAAAGAAGCGCTTTGCCGAGTGTTAAAAAAATACACTCGACAAAGATGGGTGTTTGCCGAGTGTCAAAAAATACACTCGGCAAAGATGGGTGTTTGCCGAGTGCATTTTTTTGACAGTCGGCAAAGACCTTCTTTGCCGAGTGTATTTTTTTAACACTCGGCAAAGATGAGAGGTTTTAAAATTTTCAAAATGCAAATGAAGTCTAAAAATCATGAGATTTGACACGATGTGATGGTATCATATGTAAAGGCCATGATAAAAAGTTGAGAAGAGTTTGCACATTTTGTCATAACGATATTTACAAAATCAAAATATCTAACATGAAGTATATGTAATTGTATGTGAGAGAGTTAGTACATGTATTTTTTGAATACAAACTTTTCTATATGATCTCATATAAAATAAAACTTTATACCAAAGTTGAACATCTCGATAAAATTTAAAACTTTGTAGTTGACAACTTTCATATTTGAGATTGTTTAATACTTCAAATTATTATTATAATGTAACTAATTTGAAAATTTGAATTTTAAAAATTTTAAATGACCTCGGATGTAAATATGTTCTATATAAAAGTTGTAGGTATCAAAGAGATGTAAAACTTTGTAGTTCAAATTTTTTGTATTTGAGATTGTTTACTACTTCAAAAAATCAATATAAGCAATCCGATTTCAAACTTTAAATTTTAAAACTTTTAAATGACTTCAGATGTAAAAATGTTCTATATCAAAGTTGTAGATCTCAAAAAGATATAAAACTTTTATGTTTACGACCAGTGTTATCCTAAACGCTAAACGGTAAACAGTCGGTCACCCACCGTTTAGCTCATTATACGGTCTAAACGGCCAATTAAACGGCCATTAAACGGGCTAAACAGATGATTAAACGGACACAGTTAGGCACTGTGTAGCGTTTAAACGTTGTGTAAATGGGCTAAACGGCCGTTTAGGCGAACAGTGTTTACGACTTTTTAATTTGAAATCGTTTAGACATCTAAAAATTAGTTACAAGCACACAGAGAAAACACATGTGTACACGTCAGCGATCCACACCTTCAAAATGGAGGCCTCTCATTGGTCCATACCCCTTCACGCGGATCCCTTCCCCCTCTCCTCTCATTTTCTTCCATAACCTTATCTTCTTCTACATCTCTCTTTTCTCTCCCTCTCATCTCCAAGGCCGGCCAGGCGACACGGGTGGCCGACGGCCCTCGGCGGCAGAGGGGCGCGGCCCCCGGCGACCTAGGAGGCGCGCAGAGGGGCGCAGCCCCCGGCGGCGCGGCCTCGTGCCTGCGCGGCGGCGGCGGCCGAGCTGCCGCCGACACGGTCCCCGGCGGCGCGGCCTCGGGTCTGTGCAGCGGCGGCAGCGGCCGGCCTACGCGGCCGAGCTGCGGGCAGCACGGTGGCCGCCGACGGCAGTCGGTCGACCTGCGCGGCAGCACGGCGGTGGCGACGCGGCCGAGCTGCGTGCGGCGGCGGCGGCGCGGTGGCCGGCGGCGACCGGCCGGCCGGCCTACGCGGCAGCACGGCGGTGGCGACGTGGCCGAGCTGCGGACGGCGGCGACGACGCGGTGGCCGGCGGCGACCGGCCGGCCGACCGGCCGACTTGTTTTTTATTTTTTTCAAAAAATGTTGTCGAGTGTCGTCGAGTATAGCACACGACGAACTATTCGCCGAGTGCCCGAAAGAAGACACTCGGCAATGAATGCCTTTGCCGAGTCTTTAGTTGCCAAGTGCTATTTGCCGAGTGTTACACTCGGCGAAGGCTTTGCCGAGTGTTTTCGGGCCTTCGCCGAGTGTACGGGACACTCGGCAACCTCCTGGCCTCCCGTAGTGGGTGTGGTGCATCATGTGCACAAGTAGGGCGAACCGTACGTGTGTTTTCCTTGTCATGTCGAATGGACCCCTTTATTAGCTTATTAATTAATTACTACTCCCCTCAGCTGGTAGACGAAAGAAATCAAGAATAGCTCTTGATCAAGAATCATGTCAAATGGACCCCTATAACTAGCTTACTAATTACTTCCTTCAGCTGGTAATAGCTTTGGGCTCCAGTAGCCTAGCTTTTTTCCAGTAGCCTAGCTAATAACTAATGTCCCTTTGGGGGTTTGATCTCGACCGATCATGACTTTGAACAGAAGAGGGCCATGCAACAAATCCCATTGACAACTTTCTTCCCACTAGTCACTTTTCTCTCTAACAAACAAAAGATGCTCTCTCATCAGTTTTGGCTCGCGCCAGCTTCGCTTTCTGTTTCCCAGAAATGTTCCACTACACCACATGCCCGGCCCTTGACAAGATTGCAGAGAATCCGATGCCAAGGGCGTGCACACGGATGCACATCTCACTGTTTCTTGTTGGGTTGCATGCAGCTAGCTGCTTGGCCCCCACAATCGACCAGCTAGGCTATATACGGCCTACCTCTCTCACTCACTCCAAAAAGGAATCGGTTGCTCACACATCTTTGCTTCCTCGGAGGAGAAATCGCCCTCGCTGTGCTTGCCTGTTGCACGTTTGATGCCACTTGCCAGGGATGGGTGGTGGATGCACGTAGTACGTCTCCATCGTCCAAAACACCCGTGCAACTGCAACCGCAACAAACACCTGCTCGATCTTGCCTCAGATATGCCCACATATATGGATATTCTCATTTTATTTTCAAAAAAGAAAAATACTATGTCTGCAGAATTCGACACGTTATTCTCTCTTTTTTTTTCTGCAATGCACAGCACTGCCGTCAGCTTGACATAAAAAACAGAGAGCAAAGTGCACCACAGGTCCTCAAGCTTGTCGAGCAGTGTCAACTAGGTCTCCAAACTTCTAAAGTGTCTACCCGCCGTCCCTAAACTTGTTCATCAATTCACATAAGGTCCAAACCGCAGTTGATTTTATTAAATTGACCCTAGCAAACTTCAAATTTTTGCAATGAGGTCCAAATCAGCCCCCTCCATCCCTCCCTCTCCTTCCTCATCTCCCGTCGCCGCCCCTTTCTTGCTTGCGTTGCCGTCGGCCTGGTGCCCGACCGCCCGCCCTCCTTTGCTGCCGCGCTCACGCTCCCCGCACCCAGCCGAAGCTCTACCGCCGCCGCGACCTCAAGCTCCCCTGCGGTCGACCAGAGCTCCGCCACCGTCGCAACCTCGGGCTCCCCCGCACCTTGCCAGAGCTCTTACGTCGCCGCCTGGATTGCCCCACAAATCAGAATTGCTCCACTCCGCGATTTTGCTCCGTGTTGTCCTTCCTGCCCCACCGCTCGACGCGCTTGGGAACGGGATGATCTTGTCTGCAGCTTTGGACGTCGTCCGCCCGTGCTGGTCCACGAGCTTAGTAGCCTTTCTCTTTCTTCGTCGGCGCGTGCAAGGCCCGCCCCCTCGCGCCCCGCCCGAACCCAGCGCCTTCGCCTCGCACCGGCGTCGAGACGCCCTGATCCAACGCTCTGGAGGCGGCCTATGCTACCCATGGGGTGACGGGGAGAGAGACGAGCGCTTGGGAGGAGGAAGGAAGAAGAAATCACTTTTGCAATTTAGTCCTTGATGAATTGCATAATAACTTTAGGGTGCAGTTTAACCCAAGCAATGGCGTTTTGGACCTCATGTGAACCAATTAACAAGTTTAGGGACGGCGGGTAGGCACCTTAGAAGTTTGGGGACCTAGTTGACACTTCACGATAAGCTTAGGGACCTGGGCTGCACTTTACTCAAAAACAGATGAGTAGATTAAGACGCTCAAATGCCGTTCTTGAACAACCGAGTGTTGCTTTCTGTAACAATACGATCAAATTTCGTTGAGGAAACAATTGGAGACAAAGAAAATAAGCTGATCCACACAGAAAGCAACACAAGGCATATTTTGTTATTAAATGTTCAAAGTTCAAACAATTCAAACCTTACTGCGTCGTTCTGTGATGTAGTGCTTCCAACCACTAACTAACTCCTTGCGTACGTGGGGATTAGACTTCGCAACGTTCTAAAACCCAATCATGTCCTTTCGATTCCTCAGGTTTTATCAACTGCCGAAATACGAGGGATTCTCGTTATTCAGACCGGATGCATGGAAGAGGTGATGAATCAAACATGTTCAAATGGACTGATGAATTAATATAATGATGATTAGTTGATAGTTCTAAGGATATACAACATAGGAACTTATATTATAAAACTGTGCATTGTATTCTTTATTTGTACCTTACCTTGAAGGGAGAATATTTGTAGTTAGTGTACTTTGAACAGAATATTATTGTTTCAGATGATCAGTGTAAGGGCTGCTTATTGTAGCTCCTGGCCGGCGCCGTATAGCCACACGGAAACACAGTACCGGCTACATGCATTCCATGTGACCATTCTCAACCACCTCGATCAGAATGTAAAATGCAAGATTCTCCTCTCACAGCTTTGGAACTTAAACAAGCTGAATTAACAAGAACAGTCAAGTTAAGCTAGTCGACAATAAGCACCTCAAACCATCGCTTTCCAGGAAACTTTACAAGTGTAACTCTATTATTTCTTTTTGAAAAAAAAATCAGAAATTAATCAGAGAAAATTTTAAGAGATGACGGTTCTATATCTTAAGCTGCTAATATATCACACTGCGTTTCGGTTTGGATATATAGGAGGTTTTCGGACTACAGCAACACCTGTTCAAATCACTTGTGGTCATCTTTAGAGTTGAAATATTGTAAAAACTTGGTTGTGTGCGGTCGCAGAGGCCAGAAATATTTCCATTTTCTAAAAAAAAAGCAACACCTATTCAAATTTGAGATAAAATCCCCAAAACAATCCCGGAGCAACGTACACCTCTTTGTTTCACACAGAGTACGAATCTGTTTTCCAGGACCAAAGCAAATCAAACTCAGGAAGCCAAGTGGAGCGGATTTTGTTACACTAGTTCTGTCATATGCGCTACATCTATATAATAAAGATAAACGGCATGATGTCAAGGCTCCGAGTTCATGCGTGCATACAAAAGAATTTTAAATGTATGTCGTCATCAGTTCAAGAAGATCATCCACGGACGCAGCATGGCTCCAATTTTTTTCCTGACAGTGATGTAACATTCTTTTAACCTGTTCTGGCCTTTTCCTCTAGCAAAGAACAAGGCACAAGATTGGATTAGGTAAGGAGATATTCCACGTGTGGCCGAGAGCATCTATCTCAGTTTATATTCGTTAATTAGTTGAAGTGTTGAAGCAGCAGCCTGGGAGAGAACTGAAATCAACAATCTTGACCTCTTCATTGACACTTACATGTCCAACTGCCATGTGGTTTCCTATTAACGGTATCGAAATTGTTGTTGAATCTTCATGTGTGGATGTCATTGTGAATTGATTGTGGGGTTTCTTTAATTTAGCTGGCTTAAGCAGTTGCGGTCTTATTTGTAGGGCAGTTGGTCATACTTCCAATTTTCTTGCAAAATATGAAATTAAGCTCCTGTTTTCCAATCGATGGATAGCAGCGCGGCGCGACGCCTCAATTTTCAATCTGAAGGTGTTCGATTCCCACCTAACATGGGTTTGGTGCGTTATCCGTGTGGTTTTTCCAAAATTATAAAGTTGAAATCTATGGCATGTGGTTATGAAATTATTCAAGATATATAACTACTCTTGAAAAAATGATGTTACCCCGTGTTACTGGCCGGCATATATGTATTTTTGATCCACCAATCAACAACTGTTATCTTTTCAAGCTCCAAAAGGAAATCCAGCTTCTTAACCCAACCCAATAACTAACTGAAAAGTAAAATGAGGAGCCGGAGCTATCACCCAAGTTCAATCATCATAAGTAGGGTCTTCTCCAGTTTCAGACCCCAAAATGATGTCTACTCTATCTTATCATCAAAAAGGCCTAGCATATGTCCCATGGCATATATGCCTCTTAAATCTCAATTAATTCTTCTCTAGGCATGCTTATTAGTTTCTTCAGGTTGACACTTTTTGGACTCTGGTAGTGAGGCACTGAGGCACTTGATCGGTTACAGAGAATTAGTTGTAGCTTGATCAGGCATGCATATACCTGAACACTAAGGGGGTGTTTAGATCCAAAATCCAAAATAAATGTATAGACACATGCATGACATATTAAATGTACACGTTATATTACGGATGGAATATGTAATTAGTTTTATGATTAGTCTATGTTTAATACTTCAAAAGTGAAAAGATTTTGTTCCAAATTTTTTTACGGAATGCATCTAAACACCCCCTAAACGGTGCGGATGCTGTATATTCGTTCCTGCAGCTTGACACCGTCTAGCTTTCTCACATGGTAGTTGATGAATGGAGACCGGTTCGTCTTTCTTTTCAACCAGAGCAGTTAGTACCTGTTACGGATGCTAGCAGTTCAGATGCAAAAATATATATAGATGTCATCATGTCATAGACAAAGACTTCACCACAAGAAAAATGGATCAAACGAGCTAAAGTTCTGTTTTTCCAGAGAGAGAGAGAGAGTAAATTTAGTTGTTGATCCACACAAACATCACGCTTGTGATGATGATAAGCCTAATCCGCCCCGCAACCATGGACACTGACGCAGTCCTCACCCCCCGCGGTTAGTTGAACATGACCACTCCGTTCATGCCTGCTTAGATTTGCGTTTAGCTGAACACACGCAGACGTCAGTCGACGCGGCCCAACAACTCCCGGTCAAAACCTCACCAGAACTGCAAACGCACACCGAATCTGTTATGGCCACGGTTTAGTTGATCTAGTTTTTTCCAAACTACTAATCTACTTGGCTTTCCTCCTCACGTCTCACTGACAGTAACAGTATTCAGTGAAGCGATCACTGCCGGATCAGATTTTTCTTGTCCTGCCTGCCTCCACTGGTCGGTGAGTGAGCAAGGCGCTGCTGCTGCTGCATAGCTGCAACGTGACGAGGTGCTTGCGCAAGGCGAGTGACCGGGAAGGACGGGACAGCAAACGGGCGTTGCAACAGCAGTTTCGTTGGCGTGCAGGAAATCCGCAGCAAACAGCCCAGTCCAGCAACGGAAACCCACGAAACCAGGGCGAGATGGGATGGAGATGTGGGATAGCCGGAGAGGAGTGCAGGGGAGGGAAAATGACCTGTGCTCCAGCAACTGTGAAGTGAGGCGAAAATGACCTGTGCTCCAGTGATGTGCTATCTTTGGAAATTAAGCGCACCTGCTGTGCGAGAACGTTGGTGTCAGAGGGGGGTTGTTCTTGTTGATCGGCGCAACAAGAATCTGGGGCCTCGTTTGGCCTTGCAGCACCATCCGCCGCCGTTGGTTACCTTGTTGCGCGGCGCGAGGGCTTAGTAAACTGAGTGACCCTTTGTTTGTGCTCGGCGTCTCACCGGCCGGCATGAAAGCACAGTGGCAACGGACAGAGACATCATGCAATGCAATGCAGGGATCACACGAGTCATAGGAGATTGACGCTGATGCACTGAAACAACAAGATTGCAACACGGCTGGGAATCGGCTCTGCTTGTTGTTGTGCATCTTCTTCTTCTTCGTACAAAGGGAAGAGAAGGGGGAGGGCAGGAAAACAAAACGAAACGAAAGAAATAACAGAGCAGAGCATGGAAAGAAGAGAGAGGGAGACAGGGTAAAAAGAGGAGGCCGGCCGGCCGCCAGAGTATCTGATCTGCCTTTGCCTTGCGGTTCGCGTTACAAGCAGTTCCTTTTTCACCCACCCATTCACAACCAGGACGGCATCAACATTGAGCAATCTCGTCTCATCTCCCAAGCAGAGGCAGCAGCAAAACTGAGGTGCAGAGCCAGCAGCAATGTCCTATCTTCTTCCCCTAGCCTTGTTCTTGGCGATTAACTTCTTCATAACCTAAGCTAAAGCTAAGCTAATAAGCACGGATCCATCGTCCTTGTCACCGGGGCTCTCGTCGTCTTCTACCGCCTCCTGTACACCCGCCGCCGCCGGGGCTCCGACCGATCATGTCGCGCCCACGCCGAGGAAGTCGATGAAGGGCACCGCGACCTTGTCGCCGGCGCGCCGGGCCGCCGCCGTCGGCGCCGAGAAGGCGGACCGGGCGCTCGGCGCGAACGCGGCGGCGCGCGGGGCCGCGTCGTAGCCTGCGGACGAACGAACACCACACACGTCAGCCTCGGCACGACATGTGAACGCCAACAGAGTAGACCATGCACGCAGCCACGACGTCGAGGATTCTTACCGCTGTACGCGCTCTGGTAGAAGCAGGGGGCGGCGGCGGCGGAGCCGAGGGAGAGGTCGGTGGTGCAGGTGGACGCGGACTCGTCGGACTCGCCGCCGCTGTGCGCGCGGGTGTCCACCACCGGCTCCGCCGCCGCAACCTCCGTGGAGACGCCGCCGTGCGCGCGCGCGCCGCCGGCGATGGAGGAGTGGTGGAACGGCAGGGGAGGGGACGAGCCGGCGGCGGCGTAGTGGTGGTGGTGGAGGACGACGACGGGCGAGTAGTGGTGCTGCGGCACGGGCCCCGGGGAGGAAGAAGACGACGTCGTCGAGGAGGAGGAGTGCGGCTTGCGGCGGCGGAGCGCGCCCGACTGCTCCCGCTGGCGGCGCGCCATGAGGACGTGCCAGTGGTTCTTGACGGCGTTGTCGGTGCGGCCCGGGAAGAGACGGGCGATGAGGGCCCACTTGTTGCCGTACGCCCGGTGCGCCGCCATGAGCCGCTCCTCTTCCTCCTCCGAGAAGGCTCGCCGGTTGATCCGTGGGTCCAGCTGGTTGAACCACCGCAGCCGGCAGCTCTTCCCTGCATCATCAGAGCACGCATCGATCAGGAACACGCGCGAAGAAGGGGACGAGGCGGAAATGCACGGCTCGATTATTTCGATAATCCACGGCATTGCGTTCGTGTTGTTATTACCTGATCTGCCGTCGAGCTTCTCGGCGATGAGGTTCCAGTTCTGGGGCCCGTACTGCGCCACGAGCTCCTTGAGCTTGGCGTCCTCGGCGGGGCGCCAGTGGCCCCTGGCGCAGACCTTCCCCTGCCCGCCGCCGCCGCCATGGCCGTGGACGGCGCCGCCGTCCTCCACATCGTCGGCGGCGGCGTCGCGATGGCGGCGGTGGTCCTCGCGGAACGGGGCCGGCGGCGGAGCGGCGCCGAAGAAGGCGGCCATCTCGTGAGCCATGCGACGGGTCCGAGGCCCTGAGGAGAGGTGGAAGAGGAGGGAGAGGGAGAGAAGGAAAGGGACAGCTTCTTGTTGCCGGTGCTGCTGCAATGGGAGGCGGGCTAATATAGCAGGAGTAGGGAGGGAGGCTCTCGTCTTGGCTGGAAACCACAGCACAAAACCAACGAAACAACAATAAGCAGGACAGGAAATAAATGCCTGCTTGTTTTAACACTTTCTCTCTCTAGTTCTTGCGTAACCTCCACCTCCGTCCCGGGTTGGGTTTTGGATGCCTGACTGCCCTTTTAGAGAGAGGGGAGTGGGAGATCCGGAGATGGGATTGGTTTGGTTGCGCTTTCAGGCTTCCCTTCCCTTACTTTGAGACCGATGGCAAAAGGGAGGAGAGAGAATGGAGGAGGATAGAGAGAGAATCGCAGCAGCAGCAGCAGCAGCAGCAACAAGCGTTGTTCTTGTGTCGTCCTAGAGAGAGAGAGAGAGAGAGAATTTTGCGATTTGTTTTTTCGGGTACATCTCCAGAGGCCGCTCGTGTGGGTTCCGGGGGCTGGAACGCTGTCCCTCCGGGCCTTGACAAACCCACCGCCAAGCACTGCCCCCCTCGGCCTCGTCTCTATGCGGCACCCACCCAAAACCCCACGATTTTTCCTCCCATTTCTATCCTCCTTCCAACCACATCGGTCATCTACCCCCTCTTCTCTTGTCATTATTAGCACCGTGCATGACATAAAAATGATGGCGCTGGTAGTATCCAAGGACGACGGGGGCGGCATGAGTTGTGTGTGGAAAAACATTCAGAGATCTTTTGGGTTAATGGCATAAAGCAAGAGAATCTTAGACGATTTTGATTATTCATTCGAGAATAAATAAGCTAGAAACCGTTGAATGATTTGCGAACGCGTAGGAGGGAGAACCCACATTGCCATGGGAAAAAGGAAATAGAGGTGATAGATTTAGATGTCATTTGGGAAGGACTTGAAACGGAACGTGGATCGGATGCAGTGGGAACCGACATGGTCAGTTGTTGCTTCGAACTCATCCTTCTAAACAACGCAACTCATTAATGTTCATTAAGCATTGCCTTTTCATTCAAATGCTATCGCGATAAAGCTATAACGGTCAAACCCGATAATGTTGGGTGCGTTACAAGTAGTAGTATAGTAGCGCCAAAACAACCAATAATATGTTCCCTTCAAACTCTAGATATTTGTCGTTTTCGTGTGTTTGCAGTCAACGCGCTTTACTTCTAACCATCGATATATTTTTCATATATAAAAGAAATTCTAAAAATAGTATGGCTAGATCCGTCTTTCATCAGTGATTTCAAAATACTAAATATTTGCTATATTTTGAATGTGTTCAACGCTATTAGTTTCTGGTCAAAATAGTGTGTTTGTGACTAGATCGTTGTCTCGAACTACAATTATTTGAAGACCGAAGGGAGTAGAAGAATAGTTTTATTCGAACGAATTGATATGACATATATGTAACGCTTCTAGTTAGTGTAGACTGGAATCATCATGACTAAACGTCTAAACGATGCTGCTAATGAATAATCATAAAAGCAATGCCTATCGAGTAACGGAATAATAACGGGCAACTCAAAATAACAAGTGCTTACAAAAGGATTGTGACAGGGGTACCCTTTATTGCCAAGTCATTGTACTTTTATTCACAAGAATTAAAAATGTGCATCAATGATGCGAGTTATATGTTAGTTTACACTACACATAGTCATAGTAGTCTATCACAAAATTAAAATAAATATGTCACCTTTTGCTTCTTTTCTATAATACATGCCCGTATTTCAAGATTCAAGCTTCATGACATTTGTTAGAGCTGCGACTTGCGGAACAATACTTCGATTTTGTGAAAAAAAAAAGAATTTTAGTTGTAGTATTCATAGAGAGTAGTAAGGCAAAGTGCTACCTCCAATCATATAAACGGTATTGGTTTAATAAACGACATGACCACAAAATGTAACGTTTATTTTGCAATATATATACTCATAAAACATACTAGTGAGACTATATAAAAATACTTTCCATGACTTTAATACTAGCAATATTTTAGTAATAAAGATAATGTTTATATGGAACATCCAAAGATTTTAAACTCCATGTATATCTATTACCCCACCAATCTTTATTATTAAATTATAAGAGATAACACATGCATCACTAAGGAAAAGATATGCATCTCCAGATTATATACTACTTCATTATGCAAATGACATATGCACCTCTAACAATTAAAAACAAGTATAAAAGATATTTTAGGAATACCTTATAGGATATGATCGTTTTTATAAGAAAGTAATCATATATAATAAAGGCCTATCTGCTTCCCAAAAAGATTATTCTATTGACTAGTTTATTTTAAAAAATTGAGATGACATATGTGATGCTACTATTCATTGCATCTCAAGTTCATCCCAATTGAATGAGGATATTCATGGATATCATTCAGCATTATTGCTTTCTATTCGAATAGTAATTTAACAGAATACCAAACAAACTAAGAAAAGCGCAATTATGGTTATTTACCATAATGGAAGCTACTTATGCATGCAAGTCTCTGCAATACGCCCATGGCCATCACATCAATTTGGATATATAGAGTGTGTGTGCATCCTACGTGTATGGGGAAAAGAAATACTCCGTGCAATATCTTAAGAAGGCAATTAGCCAGATGTAGATTATTTCTCCCATAGTCTCCCAATGATATGTGGCCCTGAGATTAACAAATACACAATTGTAACGAAGCAAGGCCAATAAATATATCATTACTTTCAAATAAAGAAACACAGCCTAGAAGTCTTTTAATTTGAGAAATGAACATAGAGTTCTAGGCAACAATAGAGTTCAAAAACTTTTGTTTGGTAACACTAGATGGCGCCGTGGAGTCTATGTTGACACCACGCTGTCTATTGGATTGGATCTTGTTTAACACCAGATTATTATACAACGCGCATAGAGTTTTTTCAAGTAGAGCTATACGTAGGTAAAACTAGCCACTCGATCTGCACAATTTTTGAAGCAACCTTTGTTTACGTATCCTCGACAGGGTGAAATACAAAACAGAGAGAAAGGTACTCGTAGTAAAAAAAAAACGGAAGTGTGTATCATGCAACACACTATACTCCGTTAAAAGCCGTTTGGGTGCGGGGAAAAGGCGAGTGAACGGAATGCACAGGGGGGAAACGAGAGGGGTAAAAAATCAAAGGCATATTTTCCGTGTGATGTGACGTTGGCAAAAGGACTGACAGAGAGGAAATGCGAGGAAATAAATAAAAACGTGCACGGCGGCTTTGCCTTTTCCCTGCTCACCGTTTTGCAATGCCTTCTTCCCGTGTTACCCTTTCTGCTTATTACTGGCACGGTAAATCCACGCAACGCCGGTGGATGGACCTGTTCTTGTCCGATTAGATGGAAAGTTAACATCGAAGCTGCCGGCCTGTTTAATTCCGGTGAGTTTGAAAAAGTTTTCACCTAAACAACCGTGTCAGCTTATTTTTTTTCTTTCTATGCACGTGACCCAATGCAAAAACTTTTCACCACTTTCATCGGAAAGGAAACGGCACAGTAGAAGAAGTATGCTTGTATCTTATTAATTTTTGTGTCATTGTATTTGAGTATTCAATCGAATGTGTGTAGACCATCGTACTAGCTCGTAACGGAACGGGGGCAGTTTGGGCAGTGTTTAGATGGGAGTGTGAAAATTTTTTGGATGTCACATCAAAAAAAATTTACCATTTAGTAGTAGTAAACGTAAACTATTGGTAAAACTAATTACAGATCTAGCCAGCAAATCGCGAGACAAATCTAATGACGGGTAATTAGAGGGTAATTAATTAAGAATTAGCGGAAGGTTACTGTAGCATGTGTAGCATTACTGTTGCAAATCGTGGATTAAGTAGGCTCGTTAGACTCGTCTCGCGACATACACTCCATCCACGTAATGAATTTTTTTTTGCGTCTACATTTAGTACTTAATGCATGTAAGATCTCTTTGATGTGATGGGTGGAAAAAATTTTGATGGCCAACTAAACACGGCCTTGGTTGTGTGGTACGAGAGGCGTGGAACGTTTCTTGTGCTGTAGTAAGCCTGTGACTGTAACCGTGTGGAACGAGGACGAGATTGGGGCCTGGCTGGATGCTGCGGGCATGTGCCTGGAACTGGAACACGGCCGCTGCAGGTGCGGGAACGGTCAAAGGCCAGGAAAAAGGAGTGCAAGTGCAGGCCAGGCACAAAACAAACTTGTTTCCCGAAGGGGGCACCGATCATTAGCTCGACCCCGGGCGTTTATTTGCCGCGGTCAAAATCACGGTTGCTGCTTTAGCTTGATCGGGGGCAGCGTGATTGATTCCGGAAATTAGCTTTGTCTTGTTATCAGCAGTTAAAAGTATGGTTTCCCTTCGCTTTCACCTTGTTTTTTCCCTCTCCTCCTCTGCGCATCCTGGCGCTTCTGTTTCCGGTCGCGGTTCTGTTGGGCAGGCCACACCAGGCGCCACCGTGGTCGGCAAGCAAAGCCAAGGCGATCGAGGCTAGCGGTGGTTGATTGCCATCGCCGCAACAACAACTATCTCCCCAGCCAGTAGTATTCCCTCGTTTCTTCCCATTCCACATGAACGCATCAACTAATCACTGACAGAAAAAAAGGAGGAGGAGGAGCAGTACAAATTTGACTAAGTACACATGTGCAGTGCAGCAGCAAAGACCAGCAAGCAAACCAAATGCTGGTGTAAAAGACATGATGAGAGTTTAAAGAGTATTCAGATCCAACTGTTCAAAAGAGAGTTTCGCAGCGGCGTCCTCTCCTCTGCTCTGCAACCCACTTCATCACGCCCCTGTGTTCTGGTTCAGACGCAGAGAGACCTTCAAATCTTTTACTGTGCGCGCCGCGTGCGTGCGTACGTACTACTCCGTGGCTCCGGCCGGTGAGGTGAGTCAGCACTCAGCAGGTTGATTCTAGTAGATCTCGCCATTTGTTTGTTTCTTTGGCTTGTCTCTTGTCTCGGCCCTTTGAAGCCGGTCCTGCAGCAGGGGGGATTAAGAGAAAGATCAGAGAGGCATGCAGTGCAGGCTCTCTCTTTTCCTGTTGCTGAAAACGACAGTCAACTAATGACATCAACAAGTTCCTGCACGCACTAGCTCCCTTCCCCTCTTTATCCCAGTCTTTTCCTGCCACCACGCCTCCAGGAGACGGACGGTTACTTAACCGGCCGGACCAAAAGGGTTTGATGCCTCTCCATGATTCTACCTACTAATAGTATGCCCTGCCTCTGCCTGAAAATTAACCAGATCCGCCATTTTCTTTTTTTTTTTGCTGAATTAGTGCTACAGACCGCATTGTCCTTTTGTCGCCCTCCTCTGCACACGGGAATTACTACAAAGCTCTGCGATTGTTTATGTTTCTTGTATATATATGTATATTTAATGGTGTGGATTTGGACATGTGCGGCGTGGTGAGGCGCTCAAAGATCCCGGCGCTGTTAATGATCGACGCACGTATGCTTTCCGCACCTAAATAAATTTAAAAACCGGCATCTTGGCCTTTCCCGGGTCAAAAATGTCTGCCCAGATCGTGGCCATTGTTCCCCCTGCCTGCTACTGCCCTGCTATTCGTTCGTCCACCTCCCGCCGCCCTAATCATCTGAGCTTTGCATCGATAACCCACTTAAAAACTACTCGTTGGAGAAAGCACTGCAGGCAGGTATACGAACTCGTTGCATGCTTCCGTCTTCTTCTCCGTTTACATGTCAGGCTCATGAGTGAGCGATTACGGTGACGTGGATGACGTGTCACTTTTGTATCGATGCATATCACTTTTGTAGCGAGTATACTGCTGTCTTTTGTTCCAAAAAAAAAAAGTCGTATACTGATGTCTAGGGCAATCATGAATCATGGATGGGCAGCTAGGGTAGGCCGGCCTCTCAGCCTTTTCTAGTTTCGTCAAACACTCAAACTGGCCTGCTGTAAACTGTGTTGGTACAGTAATTTTCCTCCCTCCTGTCATTTCCATCTGCTTTACTCCGTATAGAAATATGGCTAATAACGCCCCTCGGCTCTCTGCATCCTGCAAGCTGCACAACTGCACAAGCCTTCAATGAACATTGATCCTTGTCATGATCCTACCGAAAAAGATTCTGCGCAAGTATTTATTTCCTACTGACCTTTTCGAGGGAGGAATCTTATTTTCATGTTACGTAAAACCAAACTCGATCAGGACTATTTGTTTCGCCTTTAATCAACGATTACTGCACTAATCTTTATTTTTTTATTTATGACATAAAGTTGCACATTATATAGATCTATGTTCAAACTATTTGTCTTATGATAATATTGGTATCATATAAATAAAGTTATTGAAAAAATATTTTTTTAGTGAAACCCTCGTCCTAAATAAACGAAATACAACTTGTACAAATAGATGCTAAATTTATGTCATTTGTGGTCTCCCTAAAATGCACGCTCAAATCTTCACAGCCTAAGTTAAACACGAGGAGACGAAGACAAGAAGTGTCACTTGCAGCGCTAACAACAAGGCATGCAGGATGGCTCAAAAACTACCAAAAGACCATGAGCAAGGATTCCCATATGTAGCAACAGGTAACTTTGGCCCCAGAAAAGGGGTGGCCTCACCCAGCCCCATCTGGGGAGATTGGATTGGATCACTCACCCTGCCATTCATGAGTTCCACCGAGAGGTTAAAAAAAGCAGAGAGTAGAGTGGCAGCAGTAGCCCTAGCTCTCTATCTAGCGGCATTGGCAAAAGGCAGCGCAACTGCACAAGGAACAATTTATGTCACGTACAGTACATGAAGTCTAGAGAGAGGAAGAGAGATTCGCAGATCATTTCTTCTCTAGAGAGAGAGAGGTTGGAGTGTGGGTTTAGTGCAAGGTACTCTGGTTAAAGATTTTTGACAGGCCTAGCCTAGGCAAAGCTGCCACAGAGAGAGAGAGGGAGGGAAGGCGGTAGCACTATTCTCTTTCTCTCTCCTTTCAACCAACTGATGAATGGCTCTCTCTATGAATTATTGCAGGTGTCAGGGAGACAGCAAAGCAAGTTGTTCCCTCCTTTCCCCTCAACTGTTGTTCGCTTCTGTGTGCCTTTCCATCTCTTTCTTTGGCTTCTGTTTCAGACTCTCGCCCATGCCCACCTGTTTCAGTTTGAAGCTCACGTCTCTTCTTTCCTCCTCTTTTTTCTGATTTGCTACTGTACTGCACATTGCTCCTCTTTATCCATTGCCCCAGTGCTACATCAAAATGCGCGAGGGAAAACACAATTTTCAAAAGAAAAAAAATCATTGTGCAAGTATCAAATCCAATACCAGAGTACTTGTACCAAAGCATACAATGTACTCCATACATATGGTGCTCTATGCTCCATGCTCCAGAAAGGAGAAGATATATGGTGCTCTGCTGCTCCAGTGGAGTGGACACACTGTTCATGTGAGTATTGGCCTATTGGGGGCTCGCCGAGTCACCGGTCGCCACCACACCACAGTCTGTAACGGCTCGGCGCAAGGCGACAAGGAGTAGCCCGGGGCGGGACCAACCCACCTGACACCCTTAAGGATGGATTCGGATCGAATATGAATGGATTCGAATTCGGATACCACTATTTACCACATTTTAATTCGAATTCGGATATGAATACGAATCTTATCGAATACGAATACAAAACGAATAGTTCGAATACGGATTCGCATTCGGATGTTTTGTTGATTTTGACAGAAAATGTCTTTGTGCGTATTAATTCACTTTATGGATTGTTCTAAGAATAAATTATGTGTATATATCTCATGTATGTTATATATATTTGAATAACTAAATATACAATATAAATATAAATAATTTTCATAATATATAAAATATTTTAATAAGAAAATAGTACATTATTAAGTATAATATAATTTATTAATTAGATAAATAAATTAAAGTAGTTAAAATTGATATGATTGTCCATCTTAAAGTTAATTAAAATTTATTTTATATACCATTGGTAATATTATAATCAATATAATTAGTAATTATCATGTAGATAATTTTTCAATTGATTAAACAGTTTATATCATTTATAATTAATAGTTAGTTAAAAAGAGAAGTTAATTTATGTCGAATGTTTCGGATTTTTCTCGAATACGAATGTCGAATGTCGAATATTTCGGATTTTTCTCGAATACGGATGTGGAATCGGATAGAGAAAATTGTTGAAACCGAATTCGGATACCTCCATTTGACATCCATATTAAAATCGAATACGAATACGGATATCCATATTTACGTTTTTATCGAATGCGAATACGGATGTTTCGGATGTCCAGACATCCATCTCCATCCTTAGACACCCTCCTCCGCGCACGCACACGCTCGGCGCCCCGCGCCAGCTTTTTCCCCAGACGCGCCGGCACGTGCGGTCACCACTGGCACGACGCACTAGGCCGTGGGCCCACCTCCCGAACAAACGGCCGTCGCCGCCTCGCCGGCGTCCAAAATCCAAATGCCTCGCAGCATGCCTGCCAGCCGGCGACTTAACGGCCGGCCGTGATCGGGCGGGGGCGGGGCGATCTTGTTTGTCGGGTAGCCTGGCGGCAAAGGCCGGCGGCCCACTCGGCGGGCAGGAAGGGGGCCGGGGCCCGAGGCCACACGTGTGGGCGGGGACGCGTGGACGGCTCGATGCGACGTCTGTTGAGATCGTACGGACGGTCGTGATGGGTCGTCTGTTTGCAGAAAGAATGCGCTCCGCGTGGGCTCGGGCCCGCTCGCCGCGGCTTCCGCCGATTCGCGCTTCGGCCTTTTGGAGGGTTTGGGCTTTGCACCTTTGCTCCAACATTTTTTTTGTGGAGTACGGAGTACTGTACATGCTAGCCTACAGTACAATTTTTGTAAAGAGATTCGGCACGAACCTTTGGATCATGTGTCCTGCCGGTTTTGCTTGCTGATCATCAGCATTGCCAAATTACCATGCTTTGCGCTGATGCTCATTTACATTTCCGGACGGATAGCTTTCCTTGCATCTTCCGTTCGGCTCCGGCCGGCGACAGGGATCACGACGCGGCGGCCGCCGTGCTACATTCATGTGTTTGGGCTCGCGCCGAAAGTGGATGGGTGAAGCGTGGCGTGGCATGTCCTGTTAACTAGGAGCAGAGTGTGAACGTGTGTCTTGTCGTATCAGGCTCAGGCCTTCCAATGCTGCTTCTGCCGCTGGAGTAGGTCATTACTCATTAGTCTAATCGAATCACCCAGCCCTGTTCGTGTTTATAGAGTACTAAGGGCATGAGCAATGTTTGTTGTCGAAGTAGTAAGGAAGCTGGGCCCCGCAAGAAGCAGTAAACAGTTAAGTAAAACTCCACAATGGTAACTCCTCACAGTGGTAAATAAGGTAGGTCCCACAGGGATAAAAAAATCATCCTTCTCCAACCTCCCGTGACCCCCGCGCGCTAGAACTTTCCCCATCCAGACCATCTCCCATCTTCGCAATAGAGCTCGTCGCCGCCCCTAAATCCTTCAAGATTTCTCCATCCCACCACTCTAATCCGCCAGCAGATCATCTTCCTCCATCATGTGGCTTCCTTCATGGTTCGTATGTGTTGAGGGTGGGGCTCTGGAAGGCGGACGAGGCCGACGGGAGGAAAGTTGGAGAGGGGCGATAGGGTGGAAGCAGGAGAGGGAGGTCGCCGGGGGAGAATCGGTGGCGGCGGCGAGGGGGCGGGGG
The DNA here is from genome assembly GCA_015476505.1 of Urochloa ruziziensis. Taxonomy (NCBI): domain Eukaryota; kingdom Viridiplantae; phylum Streptophyta; class Magnoliopsida; order Poales; family Poaceae; genus Urochloa; species Urochloa ruziziensis. The sequence goes on along the minus strand of CM027122.1, from coordinate 16,332,444 downwards.
TGAGGCCTCTCCTCGACACCTCCTCTCTCTCGCTTCTAGTGGATGCACAGGTGAAGCAAATCCATCGCCTGGAGCCAATCTGGCGGAGATACAACTGCAGCAGTGCCGGCCGAGGTGTGCGGCAGCCTCCCTGCAGATGAACATGCGATTGGACTATTGGTAAATCCCTTCCCTGGTTGTGTTAATGGACTGGCAAGTGGTAATTTTGTGATTTTCTTAACTGAGTTATAGTTGATTGGAGAACCGCTTGTGAATACTTACAAACATTAGTTATATGATGACTCGAGAATATTCCTTTAATACAAATGCAAGTAATTTGAAGCAAACATGTAGATTCTAAATTGGACCAGTAAAAAAAAAAAAGTACAAGGTTGAAATGTGCTAATAAACTCTAATCTTCTTGTTGTTGACCTCCAAATTTCTGCCATATGTGCTCAATCAAATCTTGCTTGAGACGCTGATGCGCTGTTCGATCACGAATATCCCTGTTTTTCTGTAAGACATCTGCAAATCCATAGATTGGTCCCTGGTCAAGTCCTGTTATGTGAGCAGAATATGGCCCCTGTTCATATGTATTTTCATCAGGAGTCTCATAGGAGCCTCTCTCATCCTCAATTATCATATTATGCAAAATAATACATGCATACATTATATCTGCAAGCTCTTGTCTTTCCCAAAGACGTGCCGGTTGGCGTATGATGGCCCAACGTTTTTGCAAAACCCCAAATGCGCACTCGACATCTTTCCTTGCTGATTCTTGACGTTGTGCATACAGTTTATGCTTCTGACTTTGGGGCCTACTGATTGTTTTGGCAAATGCAGCCCACTCTGGATAAATACCGTCAGCTAGGTAGTACCCCATGTTATACTCTGTCCCATTAACACTAAACTGAACAGCAGGTGCTCTTCCTTTTACTACTTCAGTGAACAAGGGTGACTGGTCCAACACATTGATGTCGTTGTTTGAACCAGCAACACCAAAAAATGCATGCCAAATCCATAAGTCAGCAGAAGCAACTGCTTCAAGCATGATAGTAGGTACTCCATAATCACCACGTGTGAATTGCCCCTTCCATGCAACTGGGCAATTTTGCCATTCCCAATGCATGCAATCAACACTGCCCAACATACCAGGAAATCCATGTGCATCTCCAAATTGAAGTAAATGTTGAATATCCTCTTCAGTAGGTCTACGAAGATACCGATGTCCATATATATGCCTCACGCCTTGAACAAAGTTGATCATGCACTCCATTGCCGTGCTTTCTGCAACCCCAAAAGACTCATCCATAAGATCAGCTGGTGTACCATATGCCAACATCCGGATGGCTGCAGTACATTTTTGCAATGGTGACAGACCCACCTTGCCAAAGGCATCTCTTCTAAGACGAAAATATGGAGACCAAACACCAAGTGCTTCTACAATGCGCAGAAATAAATGCTTCCTCATGCGAAATCTTCTACGAAACTGATCATCAGTGTATAAAGGATTGCTTGAAAAATACTTAGCAAACAACTTGTTATGGTCTTCTTCATGGTCTCTATTTAAACCACTTGTGCGCTTTCTCCATGATCATGTCATCAGAATGGCCACTACTCCAAGTGCCTCTAACTCGAGAATAAACTCCACAAAATTTTGAAACTTCCCTCTTAAGACCACCCCAATGTGTTTTGCATTGCAAAACTGTCCTTCTACGAGCAGGAGGAGTATTGCTGTTAAACTCTGCAACAACAGCCTTCCAGTAGTATTCCGACCTCTTGTCATTGCCATCAATGGGATCAACCGAGTTATTCAACCAAGCACTCATGAGTCTTATGTTTTCATCTTCAGTCCAGTTCATCCGTGTACCTCTCCTTCCTCCCTCTTCACTATTGCCACTTGATTCTTCTAGCTGAACAATATTGTTCTCTTCTTGTCTTGTAGGGCATGGAGAGGCAGATTCTGATCCATGAGAAGAAGTATTGCCTGCAGCTCCAAAAACTTCTATTGGTGAGTGCACCAAACCATGTTGAGGTCGAAAACCTTGAAACCAATTTGCTTGTGGATGAACGCCATGGAAACTTGAAGAAGAACCGGCATATGGTGGATAGTTGGGTGCAGAACCAAAAGGGTGGAAGTTTTGAAAATTTGGTGCTGGGTTTTCAAAATTCGGTGCTAGGTTTTGAAAATTCGGTGCTGGGCATTGGGAAAACAGAGATTGGGGGAAAGCTGTGGGGAATTGAGAAGGGGAGTTTTGGCCAGTAGTATTTGCATTTTTTGGCTGTTGGTTTGGAGAGCCTTGGCTAAAGTAGTTCATGAAACCTCTGTTTGAGGGATCCATTTCATCTAGCAGTTTGATGAAGTGTGGAGCTGAGCTTTGCTATGCCTCTGTTTTTGTAGATGAGGAAGAGCAGCAATGGTTGCAAGGGACCTCTGGAAGAGGAGCAACGGCCGGAAGAGAAGCAACGGCTAGAAAGTCAGGAGCCTGGCAGCAACTTTGAACACTTGGAAGAGCAGCAGGGACTGGAACGACTACAACTACAACGACGAAGAAGAGGAGCAACGGCCAACTGCCATGTCTTTTTTTAATCTAGGTGTACAGTGACACAGCAGGGATATTGTATTCTATTCCCTTGCTGCTAGCAATAAGCTTGTGACCGGGTAGTAGTTATTGCCCACTCCCACAGTGGTTACTACCGGGTAGTAAGGCAGCATTTATTGCTTACTACCTGGTTTTTTACCCCATTGCTGGTGCCCTAATACAAGGTCTCACTGCCCTATGGTTCAGCATCAGCTGCACAGCAGCAACGAACACCATGCCTGACAGGGAGGCCCCACGCACCGCACGGGGTTGTATGTACTCGACGTGGCCGCTTCTCCCACCACGTGGCCCGATTTGAGGCACTGCTGCCCCCCGGCGGCCTCGTGCGCCCGGCCGCGACGGAACGCTCTGCAGCACCGACCATCCGGTCCAACCGATTAATTGGTACTACTACTTTTTATACTATATAATCCATGTAGTTTTAGTTTGTACTACACAGTTTCAAATTATCGATCGTTTTGACTTTTTTTAGATTCATAATCTTTATTATGCACCAATAAACATAATGTCCATATTCGTAGCAAAATTTATGAACCTAACAAACCCAAAACGACCTACAATTTGGAACGGAGGTAGTACTATAATAATATAATATAGTATTTGCTTTCATAAAAAATACTATATAGGACTAAGGAGCTCAAATGACAACATTATTCTTAATTTTGTTTGCATTGTGCTATTGTTTGAGTTATCCTATTTTCTGTTTATCATCTCAACAAAGTGTTATTGATGACGACTCATGGGGATGGAGTTAAGGGTTCATTCAGAATGTTTAGGAGAGCCATATTATTTTTTACTAAGAATAAATACTTACACTTTTCAATATAACTTGGAACCATCGGATATATTCTAATAGCTACCAAAAAACGTTTTTGCCCTCCTACCCACCTCAAGCTAATGGAGAAAGGGGAAGAGAGAGGGAAGGTTAAATAGAATTTTAAGTTTTAACCAAGAATCCACCATATATTAGATGAGGATACAAACAATATTTAACTGCAGCTAAAAGCTAGCCTTAACCCATCCAAAATATGCCATTATTACTTTGGTCCTCCTACATGTATTGTAGGCCTTTTCAGAAAATAAGTTATAGATGCAGACTCTCCCATACACTCATCACAAGCCCCTAATTACTGATAGGCACGTCGCTTACTACCAAAATAATAGCTCCATTAATTTTGAGAAAACCAGAAAATGTAAGCACATGGTGAATATGTTCCAGGGGAATGCTAGTTTACAGTCACCCGGACGGAGGCTCCCGTCCGGGCAATTTCAGACAGCCCGTTTGGGAAAATCCACTGGCCCCCGCTTTCCTTTTATAGTAATTTTCTTTATAAATAGAAAAAATGAAAAAACAATAAAAAATGAGGAATATTTCAGAAACATTTTTCAAGAAATAAAACACATCTCGAAAAATGGAGGAGAAAGATTTTTCAAAAAACTTTTGCAAAAAAATCAGAAAGTTTCAAAAATGAAGGAACAAATTTTTTGAAAACTTTTCAGAAATAATTTTTCAAAAAAATGGAGGAGAAAGTTTTTCAAAAAATACGTAAAAGTTTTCAGAAAAGTTTTCAAAAACAGAGGAGAAAAATTTTGCAAAATTTTTTTAGAAGATGTTTTTGAAATTTTTTTTGACAAACCTGCCGACCACCGAAGGCAAAGATCTGCCACCGGTCGGTCGTCGTTGGCTCGCGTCCACCCGGTGGGGGCGAACTCCGCCGCCGCTCCTCCGACCGAGCACGCCGCCTCGCGTACACCCGGCGGGGCGCGACGCTCGGCCGCGGCTGCCGCGTCCACGGTCATCCGCCTGTCGCCTCCTTGCGATGGTGGCGGAGCTTGGCTGCACCCACCGCGACCTCGCTGTCCCCAACAGGTGCGTGGAGCTCGGCCGCCGCCTCGCTCCCTACGCACGAATCCACGGAGAAGAATGTGGGAGAAAGAAAGTGCATCTGCGCTCTGGGAAAGGGACAGGAAGGGGCGGTGGGAACGAGTAGAGCTGGAAGCGGGGCCCATCACGTGGGGTGTGGGGGCGCACGGTGGATCGACCGGACGGAACAATCGACGGTAAATTTATGATCGCGATATGTTCCACCACAAGAAACTTTTCTAGCTGAGCTACACTCATTTCGTATATATTTAGAAGTTAGGCTTTCGTTGCCGAATTGTCATCTCAGGTTTCAATGTGGTACTGTTTGAATTGCATGTTTGGATCGTGGTAGTGGAACACACCTTTCACTTCAACTGTGGTAGTACACTGGTACCACAATTTTCTACGACGAAAACGATGCTTAATGCCTTGATTCACGATCTCTATCTAGTTCTCTCTCGTCTCCCGTGTACGTCTCTGCAAGTGTTGTTTTTGATGGTCAATTTGGTCGTTGAAGCTGCTGATCCATTCGAAAAGGGTCCTCGATCTGTAGCTGTGGTCCCTGTCAAAATCTCCATCATCTATACTGGAGTCTCTCAGGCAGTACGACGACGACATATGAGTATACCGAACCTTTCAACAAAGGTCAAACCAGCGTCAAATTTTCCAACACAACCAAAGTGCCTTTTAACTGACATACTAGGCCACAGTTGAGGACACATCAGTGAAAGCAGCTGTGTGTTTTGGCATGAAGCTCGCATGTCGTTGGATGGATACGGGCTGTCCTTAACCGCAGACAGGATCGAGTTAGGCAACGTGTTCAGCGCCTTTTTTTCATTCACCAGTTTCTTCTTCGTGGCCGCGTGAAGTCTCAGATCCTGTCAAAAAAGCAGTGATAGCTGCCAGTCGGTGCCTGCACTTAGACGAGAGCTGAGTTCGTTAAAGGCTACTGCTAAATTAGTCCTAGTACAATTAGTGCACACGTCTCCGCGCGGCGGGCACCATCGTCGTGCTCGTGGCAAGTAGAGAACGAACTCAATGGCCACATTTTGCCCGGTTCTAGGGAGAATGTGACACCTACGGCACTGCCTTTTGCCCTGCTTTTGGTGGTGCTCGACGCTAGTTTCCAAGATCTGGGGTTTGTATGCGTGTGCCGCACCAGCCAGCCATCATGTGTTTATTTTGTTTTAAATAAAGCCCGAGTAGGACACGACAAAATCAACAGATACTTCATAGCAGAGAGGCTGTTAAACTGATAAGGTTATGGTGAATATTGGGTGATTGTTACAATCAATTTCATCGGCTCGATCATCAGTTGTGGTCTGGGCTACTGCTAGCCATTCGCATCTGTGTCGGCGCAAGCAGAGTGGGTGAGTGACAGTGCTCCACTGTTCCCACTGCCAAGCAGCGCAAGCAAACAGAGCCAAAGGCCAGAGGAAGAGTCCAAGGCCAAGCGAGAAGAGGGATGCTCGGGACCATCACCAGACTGATCTCAGTTCACTAGTAGTCAATTTAGCGTCTAACGGAAGAATGTGCAGACCACATTATATTATCTAACTACAGAGGCAGACAGACAGAGAATCTATCTGCATCTACATACGGAGTACGCACGATGTGGTCCAGGAACACTGAAACTAGAGCCGTTCCTGTTCTTAAGCTAAGCTATAGTACCCACTAATTCCCATACTACCTGATTTGTTTGCCTCATGCTATAGACTATAGTACCACTGACAACTAGTATAATGCAGTTGGCGCCTGCCTAAACCCCCTACCGAAACCATTTGAGTATCTTGGGTTAGCTACCTGCCCTCACTAAACACCAACGATTGCATTTCCGAGGGCACTCAGACTCCCATAACTCGAGGTTAGTTTAAGCAGGCTGGGCGTGCGCTATGCAGTGCAACCAATACTCTGTCACTCGGACTGCATATGAGGTTAAGAGCAGGTCTAGTAGTCAAAGTTAACGGTGAGGTGAGAAGGACCGGTAGCCGGCCGGTCAATACTGGGTGTGTGTAGTGTATCCTCGTTCCAGACGCCGGCCGGCCGGCGCGGCCAGCCATGCGAGCGCCGAGCGCCGGCGACGAGGCACCGGCCGGCGGTGCGAGGGATTGTCAGCGACAGAGCAGAGAAGAGCGCGGATCATGAGACCGCTCGTGCGCGTGGCCAAGGAAACGAGCGAGCGGCCACGCCTCGAGTTGCATTTTCATTTGAGCTCAGACAGGCTGCTTGTGTACTGCCTGCCGCGCCGCTCGCTGCAGGCACGGTCTTTGAGCTTGGGAATTCCAGGGTAGGCGACGAGGGGCACGAGGATGTGTATGTGTCCTCGTGTTTTCTTGGACAGCATCATCAAGACTTGAAGATCGAGTTTTTCATCCAGGGCTCCAAGCCGTATGTGGACTAGAGTGTCAATAGACTAGGCATCATGCATTTTTTTTTTGTTAGAGCAGAGAGGTTAAACTAATCTTCATATAGAGGATAAAATAGTGGCGAAGCCAAGGTCAAATTAACCCTGGTGCATGCTCTACTGCATATAAGGAAGATAGTTTAGTTTACATGCTAACGGCCGTGTTTAGTTCCGTGGTGAAAAGATTTTGAAAGAAAATCTTTTCACATTTGAAGTATTAAATATAGACTAATTAAAAAAGTAATTGCAGATTACGTTCGGAGTTCGCGAGACGAATCTAATGAACCTAATTAATCTATCGCGCACATGTTTACTGTAGCAATTTAGTGTCTAATCACGGCCTAATTAGACTCATTGGATTCGTCTCGCAAATTCCAGTCCATCTATATAATGCGATTTGTTTTTTACCTACATTTAGTACGCCATACATGTGTCTAAACATTCATTTTGGATTTTGGATTTTGGAACTAAACCAGGCCCAAGGTGCAGCACCAGGGAAAATGCATGTGGCGTCACCCCTTGGTTTAATTGTTGTTAGTACTGTAGTAGCCTGTGCCAGAACAATATATAATCGGGCCAAATTTAAACATCCGACGCCCAAAAACAAGACCTCAAATTCATATAGCTCTTATGGTAAACACTAGGTAGTACGTGTGCACAGTAATCTAACATCTTTTTATCATTTTATATGCTATCATTCATCCAATTTTAGAAAATTAAATTCACTGTATGTTATCATCAACGATGTTAAAGTTCAAGTTCAAACGTCCATAGAATATTTGTGTTTTTATTTTTGGATTTCTTTTAAAATGGAGGCTAGTATAAAATGAGAAAAAGTAGCTTCTTCTATGGTTAAACCACTATCTGAAAAAGTTCACAGTAACTCGGTGGAAGATTCCTGTGTCCACATCAGCACCTACGCAGCAACGCGGATTTCAGAACTCTGTTTACAGCATCCTAGGCCAAATTTCAGATGATGATGGTAACTACATCTCTGGTCTTTGGGCAGTAAAAAAAAAAAAAATCCCTAATCTCAGACTGGCTTCATCCTGACCAGTGACCACGGGTGATTTGATCGTGTACACCACCGGCCCACTGCCACCCCGCCAGGACCACCGATCATGTCATGTCGCGCCAACGCCGAGGAAGTCGAAGAAGGGCCGGGCGAGCTTGCCGCAGCGGTCGTCGGACTCGGAGACCGCCACCCGGTGGCGCGCTGGCGAGGGAACGGAGAACGCGGCCGGCGTGGACGCGCCGGCGGAGCCGAGGGAGAGGTCGGTGGTGCAGGTGGACGCCGACTCTTCGGACGACTCGCCGCCGCTGCACGCCGCCTCCGTGTGGATGCCGTGCTGGGTGTGCGCGCCGCCGGCTTGGAGCGGCAGGGGAGGGACGGAGCCGTGGTGGTGGTGGACGGCGGCGGCGGCTGGCGCGAAGTGCGACGACAAGGACGTCGAGGAGGATGCCTTGCGGCGTCGTGCCGCGCCGGGGTTCTCGCGCTGCCTGCGCGCGGCGAGGACGTGCCAGTGGTTCTTGACGGCGTTGTCGGTGCGGCCCGGGAAGAGGCGTGCGATCAGGGCCCACTTGTTGCCGTAGGCGCGGTGCGCCGCCATCAGCCGCTCCTCCTCTTCCTCCGAGAAGGCCCGCCGGTTGATCCGCGGGTCCAGCTGGTTGAACCACCGCAGCCGGCAGCTCTTCCCTGCTCCATTGTTGTTCCGTCGGAGCCGGAGCAGAGCATACATCGGTCAGCTGGTTGAATTTTCTAATTCACGTTCGAATCCACCACATTGCAATACTCACTCACCTGATCGGCCGTCGAGCTTCTCGGCGATGAGGTTCCAGTTCTGGGGGCCGTGCTGCGCGACAAGCTCCTTCAGCTTGGCGTCCTCGGCGGGGCGCCAGTGGCCCCTAGCGCAGAGCCTCCCCTGCCCATTGCCGCCCCCATAGCCATGGCCGCGGTACACCACCTCCGAAACGACGGCGGACTGCTCTTGTTCCTGGTGGAACGGAGACAGAGCCGCCGCCGGTGGAGCACGGCCGGAGAAACAAGCCATCTCATCAACCATTTGGCCGGCCCAGGAGAGATTGAGGGAGAGGAAGCTGCACTTGCAAATGTGGAGAAGAGAGGAAAGGGGACTGCTTGGTGCAGCTGCAGGGAGGCTGCCTAATATAGGAGGAGGAGGTGAGGCTCTTGGCCTTGCTCTGGCTCTAACACTCCAACAAAATCCCTGCTTCCTTTAGTTTTATTTTATCTCGCTCTGTCTCTAGTTCTTTGGTAGTTGGATGCCTCGAGGCTTTTAGAGAGATGGGCATGGGTTTGGCTGTAATTTCAGACTTCCTTTTCCCTGGTCTTTCTATGAGTATGATAGCAGAAGGGCTGAGTGGTCACCACTGGGATCCGATGCAGACGTGCAGTTGTTATCTTGCAACCCAGCAGCCCCCGTCTGGACCGATCTTGCTGCTACAGTAACGCAGGTGTTTATGATTTGTTTTCCTTGGGTTCACCTTCAGAGGCCGCCCGTGTGGGTTTGGGGAGTCCAACTCCAACCAGGCAACCACCACAGGAGGTCTGGAGGTGGTGGAACCATTTATCTCTACTCCCATCGGCAAAGGCAAAATAGCCAAGTTAGTCCTTCCAACTATCGTGTGAGGGTCAGTTTCGTCCTTCAACTATCAAAAAGTCCAAATTGGTCCTCCAACTTTACATTTGCGAGCCAATTATGTCCCTCATCTGAGGTGGACAGCCACATCAGCATGCCATGTCACTAGCCGAGTACGAAATTACCACACTGTCCCTGATATCTTCTTCTTCCTTCCCTCGATTTTTCTCCATCTGTGTGATGTCTGTGTTCCCAAAGGTCGCCGCTCTTCTCCCCGTGGAGTGGTGGTCAGGTGGATGGCGGCGCCAGGCAGGCGTTTGTGTGGGCCGAGGTAGCCGGAGCTCATGTGGCGGCCATGGCCGGCGGACGCCGCGCAGGTCTGGGCGGAGCCTAGCTCGAGCGCAGCTCGGCCATGCTCCGAATGGGGATGGGGGTGGTGGGCGGCCGAGAGGGACGGCGCATCAGGAGCGGGGCAGCCGGCGGTAGAGAAGGAGACGACAGTGTTCTATCTAGATTCCGGAAGCAGTAGCTCCTCGCATCCGGAGAAGCAAATTGTTGGCTTGATGGCCGAGAAGAGAAAAATCGAGCGGAGATTTGAGAGCTACTAATACTTGCCTGCGTACTTGATTTGTTGGTTGTGACTTTGGAGCTCGGATTGACTAGTGCTTCATTTGGGGAAGAAATGCTTGCGATTTGGAGGATCACGAGATGCTAATTGTATTTGAATACGGATCGGATGGAGGATTGTGACGTGTTGTGGCGACGAGCCGACGAGCGCGGAGCACATGATTTGCAACACTATGCGGAACAGGCGTTCAGGGAACGGGGCCGAGGTCGGGGCTAGTGAGCGGCGTCGACGTCCTCTTGTGCTCCAACATGGCCGTGAGCTCGAAGTGGGTGGCATGAGGTTGGCACCAGGATAGAGGTGAAACAGAGGAACAGAGAGGAGGAGATGTCCTTTCGGATGGGTAACGAGGGGGGCAAATAGGTCATTTCTTACTCGGCTGGTGACATGGAATGCCGATGTGGCGCGAAAACTCGGATGAGGGACGAGAACGACTGTTTTTTTAAAGTTGGAGGATCATTTTGGACTTTCTGATAGTTCGGGGACGAAATTGACCCTTGGCCAATAGTTGGAGGATGTCGATGGCTATTTTGCCATCGGCAAATCCACCACCACAACCCCGTTCTCCCTATGCGCACCCACAGTGGCACAGTCCCACACAAGAGTACAAGACCCCTCATTTCATCCTCCTTCCAAGTTCCAACCACACCCATCATTAACCCCCAATGGCATAATTAGAACTTTAGAACTACGGAGTATGTAACAGTGGCTTCAAAATAATCACAAGGATAGCATCCAAGGATTGACATGAGTTATGTGTGTGCCAAAAAAACAGGTTTGTTTTCTCGACAGAACATGGCTCCATCATTTGACCAACAGCAAGACTGCCAGAGTATGCGTGGGGAAACCCTCCTAACACACAAAAAAATATAGCATGTTATAAAAAATATGTTAAGGATAAAAGTGTGCATGCAAGTGTATATTTAATATTTTGCAAAGTTGTTTACAGCCAATAATCGTGAAGTTGGCTTCATGAATTACTAAAAGCGTAATCTCGTGATCGTAGGTGATATACAAATAATCATGCACCATTTCATAAATCATAATGCAAACAATATATATGTATCTCTAAGGGGAAAAGAGAGTAAAAAAAGTTGTTCCGACAAAACCAGCTAGTGCTCGATTTTTTTATACAAAAATATATAGTACTGCCTTGATTTCCTAGTACTACTGTCTTTTTATTCAATTTAAATACTGAATTGCACAAATTACATATTATTTTATTTTAAAAAACAAATTACATATTATAACTTTCACCTAGCTATAGATATGTTACATAAAAAAAATACATTTTTCAATGGAGTATGGTGAATTAGAAAGGGCAATATAGTACACTTTTGTTTCAAAATAGTTATTATTTTAGTTTTTCTAAGTCAATTTTTTTAATCTTTGACTGTTAATTTCTATAAAAATTTATTGTTCAACATCACAAGCTTTGTTGCTTTTAAATTCATTATGATAAATACTTTCATATGTAATATATAATTCACATTTTTTTTATAAGGTACCCTTCAGTTTGTATTCCCTCCAATGATAACTAGTCTGATGGATACAGTAGAGACTGAAGGGTAGCTTGTAATGATCAACCGCGAGCATCCCTCGGAATGCAGAAGCTAAGAACTTTGTTCCATTATCTAAAAAAACTTGCAAAACACACTGTTTCGACAGCCGTTTGGCCGTGGAAAATGAGCAAATATCAATGAATGCAATGCCGGGGGAGGGGGGGGGGGTGTGAAGAAAAACGAAAAGCATAGTATTTCGCTGCTGTGACATGATGTTTCGGAAATATACCTGATCATGGGTCGCCCGACCCGATAAACCCGACCAAACCCGCCCGAAAAAAACCCGCCCCGACCCGAGCATGTGACGGGTCGGGCGCGGGTCAATTTTTTAACCCGAAACACCAAAAAAAAACCGACCCAACCCGACGCGACCCGAAAAATTACACGTGAAACCCGAAACCCGACCCGAACCCGGCACAACCCGACCCGACCATACCACGGGTCGGGCGCGGGTCAACAATTTTGACCCGCCAACCCGACATGACCCGACCCGAACCCGACTCGACCCGACCCATGATCAGGTATATTCGGAAAAGATTAACTGCGAGGAAGTCTACATGGATTTTCTTCCATGCTCCACTTGTAATTCTTTCCCCGTTTTGCCCTTGGTTCTCCACGCGGAGGTGGTCGGCGGTGCCGCCAATGCCCGTTACTCACCGTCATCACAGTTCAATAATGGCTAAGTCGTGTGCCTCCGCCACCTGCCCCTGAACCCGAAGGTGAGTAGAGCCACCGCCGCCGCCCTCAGGTCTTGTGCGGCCTGGGCCATGGCCCATGGGTGAGGACATTTTGCGTCTAAGCCCTAAAAATGTGAAATTGTAACTCTAAAATCTGTGTCTTATACCTATTTTAGATAACCTCTTAGAAAAATGTAAAATGTGGGTCCATAGTAACGTCCGACACATGTAATGGCTGAAACTAACCGAATGGCGTATAAAGGATTAAAAAATTGAATGCAATGGTATTAAAAGGGGTACTTAATTTTTTTCAGCGACAAGTAAGGGATGTGTTATATTTATCATAGGGAATTCTCTCTTGGTGTTTTTTTAAATGGAATTATTCTGTCTTGTTAGCTGCAGCTTGCAGGTAGCTAGGCCAACAGCAGGCTAGCTATCTCCCACTGGCAGCCATCTCGGTCTCGGCTAGTTAGCTGCACAGTTCTTTTTTTTTTTGTGTTTAGTTCACGAAAAAGGTGAAAAGATTTTGGATTGGATTGCGTGCACAGAGAGAAAAAAAAAATGAACTAACACAATTCTCTAGATGAAAACCTTTTGAATTTCGGGTAGTTTGGGTTGTTCTTATCCTCACATCGTTTATGCCCAGTCTTGCATCATTGGACAGTGCTCATGAAGTTTGGTGCTGAAAAAACACGTGATTAACTGCAAGGGGACCATCGTTCTCCTCTTGTCAGAAAACTGCTCGCGACGTGGTTATCAGGATGCCTGCAGTGATCAGACCATTACAGCGAGGGAAAACAAGAAAAAACAGCGTCGCCTATTCCACACTCCACAGTCCACACGCACGCGTGAAAGGTCCAGAGCAAATCACTGGCGGATCAGACGGTACGCAGGGTGGTTTTACTTGCTACCGACATGTGTACTGGCACTGGCAGTGCAGCGGCAAACCAATGCAAAATCCGCACCCTTTTCTCGAGTAATTTGAAAATCTCACTTCATCCTGCAGGTCAGCTTTTGCTTTACCTTTTGTTACCGCAGGGATGTACGGAGTACTAGTAATATGTTTTGACTGATCTGATCCTACTTGACAGATGGCCCTGTTTGGTTCCCGTTGCTAAAGTTTAGCACCTATCACAGTCGAAAAGAATTTTACATACATAGAGTATTAAATATAAATTTAAAAGATAACTAATTACATAGATTGTGACTATTTTGTGAGACGAAATTTTCAAACCTAATTAGTCTATGATTTGACAATGTGCTGCTAGAGTAAACATGTGCTAATGACGAATTAATTATACTTAATTAATTTGTTTCATTGTGTACTCACGAGTTCTGTAATTTGTTTTTTTATTGGTAACTGAAAACTCCATCGGACATTCCAACTCCGTCCGATGTGACACCTACTAAAGTTTAGCACCGGATCCAAACACACCAGAGTCAGTGAGAAGGTTTGATTCTTGCCTATCACTCCTTGGAGTAATGCAGTTGCAGGGCTTTTGCTTAGAGCTCTTTATTTGTCGTTTCTGTCGGTAGCTAACGTCTGTGAGTCAACAAATAATGCCATCAAGTGAAGTCCAGTGATTCCATTCAGCCTGCCCCAGAATGCTTGATGGAGAGCGCGCGTCTCCGGCTGCAGCATGCTTCCATGGACGACGATACGGTGTGTTCAGATGGTTGAAAAGTTTTTTTTTTGAAAATATCACATCAAATAAAATTTATCATTAAATTTATCATTTAGAAGTAGTAAACGTCAACTGCTAATAAAACTAATTACACTATTCAGAAAATCGAGAGACGAATCTAATGGAGGGTTATCAATCAATAATTAGCGGACGGTTACTGTAGCATTAATATTACAAATCATGGATTAAGTAGGCTCATTAGATTCGTCTCGCGATATACACTCTATCCATGTAATGGGTTATTTTTTTTCATCTACATTTCGTATTTTATCCATGTAAGATTCTCCTCGATGTGATGGGTAGAAAACTTTGTGTGAGGAATCTAAACATGGCATTCAAACCCTGCTGATGAATACCAGTACCACTATACCCGCTGTTCTTGTCTGAAAAACCTCAGCCCTTTTGCTTTGGGTAAAATATGTCTGCCCAGATGCCGTGCCCGTTGGTTGCTTCCCTTTGTGCTACTAGGATCTGCCTTCACCCTTCTCATCGTGTCAATCCAAAGAAGATTACTACGGTGGTGATTGGTTCCTTGGCTAGTCCCAAGCCTGCCTACCAGTCAGCCCATGGCAGCTTCCAACAGGCTCTAGTTGAGTTGCATATATCACGTTTGGTAGGGTGCACAATGTGGTTTGGCTGCATTATGGAAGCTGTGTCTTGTTGATTATTGGTAGCCTGCACAGCCCTGTTCCACCTACCACTTGCACAACATCGGTGTGCATACCGCTCACCTGGCTACTGGTAGCCCAACCGTGCACAGTGCACTTGACCCCTTTTTAACCAAAGCGAAATCTTGGCCTGTACATGCTCAGTTTGATCTATCCTCACCATCCATTCATACCCAGATCATGCAGATGCGTCAGGTATGTCAGACGGTGTCAGCGCTTGTATATATTAGCTTTCGCATATACCTTTTCATATACGCTTACGAATACGTATCATCGTTTCCCACCTGCTATATTATATCTCCGTATGCTCTACTGTCTCTGTCTCTCACCTGTTCGCCTTTTCCTCCTCGCTCACGCTGGTCTCCGCCTCCTCGCTCACCGTCGCCGCCGCCGTCGCCGCCGCCGACACCTTCTTTCCTCTTCTGCTCGACCTCGCTGGATCTGTGCCTCGCCGTCGACACTCTCACGCCTCCCCTTACTCGCTCGCGCTCGCCACATTCTCTCCTACCTTTGAACTCTCCTCTTCTCCTTGCTGGATCTCCACCTCGCCGCAGCCGGATTTGCGCATCCCGGACTTGCCCACCCCACATCACCTCCACCCGCTCTCATCTTCTCCCATTCTCGCGCCGTCACGATCAAAGGTGTTCCTACGACTCAAGAGCTCCAACTTCTCCTTTCCCTCAACTACTGTCCTGGATCTGCATTAGTGCACAGCACCGGGCGCTACTGCTGTACTGCTAGGTATGGCACCACACGACACTGATGATCCACCACCACCAGATGCGCTATTGGGTCACAGGTTTAATTTCTCTTCTTGTTGGGATTGTGGGCATTCTTCTTGTTAGCGTTCTATGGGATTACATGGTTCTATCTCCCAGAACTAACGCCGTCTTTTTTGTGTTGTGCAAGTTCTGCTACGGATTTGTTTCAAGGATTTGGTGGTCTCGACATTGCAACTATGCAGGACACCCAAACAGGTAAATATGAATATCTCTATGGAGCATATTATATTGATTAAAAAATGCCAGCTTCTACTTTCTAGCAATGCTTACTAGACCATAAGGTTTTTTTGTTCCAGTGCATTGAAGCCCCATTCATCTAGCATTACGTTTATATGTATCATGAGAGATGGAACAATCATGCTGTGTGCAATTGTTATTTGGACAGCAAAATGTACATTGGCAATAGATGCACCACAAATTTTGCTATAAGCATTGATATGATTTCTTTCGCAAGGCATTGATCTTGCTCTAATTTCTTTTGATGCATTCAATAACTAGGATTACATGGTTATTACCAAGGACTGCTTCAATCTGTTGCAAGCCATGCTCATTTTGTGCAGCCTTCCATGGAGAATCAGTATTATGGTTATCCAATTTATGAGGAGATTAATGAAGAAGAACAGAGCGTTGATGTGGAAGAATCTCCAGTCGAACCTGTTGTGGGTGTGACTATAGAAAATGCTAACATGATTGATGTGGATGAATCTGGTTATCTAAGCTCTGAATCCTCGTTGTATGACGTTTACTCTGATGATGAAAACTATGACAAAGACTTTACTGTATTTCAAGATGAAGAATGCAACCAAGAATTGGATAAGTAAGTCATACACGAGCATACACGCTCATGATCTATTATAGATGGTATCTTTGTGACTCACTTGTATAATGATAAATTTACATGACTTCTATCTGTAGGTTGTCTGATTGTCCGGTCGTCAACCACTGTAATCCTAATGAGGCAGTTTCTAGCAATGCTGAGGCAGTTCCGAGCAATCCAACTGAAGATAATGCTTGTACTTTGGATGATCCGGTGAAGAATTGCCCCTGTGTTGGTGGTAATCCCTTTTTTCATGTCATGACGCCAGTCATTCCAGAGAGAGAAGGCACTTGGAAGAAAAGGTAATCTGGTCTCCTGCTTATGTTTTCCCAAAATGCAATTAACTTCATAGAATCAATGTAACAAAAGGATTGCTGGGAAGATATGGTTTCAATATTGCAAAAATACAGATTTTTAACAGCACATCAGGAGTTACATTTTTGCAATATAAATTATTCTATGGGTCCTCTTGTGTTTCAGTCTTTCATATGGCCAAAGACTTATTTAAGCATTGCTTGTTGTACTTGGCAATGTAACTATTTCACTGTGGCTGATAGAATAACTATTTCACTGTGGTTGTTCTTCCTACTTATCAGTAAACAACGATGCAACTATCTTGCTTCCTCCACCATATTGCTGTCCTTCAACCAATGTACCACAATATTGACCTTCAAGAATAATGAATGGCAAAGCTAATATTGGAACCTTTAGTAGCAAACAACAGTCTTCTAAAAAATTGTAAAATCCAAGATAGTGGTTGTGGTTTTCATGTACTAACTACTGCCATCTAATTTTTTATTACCTGCATGGCACAAATATCATTAAGTTCTCAACACTCACACGTAAAAAAATTTAACGTGTAGAAACAGGACTCCAAAGGGGCATCAACGTGTTGATTGCAGGGTGTCTAAAGGCATGGGCCCAATTGAGATTGCTTTGAGGAATGCACCATACCGAAAGACAAAATACATATTTGAGCCGTTGCTGGGAATTACTTTTGATTCAGAGGAAGAAGCTTATTCTTTCTACAACATGTATTCCTGGGAGGTTGGGTTTGGTATTAAGAAGGACTGTAAAGGTGGCAGGACCGTCCAGACTTCACGCGACTTTTCTTGCCTATGCTCTGTAAGTTATTTACTGTGTTTATTGATATAACATTCTCTGAATTTTTCATATTGCAAAAATGTCACTCCTGATGTGCTGTTAAAAATCAATCTCTTACAATATGTACCAAAATATGTAGCGTACTGCACCTGGAGGTCAATTTACTACAAAGAAGACAGGCTGCAAGGCTATGATTCGACTGCTGCGAACAGAAAGTGACGGCTGGTACATCAGCCGCCATGTAGCAGAACATAATCACGAACTTACTTCATCTTGTGGTGAGACAAAAAATTGGTTTTCTCATGGAAGGCTTGACCAGTGTGCAATGGACATGATAAAATATCTAAGGGAGAACAATGTATCTCTTGGAAAGGTGCATTGTATTATGGGCAGTATGCTTGGTTCAATGGAACATATTCCATTCACTAAAAGATCATTACGATCTATATGCCAACGGATTGCTAAAGATCAGATGGATGATGATGTACAAAAGACACTTGCTGTTTTTCGGAAAATAAGAGAAAAGGATCCAGGTTTCCAGTTCAGTGTTCAGCCTGATGCAGATAACAGGATCAAGAATCTTATGTGGATTAATGGAAGGGCTAGAGATCAATATAAGTATTTTGGTGATGTAATCACTTTTGACACCACCTACTGTACCAATATATACAAAATGCCGTTCGGATTGTTTGTTGGTGTAAACAATCACTTCCAGACAACTATTTTTGGTGGAGTGTTTATGAAAGATGATTAGATCATGAAACATACAGGTTAAACAGCTAGAAGTACATCTGTAAAAGCACCTGCGGCTAATGAATTTGCAACATACATACTATTTGAAGCTAGTGAGTTTGGAAATACAACTGAAACTCTATCAAAACATAGTAAATCAATCGGGGAATAAACAGTAAAACTTGACAGGTGTCACTTCTTTTTCTAATCAATGTTGTCCATGGCTACATTTATCTGAATCTGTAGTAAAACAATCAGCGAAATAAACAATAAATTATTCTATGTTTCATATTTTTAGTGCAGGTAAAAGCAATGGAAACATATATTTAGAACTAGCCTATTTATGTGGCCAGAATCTATATTACACAGCTAGTAAGCCCTAGCAAGACTTATATGATCCATCTTAATGCTCACAGATTTACATGTGACCGTACATGCATATATTAGAACTAGCCTATTTATGTGGCCAGAATCTATATTACACAGCTAGTAAGGCCTAGCAAGACTTATATGATCCATCTTAATGCTCACAGATTTTCACGACTTCTGCAAGGTTGCACCAAGTTATGATCACATCATTCAGTTTATCTTATTTCACATATTATCTAAAAAGGAGATTTTGGAATAGTTCTTACAAAGTGGTAAATAGAACTGCAAGAGCCTAACTAAGATGTGTTTTGGACAATCATCACAAGTGCCTTAAGATGTCCGAAAAACAGTGCAAACAAAAAGATAAGGTGGAGAAAAAAGGAACACAAGCTAATAAATAGAGAAACGCTATATGAGACACTTAACAATCCATGAGCAAACCTCTTAAGGCAGTGCACAACTTTAAACGATGTGTTGGAACATCACATCAGGTTAATTCCAGGATGAGATGTCAGGCGGTGAACTTTTAGAATACATTTAGCTACAAAAATAAATATTATAAAGTTTTGAATCAGGAAATAACAATACAGCAATGATAAAAATTGCTAGTAAATTTTGTTCTATCACTTCTCCTTTTGACACCAATTTTTGGAAGTAAGTGGTGCAAACTGTCATTGAAACTATTGCTAAAGTTATATCTATTGAGACAACTATAGTTGCATGCATAGTGTGGAAGGCTGCCCACTAGTACTCTTTTTTTTTAGACTCTGCCCACTAGTCCTCAAGTAGTCATGAACTCATGATGAATATTTGACACTCATAGTTCTTCTATTACAAAAGCCATCTAAAAATAATTTGTTTAACTGCCAAGGATTGAATCTTATGCTAGTCGAATCAATGGAATGTACGAAGGTTGTAGGCAACTCGCCTACTTATAGAGAAAGTACTCCTATAGATAACCTCAGGATGATGTTGAGGGTACCAAAGTATATGATTATTGAACAACACATTTCTTCTGACAGATTTCTTCATAGGAAGAAATATGATAATAAAAAGAAATTTATTCCCCATTTCAATTATGGTTCCTTTTGGTATTGTTATGTTTCAGAGGACAAAATGTTCTAGCACATATCGAGAAAGAAGTTACATCACTAATCTGAAGATATAAAGTCCAAATTGAAAACACATTTCTTCTGACAGATTTCTTCATAGGAAGAAATCTGATAATAAGAAGAAATTTATGCCCCATTTCAATTATGGTTCCTTTTGGTATTGTTATGTTTCATAGGACAAAATGTTCTAGCACATATCGAGAAAGAAGTTACATCACTATTCTGAAGATATAAGTTCCGAATTGAAAAGCTACTAGTAACAAGCCAACCATACATAGAATCTGCAGACTACTCAATATGGTTATGTGCAACTTAGATCTGAACAAATCGATATGCTTCATGCTTGCACTGTCTAGCTTGATTTCAGTGCTGTAAACTTTTACTTTTAGAATACATTTAGCTGCAAAAATAAATATTATACAGTTTTGAATCAGGAATGGACAAAAATAATTTTATTAGAAGAATAATTCTAGTA
Organism: Urochloa ruziziensis; assembly: GCA_015476505.1. NCBI lineage: Eukaryota > Viridiplantae > Streptophyta > Magnoliopsida > Poales > Poaceae > Urochloa > Urochloa ruziziensis. Next base: position 16,312,389 of record CM027122.1, on the reverse strand, counting down.
TAGGTGCATTTCTAACAAGATATTGATAGCCTACTAATCTGCAACAAGACAACAAAGGCCACTTCGGCAATAGCATGATTTCTTAGTTTGTTAGAGAAGTGACTGTTGATGGCACATAGTCCTACATGTTTAACTTAAATGAAACTTCATGTTACTGGACTAAAAGGAATGAGTTAGTCAAATATGTAAACAGACCTACAAGAAGCATGCAACTCTAAACACTGAAACTCACCAAAGCAATGGGAACGTGCTGATGCAAGTGGATTCGAAGTAGTTGGCTATTGGCTTGTATAGTAGAAGAAGAACATTGCTGTTAAATTAAAAGTAATTCTACAGCATTGCTTTTGCTCCTCGTCCTGCATGTTTGTAAAAAGAACGGAAAAGTGACATGAGGAACATAGAGGACTTGAAAGCTGTCTGCTGTGAGCATGGCCATCACAGCGTCGAGACTCGAGACGGCAACTTACCTGGCAGCGGCACCGTAGGATAGCCGGGGCACCGGGAGCCACGGGCGCTGGAACAGGACATGATGCAGATGCGTCACGATTTCAACATTGATTAAGAAATACTCAATGACCTGCTCCATAGATCTGGATGGAGGTATGGACGAGTGAGGTGGCAGGCCGCGAAGAAGTAGTTGGCGGAGAAGGAGGAGGAGAGGTGGCTGAGCGGAGAAAACGGCGGGGTGGCATCGCCGGAGTCGGAAGAGGAGATGATGGCGAGCAGTGCGACGTCGAGGAACGAAGAGGACGGCGGCGGCGAGCAAGTGGATGGTGGCGGCAGCAAGTGGACGGCGACGGCGGCGACGAGCAAGTGGACGGCGAAAGAGGAGGGAGATGTGCCCGGCGAGCAAGAGAAAAGGTGTGGTCTGGACATGTGGGCCATGTCCAACCAATACAGCCGTCACAAAAAGATGAATACAGCTCGAATACTGATTAAAGAAAGAGGTGGCACGAATCTTAACGCGGCTACCAACGGCTGTAGATAGTACCTGCTCAGCATGTACATGCTGCTTTGCATTTTCGCTTTTTAACCCCACGGTCACCGTTTATCTCCTCCCCCTCTCTCCGCTTCTCTCCCTTTCTGTCCCTCTCTCCTGAAGTCGGCAGTACCTCTTCCACTTCCTCCTTCCCTTCCTTTCCCTTTTCCAGATCTAGAATGGCGGCCCCGCCTGGAGGCGTGCGAGGTGCGGCAGCGCCCAACCCTTGTCCGTGGGGGCACGGTGTCCGAGAAGCGCCTCCCGATGGTGGTGGTGATCTCAGGGCATGGAGCTGGCGGCGAATCTTGTCTCCGGCGGCGGTAACCCTATCAACTTGCGGGTTTTGTTGCTTGGTTCGATTGGGATGATGGGTAGGCTAGCCCACTAACATGTGCAGGCTACACAAGCGGGGAAAGCAGCTGAAATGCGTTTCCCACTGTTCAAGCCGTACGAGCCGTTTTGCACAAGGATATGCAGTATAACTCCTCTATACGTACGTGACACCAAACAAGGATATACTGCATTATGGAAGGCTGTATAAGGTGTTATACACCAACCAAACACCACCTACAAGTATCGATGAAAACCCGGCGAAGTGCCCTAAACAAGCTTTGCCAGCAGTAGCCCTAGGCCTGGCTAGCAGCATTGGGTAAACAAGGAAGCACGAGTGCACAAGGAACAATTCACGTCTAGTACTGTATGTAGGGTAGGGGTGGGGTGTCGTTTAAAAGGAGATTTCACATCACAGACTAGCCGGGCTAGCAGACTGCTCAATCAGACATTGTGCAGGTCGGGGGGCTGGGGCACCTACCGTGGCATTGTGCAGGCGTGAGGGAGAGTGGGAGACAGCGTGGCAAGTTGCTCCCTCGTTTCCCCTCAACTGTTGTCCTCTTCTGTTTCCGTTCGCCGGGGACTCCTTTTCCGTCGCTGTTCGCCGAATCGCCGTCGGGTTGGAAATGGAACAAGCTCATCACGACGTTTCTCTTCTTCCCACACTCTTCTCCTCTTTTGTGAATGATTCGCTGCAGCTCTGTGCAGCTGCCGGCGATGACGCCTCGTCCTGGATAGCAAAGAAAGCAGGGGCAAAATCGTTCAAAAAGTAGAAATTTCACTCAATCTAACGCCGTTAGCTTGTGTTCCTAACAGCAATGGCACATAGGGAATGATAAATTATAACCAATGGCATTAAAGGGATGAACTAGTTTTCAATGGCATATAAAGGATGAGTTATATTTTTCAATGGTATGTAGGAAATTAGCTCAAACGTAAACGGGCCGCCGCCCGGTAATGTTCACCGATCACCACCGATCACTCTTGTTTAGTTCAATTTAATCGGATTAGGTTTGGGCATATGCGTGGGTCATGGATGGGATGTGTGCGTGATCGCAAAACAACTTAGCATGCGAGCAATGGAAAACGTTTTTGTTTGCAAATGACAAATTACTAGTTTCTTATCGAAATAATTATCGTTATTGACTTTTAGTTGCGACGTTTGACCATTGATCTTATCTTTATCTAATAATAAAGCGAGGAACGTCTCTGCCTTTTTCCCGGTCTTTCTTGGGGCCCACACCTTTTTTTCGGTCTTCACTTTTTTTAATATGTCTCCGACTCACGGTCTCGTCTCCATCCAACTCCTAATTTTCTTGTCTTGAGCGCCAGCACACCGTCCTGCTCCGTTTCTTTTTTTTTGTCTTCGACTCCTCCTTTTCTTCAGTCTTGAACGCCAGCACACTCTCCATTTCTTTTCTTCTTTTTTTTTTGTCTCCGACTCCTCCTTTTCTTCAGTCTTGAGCGCCAGCACACCCAAAAATCCAGGGGAAAATTGACTTGGGGATGATTTGAACCATTACCACTAACTCTACAGTTGTAGTTCCAACCAACTGGGCTACAATCAACATGTTGAATGTATGGCTCTAGCATATTGACATCCAAAAGATCCATATTCCAACCAATCACTGAATAGGATGCCAAATTATTAAAAAAGATACATCTATGATAATGACTTAGTTGTGTGCTACCGATCTATCATGACATGCTATCTTTTTAAAACTCCTCAACATAAGTTGTGGCAAAAGAGATTTGAAGGCAACATCATAGTGCGGTAATGACATGATGGAGGACATTACAGTAAAAGAGCGAGGCCCAGCTAGTAGAGGAGATGCTAGATCAGAGCTTGGGCAACTGGTGCAATGGCTTGCATGCATGTGTGATAGAAAGAGGAGAGGAGGGGCTAAGTGGTTCTTGATGCCAATATCAATTATTGATAGTTGGATGGTTGAGGTCGAGTTGGGGTTAAATGAACCCGATGATATTTTAATGGATCGGTTCAGGTCGAGTCGGGTTAAGATGAGTCCGATAATATTTTAATGGATCAATTTCGAGTTTTTAGCGAAGGTGATATTATTTTAAAGTCTCTGTCATTTAATGTTATTCGGTTTCGTAGCGATTAGTTTTTAGCACGCCACACAAATCCTAGTAGTGGGATAGTTGATTAGTTTTTGGCAGCCAAAAAATTCCTAGTAGTAGGATTAGGATAGTTGATGGACGTTACGAAGCATAGTTGAAATTACGGATCTTGTAATGGGGGCATATGCTCTACTACATTTTGTTTTGTTCCCAGAATACCTACGGCTTTGCAATCCTTGTGGCATCATATCTCCATTTTGTGGCATCATATCTCAAATTAGAACATAAGTATGACCGATGATGCCATTAATTTCCACCAACACAATATTGGTGCCATGATGCATCAAATGAACCCCCTAAAGTATGTTTTGGTTCAGTTTACCCCTTAAACTATAGCATTTGGTTCAAATTATCTCATAATATAATTTGTCTTTTTCGTTTCTCCATACATGAGTGGAATCCTGAGTTCAAATTTTACAGGGTGGTAGTTGACATCATAATGTATATTAAAAAAATATATTATAATTTTTTCGTCATTTTTTTCACATGATTTTGAATGTCAATGATTAATTTCTTATCAAATATCCTACCGTATGAAAATAATAATAAAAATCATGATGTATTTTTTTAACATGTGTTATGATATCTATTATCAACTCGCAAAATTCGAACTCAAAATTCCACTTGTACATAGAGAAACAAAAAAGACAGATTGTATTAAGAGGCAAGTTGAACCAAAGGGGGTAAATTAAACTAAAACATATTTAATGGATTATCGGGACTTTGCTTACACTTGAGAGGAGTAATTTGAACTTTTTCTTTTTTTATAAGCGTATTACGGAAACAAAAGTTTCTTGTATCGAGCACTGTTTGGACCAGTTAGTGCTAAAATTAGCTAGATTAGTTAGGCAGATCCAAACAGGATTTGTTCCATTCTGCGCAAACTCCACCGGTCTCCAATGATTCCTACGTCTGGCATCTCCCGCTCGCTCTAATTACCGTCGCTCGGGTGGTTCCATTTTTTTTCTTCACAACTCCTAGTACTACAGTACAGTACTGGTCGGTGATAGAGGCAAGAGAAGAAGAGTGAACTGATGGGAAAACCCACCATAATCCATTTAATCGGTTTCGGTTTAGACGGTTCATGCTTCTCATGTCATGGTGATTATGAAAACTAGGAAGTGTCTTGGCGAACCCCCTCAATTTCCCAAGTTCATAAACTATTTGAAGCGCAGTACATTAGGGTGTTCTAAGTCAATCTAGGCCCAATATTTCACAAATTTCCTTGCAAAATCAACAAAATGTTCAAAAATAAAAGAAGAATCCAAAGCTCCATGCCACACCTATGTAGGTTATATATTTTGGGTTTGGATGCAGTACTACTTAGTATCTTCCACAGTTTCCAGAGTAGTTTTACTGCCTCTCCCCCCACTATGTTAGTGATGTTTATGTTCTGTCTCTTACAGTATTGCCTATACACCCTTGCACCGCATGCTCGTTGTGATTAAACCACAGTACTTTTTTTTTACATTAGTTAATGAAATTTGGGAGTCCTCGGAAATGCCATCGTTGGTGGCTAGTGGGGGCAGGTATGTAATCAAATGGTTCCGGTAGGGGTTTAGGCGCCAACTGTGCATGTGGCAAACCTTGGAGCCCATAAACCAGTAGGTTAAACAATTTTTTTTTTGAAAGAAATCGGTTGGACAAATCAACTGCTGGAATTAGGGATGAATAAACAAGGCCATGCTTATATGACTACAGGGCACCACGCACCAGGAGCTCTAGCTTCAGTGTTCCTGGACCACATCATATGCAGGCGCAGATAGATTCTCTGTCTCTCTCTCTCTGCAGCTTATTTTCATGTGTGGTCTGCTTCTGCATATTCTTCCGTTAGTTAGGCTAAACAATTTGACTAGCGACCTGATCTCGTGCAACTCCCTTGGACTGTTCCTCCGCCTTTTGCTCTGTTTGCTTGTGTTGTTTTGGCACTGGCTATGAGCTCATGGTCCACTGTCCACTGTACCTATTCCTCTGCATACAACGGCACAAGTTGCTAAAATAATGCACAGCTATTGGGAAATAGCATTGTACTAGGATGTTTATAATTTCAAGTTGGAACGGTGAAACTGTTAGCGACAGTCTTGGCTTCCGTCAAGGCCTCTCTCTGATCAAAGATCAGTCACCCTGCTTCAGGTTGACCAGAACCAACACCTTGCCTGTGTCTCTGATAGATTTATGCTCTCCCTAAGGGGTGTTTAAATGTGGTAAAAGGGATGGAAAGTAGTGTCGTTAAACTACTGACACGGTTTTCGATGATGAAAGACTTTTCACTGTTTCGAGGCCTTTTTCTACATCTAAACACGGCCTAAGACCCATAACCTGTGTGCTAACGCAATAATGATACTTAGTGGGAAAGTATATAAACCTTAGATCTGGGTACTTAGTTGAGCCGCCGGTGGCCATTCTGCCTGCTAACTGAACCACCAAGGCGTGCTTATGGCGGCCGGGCGGCGATCTTGCTCAGTCTCTTATGCAGCGGCCACCACTTTTTTGACTGGTTCTGACTACTCCACGGGCGAAGAAAAAGAAACCAAAACAACAAAAACTAACAAACAAAAGCGTGTTAATCTGTGCCTAACTCCTGTCTCTGATCAATGACATCTGCACTCACGGTTTTCTAGTGCGACAACTCAGAAAAATGTGAGATTGAACCTATGTGCCACTATTGAATGTATGTGCCGGAGATTGTGAGCCGACTATCATTTTCATTGTGGGAAAATAATGTGCTCTGATTGAAGTGAAAGGGATGTGTTCTGTTTAAGTGCAATGCAATGTGATAGGTGTATGCCACAAGGAGAAACACATTATACAGCGCACGAATAACGCTAACAATGCGAGTTGGGTGTTAACTAGATAATTGGTGAGATGTGGAGAAGAGGGGAAATGTGATGGCACGGGAGTGGAACAAATAGTGGCCTTGGCACGGAAAAGAGATGATTGAACCACCAAAGCCTTGGCACGATACAAAGTCTATGGTTGTAAAGCAGCATCCAAATACATCAATTAACCCGTTCTCAATTCTCGCAGAATGTACCTTTTGTTGGGTCACATGGAATTCTGTATGGCCATCGTAATGACGAGCTCATGCAAATGGTATTCTTGGCGGGATTCGCCCCGAGGCCCGGGTCTCCAAGCACAACCACTCGGCGATGCTAGTGCTCCACTTTCTAGGCCTTTCAAAAATTATAGTGGCAAATATCATGAACCAAATGCCATTAAATATTTTTTTACAAGAGTATTAGTTGGGGATAAATTGTAGTCATGTGTTGTGTTAGTTTGGACTTACCAAGACAATAGAGCAATATCGAAACAATGACGAGAACAAATACTCCCAAACCCAGACAAACAAACATACGCATCGTAGCAGTAATACGACGTAAACAAATTGATTCACATTGTCGACAAAAAAAAGGTGAATCACTTAAGTACTACCTCCGTTGTAAATTATAGGTTTTTTTTACTTTTTTTACCTAAGTTTGATTGCTCGTCTTATTCAAAAAATTATACAAATATAGTCAAATTTAAGTCATTCTTTAAAAACTTTTATTAATAAGACAAACCATAACAAAAAATTTAATATTTTGTATAATTTTTTAAATAAGATGAGGGATCAAACCTTAAAATCTTTTATTAATAAGACAAACCATAACAAAAAATATAATATTTTGTATAATTTTTTATATAAGATGAGGGATCAAACTTTAAGTAAAACGGTAATGCTAGGACCGTGACGTCCGGGCGCGCGTTCCTCTGTCGGACAGTTACGTGGCAAAATATCATCCAAACGTTATTCTCTCAACGATTTATCTTCTTCCACCATCTCATCCACCAGACTCCAGGTTTCCACGCCAGCCATCTACCGCAGCCCCCGTAGCCCCACCGACCACCGCCATATGCGCGCCCGATGGCCGCCGCCGCCTCTGCGTGCTTCTCCGCGCCACCAACAGCCCTCTTCCTCTCCTCCATGGCTCCAGAGAAGCTCCGACACGGCGGCAGCCATGGGCGGGTAGCTCCAGGTGGACGCGGAGGAGAAGCTCCAGAGAAGCATCGGCGCGGCGGTGGGCATGGCTGGGATAGCTTCGGGCGGCCAACGACGAGCTCCTCTTCCTCTCCCCTATGGCCGCGGTGCGAGGTCCTTTTTTCTAATGGCCAGACAGCGGTCAACGGCGAGCTCCTCTTCCTCTCACCATGGCCATGGCCGGCGCGTGAGCTTTTTTTTTCCTCACCCCATGCCCCATGGCCGGCGGCACGAGTTTCTCTCCCCTCTTCCCCATGGTCAGCAGCACGAGCTCCTCTCCCTCTATCCTCCATGGTCGGGGTCGAGCTCCTCTCGTCATGGCTGGATTGAGCTTCCCCATGGCCGTGGTCGAGCTCTCTGCTCACCATCCTCCCCTGCCTCTACCTGTGCAAGGTTTACTGCATGTTGTAAATGTATGTTTCACGTGTTTGATATGTTTCAGAAGAATGTCGCAACTGTTTTATGCGGATGTTGCAAAAGTAAATCCGGATGTTGGAATGTTGCATATGTCTCACACGCATGTTGCATTTTCATCGAGAGGTTTTGACTGTGGCAGCGCATGGCTGAGTTGGGAGCACGCTATTTTCAGTGTTGCAAACGACGACTGTCTATGTTTCAAATACTGTTCTTTGATGTTGCATAAGCTATTTTTGGATGTTGCAAAAGGTTGTACATGTTGCATGCAACATTGCACGATGTTGCGGCGGGATTTTTACTCCCCACTCCTAGATGTTTCACTGTGTTTCAGTACGTAATTTATACATGTTACAAACATGTATTTCCAATATTGCAAATATATATTTTTGATGTTGCAACGACCGTTCGATGGAAAAAATTTCATCGAACGTCCGGACGTCATCAATTCCCTAAGTAAAAAAAATCAAATGAACTATAATTTCAAAGAGTGGGGGTAATTAAATAGACACACATCAAAGAAGCCTAACAAGCCAAAACGAGGACACGTTCACCTTCACACACTGCTCCTAGTTAACAGAACATACGACATACTTGATGAGATTAGCTTTCGGCGCCGATTAAAGCCAGCGTCTCCCGAGTCCCAACAAATCGATCCTCACATGGCGACATGCATGCGCGCTCATAAAAAAAACCGGAGACGAAGCCGCAGCGAAGGTAACCAAAAAATGAGCCCCACGCCCGTGCGCACGCTTGCGCAGGGTTCTACAATTCATCCAGCCTACAGTGCTCTGTCGTGGAGTACTCTCGTTGTTGCCTAAACAAACTTGTTGTCTAATCGAGATCTTTCGTTCGATCTTGTCTTGCAGTTCAGGTACGATTTCTGTGCGGTGCGCCGGCCACATGTGCTATTTCGTTAAGAAAAAAGAGGGAAAAAAAGTGCGTGGGACAATGCGTGATCAGGACAGGTTTTTGTCGTGCCGGTGAACGGACGAACGGTTTGATTGATCAATCAATTGGCAATACAGGTTGGTGAGCATCAGTTGATGCATGCGCCGGGCGACAGGGTAATCCGATGTTGATGTTCTCTGGTTGGGACGACGTGGGCACTGTGCTTTAAAACATATCTAATAATTGCATAATTACTATTGTTGCGAACTAACTAAGTGTAGCTCAACTGGTAAGGGTCGTTGTGGTGGAATATGCCCATCAAGATTCAAGTCTTTGACTTGACACTGGTGCTCGCATTTTTCTGGATTTATTCCAAGATTTAAGCAGCACTATTCTTTCAGTGGTGGGTGACGTGTCTGTCGACGAGCGAGGCGTCAGTGATGACTTTGTCAATCTCGAGGATTAATTTGTTGGCTAGTATTTCAAAAGTGTTTATAGGGATAGGGTTGCGTGTGTTCGTAGGGGCGAGCGTGTGTATTTGTGAGCGTCTGTGTCTCAAAATTGTTATTTAAGTTCTTGGCAAATGTATCGGGACAAGCAGGTTTGCACGTCAACCTTCTCAAACATCATCTCGCGCACCGTCATATATATGTGGGAGAAAAAAAGAAAAAAAGTGGGGTGAGAGAAAGATGCCACTGTTTTGTGGAGCAACATAACCATTTCATTAGCTAAAAACATAAGATTACTCTGTCACCGTTGTATCATGAGTTTTCATTTTCACAAAACCCAGAAGGTTCGTTTTTCCCATGCATATGTTAAAAGATTGTAGGTAACTAAAAAACAATCTACCGTAAGACTTGTCTGCTAAATCATTCTAACGTTATGAAGGCAAAATATTATTAAAGAAAATAAAGGCCGTCATCAATTTTGAAGAATGAAGACTTAGAGCATCTCCAAGAGTCTTTCTATAAATCACTCTCTAAATCATCATTTAAAGGGTCATTTGTATAAAAATCGTTTTCTATATCTTTATGTTTTCCAACAGCTTCTCTATATCTTGCATGTACTCTAGAGAGCTATTCTCTTTTCTATATTTTGCTAGCGAGGAATCCAGAATAGAGAGTGACTATGTTTGAATAACCAAATAGAGAGGTTGTTGGAAGATAACTTTTTAATCAAAATCTCTAAAATTAACAATGAAGAAGGATTTAGAGAGTCTCTTGGAGTTGCTCTTAATTCATTCCAATTTCCAGAATACACATTGCAAAAGTGGACGTACGGAGGGTAATAATAACAGTCTCTAAAACCTCGTTTTTTCATGCTAAGCTGGCTCAGCCTCAGAATGGATGGATCTACTCATGTGCTGATTAGATTATCACAAAATATAACGGGAGGAGGGCCTCCCGTTTGCCTTAGCCGGAGGCCCTCCCCTGCCTCCCTCCTCCTCCCTCCTCCTTCTTATTCCGCCGCCGCCGCATCCTCCGCCGCCGGGTTAGGGTGGAGGGTTTTCGGGTTCCGGGTTTTGGGGGGAGAGATCAATCCCGTCGGAGATAGAGGGGGTTGGGGGAGGCAGGCCGGCCCAGCGGTGGCCGGTGGTTGGTGGGCGGTGCGGCAAGGCGGCGGAGCGCCGCCGGCCGCGGGTGGTGAAGGCAGGTGGTTGGGGCCAGGGAGGGGCGGGGGCGTCACGCCGGTGAGGGTGGAGGTCGGCGGCGTCGAGCTCGGGCGGCGGCGGATCTGGAGCGGCAGGAGTCAGCGGCGGCGGAGGAGGAGGTGCGCGGGGGAGCGGCGCCGGTGGGGTTCGCGTTGGCCGCGGGAGCCGGCGGCGGCGGAGGCGGCGGGAGCCGCCGACGCCGGGGAGGGAAGGCTCGCGGGGGCGGGCGCGGGGCCGGGTTAGGGTTCCGTCGGGGGAGGGGGAGGCGTGGCGGCGGCGGAGGCGGCCCCCGGCCGCCGGAGCCGGGGGAGGCGGCGGCGCGCGGGGGAGTGGAGGAGGAGCGCGAGCACGGGGAAGGGAAGGAGCGCGAGTGCAGAGGGAGGGGCCTCGCCGTAAGCTTAAGCTAAAGGGAGGCCGGCCTCCTCTAGCATCATCCTTAGATTATTCCTGTGAAATGATCTGGTTGGATCACGCGCCTCAATTACACCCCTGCTGTCCTGCATGCGCACACTCGTGTGGAACTGTATGTATAGAAGCGACAACAATTCAGAGCTAGTATGAATGAGCACGTATCAAGCTTTGGTCAACAATGGCTGCATACGTTCCTTATAAAAAAATGGCTTCATGCTTGCATGGCCCGGCCCGGCTTTGTTTCCTCTGCTCCATTAATCAACTAGCTAATCATGGGCCCATACTCACAAACAAAGTAAAGGGCCCAGCTCGAATAATGGACCGTGGTGTGTTCTTACGGCCGGCTGGATCAAATTAGATTCTACAGTTCTACTATGGCTTCTACTATATAGCTCCGTCTCTAAAGAAAAAAAAAATTGTAAGCATTTGGACAAAGCGGGACGGAGGCATGCACTCCATATGCAACCAGGTTGGAAAATCTAATGATTCCTGACGATTCTTATAATTTGGATCTGTTCTTGTGCAATCGATGGAGCGGCAAGCGGCATGCACACAGTAGGATTGGCTGGCTGCGGCTAGCTGCTGACAACCATATAGACAAGTTTCACTGGTTCACTGTCTCTTCATCGGTGAAGCTTGGTGACGAGAGAATTGGCCTAGCCAGAGCCAGGTGATGCCGACGTCGTCCCAATCCAACTGGAGGGGCCAATGATGCAAGTCACTCCGAGGGTGCATCGGCCGTGAGGCGTACGTGAGCGTGTGCATGCAGCAGCGGGGAGGTCGTCGGCCCCGGTAGTTACTGGCCGTGGGAGAAAAACAAACCAAAAAAAAAACACTTGAGGCTCGTGATTTTTTTTTCTGCTTTTATATTTATAAGTTGAGTGCTTGGTTTGACCTCAAACGAATTGAGTCAGATCACAATTTTAGTTTGTTTGAGAGGAAAGAAAGAAAGGAGAACCCTTTTCAGTTGGTATGCACTGTGCAGTGTCCTGCAACTTTGCAGGGAGTGATGCAATTATATTCCTCTAAGGCTCATTAAGTTGATAATGTCATCAACGACATGATCTGAAGAGGCTTTTGCATGACCTTTTTGTCCGGTTGATTTTTGCATGCATCAAGCCTTTTTGTCCGGTTAAGTAACGACCGCGTGGATGATTTTTGCATGTGCCTCTGAAAGAATATATAATGGAATCAGACGACAGACTTGATGTCATTAGTTGACTGTCGTTATTCGTTATCAACAACGCCAAGGAAACAACCTCATCCGCGCTACTGCCATGTGAAAGGGTTGGATGAAGATTTCTGACTTGTGTTGTGAGGCAGAGGTAAAGCTGGCCGGCCCGTGGAAGCACAAGGAGCGTGATCAAGGGGTGCAAAAGGGTGCAGTTTTTGCTTTGCTAGCTTGGCTGTGGAAATGGTGGGTTTTTTTTTTTAAGGATTATGGTAGTCTGGCTTTACTTTACTTCCCGGTCTTTGCTGCGCTGCACATACAGTCAGGTATTGCAGTTCTCCCTTTAGCTTTTCTGTCAACTATTAGTCGATGCTTCAATACATTTGAGGGGAAACAAATAAACACTGGCACTGACACACTTGTGGAAATGGATGAAAAATGGTGCGGCGTCGTGGGCAGCGAGGGACGTCATTCAGTCCAGGTAGTGGTTGTGTTGGACTGCCGAAATCCATATGAGCGTCCTCTGAAGCTGATTTAACTCTGACAAACAAAATGGAAGACACAAGAACGACGTCCTTGGAGAGCATTCAGTTCCTCTGTTCACTCGAGCCAGTAGTCTCCTGCGCGAGGGGACACTGGCCGCGGCGGCTATCTGTCGCGCAGGCCGTCGTCGCCTGAGGCTGTTCGCGCTTGTCGTCTTTTACTGTATCCTTTAAAACAGAATATTTTGTCTTGGTCATCAAGATTTCAATCTTTAAATCAACTTTTCCCGCACTCGTCATACTTTATATCACATACTCTATAACAACTATACTATATTTTATTCAATCATCCCAACTACTATCTCCTCTCTTTCCACCGCCTCCCTCTCTCTCCCGCGGGCCCAACCACTCTCCCTTCCTCCTCCCCCGATTTTTCTCCCCATCCAGCATTCTCTCGAAGCATCGCTCGGCTGCTTCGCTCGCCTGCCGCCGGAGGACGGCCGTCGGCTGCGCTCCCTCTCTCCTCGCTCCTCCGCCTCCCCACGCGCGCGCCGCCGCCGCTCCGCCTCCGCGCGACCACGCTCCCCGCCCACGCCCCTGGCGCCAGAGCTCGCCTGCGGCCGAAGGTCGAGGAGGCGGTGCGGGCGTGCGGCTCCCTCCTCCGGCCCAGCAGCGACGACCTCCTCCATGCGGCGGCGGCAGAGATCGAGCGACGGCGCGGCTCCCTCGACCTTGAGCGGCGGCGCGAGCAGGACGGGGCGACGGCGCTCGGCCTCTCCGCCGGCCGCCCTCCTCGATCTACGTGGCGGCGGCGGAGGCCTCGAGCCGCATGGAGGAGCGGCGACGGGAGCCGAGATGCGGGCTCGGCGAGGGCGGCGCGGCCGAGGAGAGGTCGCGGCAGCCGGATCGAGCTTGCGCCGGCTCGATGGCCGTCTCCCACCCCTCCTCTGCTTCCATGGCGCGAACAAGCCGTCCACCCTCTCCTCTGGCGCCGGTCCCCTTCTCCGAGCCGAGGGACTCTCCTCCCCTCCGAATCGCCGCAGGTCGGAAACGAGCAGGGCAGGCGTTGCAGGCAGGGAAGCGCTGCGCGGTGCGGGTTGGGGGCTCCTGAAAAAAAATGTTGGACAGAGTATGTTGACTAACATTTTATCTTTTCGGAAAATGTTGAGCCCGAGAAAAGTTGGACAACATTTTCAACAAATGTTGACCCTCAACTTTTTTTGACCGACGCTTTTGAAAAATGTTAGACCCCAACTTTTCTTCAACATTTCACTGAAAAATGTTTGCGATACGAAATGTTGACAAACATTTTATTTGTTGGAAAATGTTGAGCCCCAACATTTTCTCGAGAAATGTTGAGCCTCACTTTATTTTGCTAGCATTTTTGTAAAATGTTGCACTTTTACAAACAGTTTGAAATTGCACCTCAACATTTTCTGAAAAAAAAAAGTTGAGCTCAATGCTTTCTTCTCCGGCACCGGCGGCCAACGAGCTACGCGGCGGCGCTCAGCCGGCGAGCTGCTGCGGCGGCCGAAGAGACTAGCCCCAGCGCGCGGCGCGCGGCCGGGGGCACGGGCAGCGCTACGACCGGATGCGCGCGGTGCATCGGTCGGCGGCGGCGGCCACGTACAGGCTGGGATGGCGGCCATGGCGCAGTGGATGGCACGCACCTGAGCTCGGACGGGACGATGACGCACTCAGGAGGAAACGTGACCGTGACCTGGCTCTAGGGGCGGCGGAGGCGCCTCATCGGGGCACCGGGTCGGCGGCGGGCGAGCTCAGGCGGCGCCGGCCAGGCTTGCACGGCGTGTGGGGGGCTGGAAGGAGGCGGGAAGGGGCCGGAGGCGGCGGCGCCATGGCATGCAGTGTGGTAGCGAACATGCAGGGTTGGGTAGGAGAAGGATTAGGGTTAAGAAGTTGATCCAACGGTTTATGTTTATTGCACGAATCTCAAATAGTGAAAAGTGAGGAGAGAAAAAAATCTTTCGAAAGGAATATAGGATTTCCGGCGCGGGTTAAACAAGTTCGAAGCGTTATTTCGGCCCATCATCGTGTTTTGGCCCATCAATTGCGGAGCGTTATTTCGGCCCTGGTCACTCATTCGCCGTCCTCACCGCTTCATAACCACACCTTCACTCTGCGGTGGCTTTCATTCGGCTTGTATTCAGCCCATTAGCGATTTCGGCCCAAGAACATGACGCCCGAGAACAATTTTATTTCTTCTTTTGGCATGTGTTTCCCAATGTTTTCTTCTTCTTTTACACCTTCAAGTTAGGTCCTTTTGTCTTTTGTTTTCTTTTGTGATCTATTTTTATTTTATATTATATTCATTTCTCCTTTTCCTTTCTAGTTTTTATCATTAAATGCATGCATCTCTTCTATTCCATGTAGCAGTAAGGTTTTATTTTTTCCATTTCTTATTTTAGAAAATCTATGTGTTTTTCATTTATTGTTTTATTTTTTTCTTTAATATTGCATTTCGTTTGTTCTTTTTCCAATATCTATTCAATTTTTTTGTTCTCTCATTCATTGTTCTATTCTTTTTATTCAGTTCTCTTTACTTAATTTTCTATTATAAATTTTTGTGTAGTTTTTATTCTTCCTTTATATCCTACTGGCTACTGTTTTTTTACTTTTCTTTATCTTTCTTTCTTTTATTTCTATGCAACTAATCCATTCTTCATGTGTGTTTATTTTGTTGGCCTATAAAAAATAATTTATTCGTAATGCAAACATGCACTAGTGATGCCTAGAGACCTATGTGGTCTGCACCTCCATGCTCCTATAAGCTTATAAGGATAGTTGGTCATGCTACAAGCAACACCTGAAGTTTGTATATTTTTGTTCTGTGAATTTGTATAATTTGTTTGGCACATAAAATTATTTTGTTCGAGAAGGATTGTATAGTTTGTTCTAGCTACATATATATTTGTTTTATGAGTTTATATAATCTGTTTGATGCATACAATTATTTTTCTTCGATGATTTCATACAATTTCTTCTAGATATCCATACATTTGTTCTGTGAGTTTATATAATTTATTTGATGCATATACTTATTTTGTTCCATGAGTTTGTAGAATTTGTTCTAGGTGTATATGTATCCTACAAAATCTGACAAATTAATTCAAAATGATAATAAAATAATAAACCACTATTCCTTTTCGTTTTTTTCCTTCGACGCTGTCACTATTTTTTTATTATTGTTCATGTTCTTTCCTTCAACACCTTTTCTGTTTTTTTAGTCCGCTGCTGCTGTTCCTTTCGGTTTTTATTTACGGCTGACAATGATGCCAGGTAGAAAGACCGAAACAGGATTTTGTTTAAGGCTGACAATAGAGTAATGGACGTACATACTAGGAAGGATGGCGCGCTAAGGCCTCGCCCGTTCCAGATTATATTTGTAATGAATCACTGGCTGTTATTATGGGTGGCTTTGTTGTACTAATCACTCAGAACACGCTCGCATACATAAAAAGCTATAGGTGCATACTGAACGAAGTAAACTCTATGGATATATGGCCATTACATATGTCCAGTTTGAATCTCTCCCCCACCTTCAGTTTGAATCTCGATGGCTTCCCATGGCTTCCCGAGGCTGCTCTGGCCATTTCGCGGCGGGACCGATTGGATCCGGCGTGGATCTAGTGTGCCGTGGTGTTGCTGCAGCGGCTTGCAGACCAGTCGGCACGGCTGCTACTAGATCCCGTCGGGTTCTGGTGGCTAGCAGTGCCGGCTTCTACTTGGGCTGCAGGCCATGTCGATGGCGCGCGCGCTCCGTCTGCGGCAGCGCCCATCGTGGCGGCGTGCGTGTCCTGGCGGTGGCGGCCTTGGTGGAGCTGGCGGCCGGGCTTTGGCGGCGGCGGCCGGCCGGGGCATAAGGCACCGGATCTGGATCCGCCCTGCCAGCCTCCGGCATCTTCTCCCGGCGTGCCTTGGCTTCGACGATGAGTTGAGCAGCAACAGCTCCGACAACTTTTCGCCCTTCCATGACGAAGGTGGCCGACAGTGGATGGTGATTCTCGACGAGGCGGCAGTGGCGACAGCCGGTGGGCGATTGTGGTGGCACGTGACCCTAGGATGGACCCCTATGGTGGGTACTAGTGGATGCATGCACCGCTTGAACCATCGATATTGTTGATCTAGCTCTTGACAGATTTTTTGGGGCGAAAGCTCTACTCGATGTTGTATCGATCGACGACGGCGGTGGTAGTGTATCACTCCCCTTCCTGAAGGCGTCGTTGGAAGAATCGTGCCATCTTGTTCTCCAAGTAAAAATCTTTGAACCACCACGTTGGTTCAGGTGGTGGCAGCATATTGTCGTGGTTTCCCCCATGGGGGCGTCGCCATGGAGTTATAGAGCCTGTAGTGCCGTGATCAAGATCCGAATATTAGGGTAGTAATACTTCGTCATCGACTGTCTCTAAGTGGATGGAAGTGGTGAATATTGGTGCAGAGCGTGGATGATACAAGTTTGAAGCAAGACGAGGAAGAAGATCGAAGCTTAGTCTTTATTGTCTCACTTAGTCTTTAGCTTTCTTTCTTGTTTGTTTTTCTCTATGTGGAGAGTTAGAGTCTAAGTACTCCTTGTATTTTTGGCTGTATACATTTACTTTGTGTGACTGTAGTAGGCTAGATTGTATCCTTAAACTAAAAAAATTACATATGTCTAGTAAGCAGCAGTAGGAAATAGTTTCATCGGACAACCACTGGGTAGAATGATATTTTCATTATCGTCAGTCTGAATTTGGCCGCATTCTTGTTCATCACAATCACAAGCATAATAAAGTAGTAAGAGCAACACAATCACGTAGGCCTGGTTAGGTCCATAGAAGCCTAGCTCAGAGTAGGAAGATGAGCGACGATGGTAACCTTCTTGCATGGCTCTCCGCAAGCTCAAATGGCAACAAGGCAAATGTTCCCCGCCATGTCGAGCGTGGCTTGGTCAACATGTAGTATGCATCTAGGAAGGCCTCTTGCCACTGTCGCACTTGAGCTCGTGGGTGAAAGGACCAACACTAGGCCTAGAGGGGGGTGAATAGGCCCTGTTAAAAATTCTTGCAAATTCTCAGAAAAATATCAGGGGTCGGATGATCCGACGCTGTCTCGGATCTTCTGGGGGTCCATGAGATCCGACACAGTGCAGGATCTTCTGACCAAGAGAATGAAACTAAAACGTGATTCAAATTTAACTTAGCTTTGATGATTCCCTTTGAATACAAAGTTGCTAAATTAAGTAACTAACCCTCTGAATATGATCTACACAGTAGGATATCAACTTGCAAGTAGATCGTGTCAAATCATGCACAAGAAAATTATGAGCAACAATAAAAAATGGAGACACAAGATTTATCCCGAAGTTCACTCCACAAAGGAGCTACGTCTCCGTTAAGAAGCTCACAAAGAGCCGGGCTGTCACTAGCCCCTAGTCTCTCTCAACCAACCACAAAGTATGATTGAGTTACTTACTATTGCTTTCACAAAGAGAGGTGTGATACAAACGTTCCGGTGCTCAAACCACAAAGGAATGGGAGCTACCGGTGACGCCTAACCATCTAGGAGCAATGCTCCAAGAGTAACAAACGTGAATCAATCAACCAAGCTTGCTTGAGGAACTTCTTGAGATGAACAAGAGATGAACACACAAAGAACTCTTGCAACACCCTCCAAATCTTTCTCTCACTCACACCCTAGATGAATCCTTGCTAGAATCAAGCACTTAGGAGGAGTAGAGAGGTGACATGAATGCTTTTGGAGGCTGGTTGGTCGGGGAGGCAAGAGAGAATAAATGTTGGGGTGAAGGGGTATATATAGGTCACTCCAAAAATATGACTGTTGGAGTTCAAATCCATTTATCGGATCTTTCGACACTGTGTCGGATCTTCCGAGAAGGCAAAGAAAACTATACGAGATTTGAACTTTAACACTCAGAAAACAGTGGCCTAGGACATCCGACACAGGGTGGGATCTTCTTGACCCCCGTCGGAAGTCCTAACGAGAACTTCCGACATAACTCTCTAAATCTCTTGGATTTGGCACAGGTAGATTGGATCATCCTGCAGAGGGTCAGATCTTCTTGACCCCCCTCGGATCTTCTTGACCCCCCTCGGAAGTCCTAAGGAGAACTTCCGACAGAACTCATGAAAATCGCCTAGGGAGCTCGGATCTTCCGACATAGTGTCGGATCTTCCGACAAGGCGACAAGGAATGTTTTAGTGAGAAAACCCAAGTGTTTGTGTATGAAGTGTGTGACCCACAGGAAGTTTTTCATCTCTAGATATGTTCCTTGACAAGCCTAGTTGGTTAGAACACGTCCCCCCTTGATAGTACGGTGTTGCCTATACTCAAATTCAAACCGAAAATTAATTTAAATCTTTCAATAAGCTCAACCACCATACTTAATCGAATTGGGGACCTTCCTTTAACCTCTTGGCTTCTCTTTTGATTAATTTTTGTATATATCTCATTATGAAGCATTATATCCAAATTGTGATTGTCATCACCACCAAAGTCTTTTAGGATCCTAGATGCACTTTCAGTGGGAACTGATGAGGACCAGAGTGGCATGCTATATCGATGGTGGCCTGCTGGCCAGCAACCATGAAGAGAGAAGAGAGGAGAACTTGAGGGGAAAAACTATAGCCCATGGAGATAGGCGTTCCCAAAAATGGCAGCCGCGACACGTGAGGTCCTTGAGGCCTAGGAGGACGGTAGCTCCCTCCGGGGCAATGACATGACTTCTCATCAGAGCAGGGGCTCGAGCGAAGGATAGAGTAAGTGAGTTGACATGTTAGTAGGTGAGAGATTGGGTGAAATGTGAGATGTTTGTGTCATGTCCTCGATTTCATGTGGAGGCAAGGATAGTTACTATTAAATATGCACCGACCAATTAACCACATCTGCGTGAAGTGAGACCAATAGAGAGTATAATAATATAATGTACGCGAGTTGTAAAAGTTGCAATATTAAATTTGTGATGAGTTGGAGAAGAGAGAAGAAAAATAGTCTATTAGCTTACAACCAACTTACATGCACAAGTTTTAGAAAATTTTATAGAGAGTAAGGTGGACCAAGTATTAATAATTTTGTCTGTATCTATCATAGTATATAAGTATATTATTAGTTAGCTATATGTGATGTGATAAAAAAATATGCAATACACTACCTCCTATATTATTAATCATGCGCAAAGGTTGTATTATTTATCATGCTCTAAGAGGCCACAATGATGTGTGAGAGGTGGCACGATTTCATTTGTACACAATGATGTGTGAGAGGTGGCACGATTTCACTTGTACACAAAATGATTGATGTGTGAGAGGTGACACGATTTCACTTGCTAATTGGACAAAATAATAACACGTTGCGAGCTATGGCTTGCAGGCAACACCGATCGTCGGATTAACGGCAGCAAGCACATGGCGTGCGACGTGCACGCGAGGCCTGGATGGCCTCACTTTCTCCCCGCGATATAACTACACATATATGCCTCTTTAAGAGTAAGGGTAGCTTTCTCGATCCTCCTAAAACCATAATCCAACAGGAAAAAGACTGATTGGGGCCGGGCAAGCTTGAGATGTTTATATACGGGAGGACAACCTGGATTTTGGTGTATCCGTGGATGTCTGCATAAGAATAGCAACTAAAAATTGTTTAGTTTTGGAAAGCTAAACAATTTAGTTAAAGGATTTGCAAAGTTAGATGATTTGAAAAATGTTTCAAACTAAGGTTGACTCTCTGACTAGGCATTTAAATCCATTGAGTTTTCATGCAATTCGTTCTAAATTGCAAATGCAACAACAAAAATAAATTTATAAAGATTGCGTACAACATGACAACGCGAGGACGCTCTGGCGAACCCTGGATTTTCAAACAAAATTGTTCCCACATAGTCCGGATCGAGCGATCCTGATGGAAACAGACAACAAATAATGCAACATACAACATGGAAAGCTTGCAATGTGTAGGAAAGAATCGTTAGAAGCCCCCCCCCCCCCCCCCCCCCCCAATTTTTAGAGGAAGAAGGAAGAAGAAGAAGGAAAGGAAAAGATACCCCCTAACTTCCAATTCTAAATTCGCCACCCAACCACACCTTCTATAGATGTCGTGATTCACGAGCGAGCTGGGGTGCTTGTGTGCCAGTAGCCGAGCACTTATTATTCTCTGGCATATGGAGCGAGTTGAAATGCTCATCCCCATTTTTAGCCTTATATCACGTCCTCCCTGTGAGACAAACAAACCAACGGGCCAGCTCAGGTCCAGCCATAGCCCATGACCTGTACCATCTTTTGGCTCATCAGGCCATACACGCCGGCTCAAAATGTCCCGCTTCGTTTAAGTCATTTGATGTGGTTCTAACTGTGCCACTTATAATAAGGCCCTCAAATATGTCGTGGACTTGCAGAGCCGGCTCATTTAAGTAACTGCGTCGATGCATAACAGAACCGGTTAGAATTTATTCTAACCGGTTATATTAATAGTTGGTACCTATATTAATAGTGGCATGTATATTAGCATATACTAAGCTGTTATATTTGACGCTGGCACGTGTCCATTTCATCTTGCAGAAGAAGTTGATAGTGTGGCCCCTTCTCGGTCCTATTTATGGGTGCTTTGTTGCCCTCATCCCTTGCAGATGATGTTCTTTTTTCTGACCATTTTCATTGCAAGGAAGCCAAGAGGTGGTTCTGGTGGTCTATTGTGTCTTTTCTCGATCCCTTTTTTTTAGTTAGATTATGATGTTGTGCTTTCGATGAAATCGATCTAATCTGGGTATGGATGACGATCTAGCAAGAGAGGTTGTAATGGTGGATGAAACGACGCGGGCGGCCATGGAGAAGCGGATAAGGAGTGTCTTCCCTAGAGGGTGCCCACTGTCACTTCGCTGCGAGAGGATCTCAAAAAGAGTGATCATACAGCTTGGGGTTAACCCCACATTTTAGATCTCACCAACGACGCCACAATCCATTCATCACTACCAGCTTTATCGTCAAGCATGTACTCTACCATTACCACTGCAGGATAGCAATGGAGGACGATGATTTCGTCCACACCTTCTATGTTATGAAGCGGAAGACGTGGAGAGGTTCCATGGTCGTACTTGAAAATGAAGGGGGCAGGTAGTGAGCTTCAACTGCGTCATGAAATTCCAGGTTAAAGAGAATCGGCTTGACGCCAGACAACCGCCTCAACTCTAGTTGCCTCGCCCTCTCCTCAGGCTAGATCTATAGGGCTATGTGTTGTGAACAAAATCTAAAACGTAGTCGCGTGTTAATCTATAGTGTACTGTGAACAACTTATGTTTTAATTATTCGCATATTAATCTAAACTTATGCTTCATATTTATTTATTTTATAATTTGTGGACTCATTCTAAGTGGTCCACAAAATGTTGCTTAGGATGATGGCCAAGACACAATAGTTTCCTCGGAAGATAGAGCGGTTTGTATTCAGCGCCTATATGCACACATGATTCATACTCTAATCGTGACAATCTTCCCCTACAAGCACGGAGGATGATAAAAGTATCTGCATCCATCTTCCTTTCATCCATATGATTTTAGCGCTTTGATCTCTCTAATCTAGATCGATGTGTGTATGTGATGTGCACAGGGAGCCATGGAAGGGGCGGGACCAAGCAATGTGCATGCCTCCGGTGGCCAAGACAACTACTTTGCACCCATTGAGGACATGTGGGTATCGACCCGCGTGCTCGCGCAACTTGGCATTAGCCATGGGGACCAAACAGAAGTTCTGGCAGCATTCGTGCAGAAGGAGCAGCACGATCCCTTTGTGACCGCAAGCGCGTGCGTAGCCGACAAGTTGGGCTACTTCAACCAGGATAGCCAAAGACAACGAGCCTCATAGAACGAAGATCTTCGTCTTCTACATCAAGGTCGATTCCCCATAAGACATCGACAAACTCTATAGCTGAACTTGTCTCAGTTGTGATGTTTAACCTAGCTATGTGACATTTAAGGTGTCAGTAGTTATTGTGATGAACTTCTAGCTACTATTGCCATGTTATGTTAAGTATGTTAATTGTTAATGCTATGTGATGTTGATTATCGATATGTTCATGTTTCGTTCCATTGAATGTGCAGATGTTGTTCATGTTCTTGCCAAATGACGATTTGAATATGTTATTATTATGAAACTTCTAGCACGTACACGTGCTCATTCCATTGAATGTGCAGATGTTGTTTGTGCAATTCGTTCATAACAATGCTGCATTACTCGTGGATTCGATGGCGAATACCGAATTCTTTTAGCTGCCTTGACAGCATTTTAAGCGGTGCTAACAAAACTGGTAGCAATAGGTTAACAAAGTGACATAATTAACAACTGATTAGTATGGGTTTTGCTGCGGTACACCCAAGTAACTGTGAACCATCCATTTAAATAGATCTAGATGGTTATTACCTCTTAGGAGGTAATAGAAGAAATATATATTTTTATTTTTTAAAATAGAAAAATAGGTAAATATTTTTTGTCTAACTATTTTTCGTGATACCATTACATCATGCAACGTGACATGATAATATTTTGTTATTTGTTACCTTTTTGGCTGTTCGGTGTGGACTAATTAAGATTTGAGGTGTACTTGTTTCATCAACTCACATGTATATATGCTGCGTATGATCGTTGTCACGAGTACGCAAATGTGCACGTACTCTACCGAGTCTTTGTGCACGTATAGCTAGCCATACAGGGATGTCATCAGTAATTGCCGTGTCGCGTGGATTTGTGTTTCCACTGTGTTAGATCTCAGCTACCTGCTCTTAAGAATACACTTTGGACGAACATATATGTACACGGTACACCTGCATTAGCTTGTCAAGTTCCTTATTATGCCTAGGCTTTAGCTTGTGTCACCTG
This sequence comes from Urochloa ruziziensis, assembly GCA_015476505.1. NCBI lineage: Eukaryota > Viridiplantae > Streptophyta > Magnoliopsida > Poales > Poaceae > Urochloa > Urochloa ruziziensis. The sequence goes on along the minus strand of CM027122.1, from coordinate 16,289,026 downwards.
AAATTCTCAAACAAAATTCAGGTGCGTGTGGTGATGTCAAACGGATAAAGGAGGGGGTAACCGCGTAGCCACGATTTTCTCCGTCCATGCATGATTAGCGAGACAAGTTTCTTTTTTCTCCCCTATTTTCTTAATTATCTTAATGTTTCATATACCAAAAAAATTGATGGTTGTAATTGATTTGAACTCTTACCTCATAGGAGGTAAGTGGTGTACTGTAGCAAGGCCCGATTAGTATACAAACTCAAACGTTATGGTGCAGAATAAACCGGTTCATTTAGGGAAACCAAACGAACTAGTGGAGATAAAGCCGCTTCAAATATCAGACTAATCTAATGCGTAGGATGCTGGTTAGGATAATCAATCATTCGAAGCGGTTATGATCCCCTCATTTGCATCGTGTAAAGGAATGTTAGAGTGTGCAACAGATTTTGGCCCGACCCGCTATACCCACGAGCTAGCGTCCCACCAGGCCTAGGTCCACCGAAACCCATAAACTCAACCCAAAAGACTAGTTCAGTGAGTAAGGGTTGTCCCACCTTATCTGTTTTTCTCCACCATCAATTTCTGATGTTAGACTAAACTTAATAATCTCACTCGTCACACATTGGGCCCAACACTTCCATCACATACAACCCATGTGATTTTTTAGAAGGTTATCCTAGGCCCCGAGTCCAATTCTCCAGTCACAACCATCCGTGTGACCCTCCGAAGACGTTCGCTGGCGCCAACGCGGACAAGGGTTACCGTCACTGCACTGGTGAATTTAAAAAATCCGCCTCCCATGATCTTCCCGCAAAATGCATAGTGAATCATCTCAAAGAGAAGAAGAAAAAAAACGTAGTACAATGCTCTCTATCTTTAACGCTATTGCAATATAAATATATAATTATCCAACAGGCCAAAAGTGTAGTCTGGCGTTCAAACATGAAAGGAAAAGCGAAAAATGGATCCGTCCCGTTCAACGCTCCATCCGCGCAGCTCAAACTCAGCAGAAGAACATGGAAGACCTGACGCTCTCATGCAGCCGTGGCAGCTTGTCGTTGTCGAACCCGAACTGTCTGACCTGCGCCGCCGCCAAGTGCGCGTAGTACACTGGAGCAACTGCAACGGAAAAGAAAAAAGAGGGTAACTGCTCTGACATTTATTCAGGAACAGTGAAGTAAAATGGAGTTGGCTTACCAACTGATATGGCTGAGGTGCTCTTCTGATACCTGAAATGTTCGCAGCATTTGCTAAGTCAGATCAGAGGAATGCAAGATGCTTTTTTTTTTTTTTGTTTTTTGGATTACATGCAGTGTCTGTGTGCATACACATAGGAGAGGGAGTGCACGAGCTCCTGCAGGTCATCAGGACGGAAGCCGATCTCATCATGCAACACTTGGTAATGTGTTGGCCTAGTTGTCCCCTGAAAACAACACAAGCACGTTCGCTACATCAGGTCCAAAGAAAGAAAAATGAAACCATTAAAACAACAAGCAGCATATGAAGCATTGTCAAAGAAAACAATATTCCACGAGGATAGGGAACACACTTACAATCATGCCGGCATGTGCACACATGTAGAAATCGTAGTTCCTGGGATGGCAGACTCCCGTGTCCACAACAGTACCTGCACGGTTAGAGGTTTGGGTAGGATGAAATTATGAAGACTAATCTTTACTGTAGAGTATCCTAACTTAAAAATCAAGGTTTACCAGCAGGAACATTAGTCACATTGTCATCTCTCGGGCCAGGCCCGTCCCAGGGCACGTGCGAGACGTGCGACCGAACAGGGCCCCCACCTGCGAGGGCCCCCAAATTAGGCTTAGGTTTCAATATATACTTGTTTGATTGGCCTTTGTTTTCATTAACTGCAGCGAAGTTTCACCCCTACGTGAATTGGCTTGTAGTCCAATGGTAGGACGGTTCAGTGGGTCGCTACCCACCAGGGTTCAAATCCTGGTGCTCGCACCTTTTCCTGGATTTATTTCAGGATTTAACCGACGCTATTCTTTTAGGGGTAAGCGACGTGCCCGTCGATAGCGAGGCGCCAATGGTGACTTCGTCAATCTCGAGTATCAGCCGGCTCAGTCTCTCGGAGGTGCTCATAGGGGTAGGGTTACGTGCGTGTGTTCATAGGGTTGAGTGTGCGTGCGTTTGTGAGCGTATGCGTCTGTACTGTGTTTCGAAAAAAAAGTTTCACACCTACGATCACCGTTTTGCTTCGTTACACGTTAGCGAGACAGAGGTCTACCGGTGTCGCGCCTTGCGGCCTTGCTTTGAAGGCGCCTCTTGGCCCTTGCAGGCACCAGGCAGCGAGGCAGGCAAACCGATGGCGCGCATACTGTCATGTCACACACCGCTTGCACGGCAGCGCCCACATTCCGCCAAGTTCATGTGCACGAGTGCATCCACGCCAAAAGACAGTACTCCAATGCATCCTTAAATTTTGTTGTTTTCATCTCTACGTGCGTGCATTTGCAAAATGCGAACTATGGTAATTTAGTTAATTTAGAAATTTATGTGTATACGCATTCGTTTAGGTTTTGAACAGGGCCCCCAAATATCCCGGGACGGCCCTGCTCGGGCCTTTGGCCTCGAAAAACCTTGTGTGATGGTTCTTCTGTGCAACAATCACAGTGAACTTGGGGAACCAGGTACCATCAAGAAACTTGCATGCCTACATCAAACCGAAAGAGCATACATAATTTTCAAAAGATGATGTCCATGCAATAGAAGCACAAGACATAAGAGTAACTAAAGGGCGCTTTTACCTCAATGATCTGTGCCAGCTCGATGTTCAGAACCTGATTAAACTGACCCTCACCAACTCCATCCCTAAAACAGAATTCATGTTTCATTTTCATAAATGGATAGAAGAAGCATTTCTTCTGCTTAGAGTACCAAATCGCTACAGATATTTGCAGATGTTACTTGCAGAGGGATTCTAACCTGAAAATGATGATTTGTTTTGGTTTTTCCCCATTAGTGCTGCTGTAGAAGTCCAATAGTAGCTCCCTGAAACAATAAAATTACCCGTTCCAATGAGCAGAAGAAACAATTACCAATTCCAATTATGAACAATTACATGTAGATATACCCAAAATTTGCAAGGTGAATGGAAGCAAAAAATGATAAAAGCAATTATCTTCACCTTATGAGGCCATTATCAACATCACCCTCTGGCTTGAACAAGGAATCAATCATCTCTAGCCTGGATGCCTGAGTGCACACAGAAGCTCTGTATCTTGAAATCAGAGGCCACCCTCGCGAACTAACAACCTAATTGGCAGACAAATATTATGTTATAAACTGATAAATGATGGGTTACAAGGATCCTATTGTTTCATAGGCAAAAGTATGTCACTTACAGCAGCAACAGATGGTGCATCGGACTTTTCAGGACCGTGGGAAACATCCATACCAAATATTATGGTTGAATTTCTAGACACGAGGGGAATGGCATGGTTTCTTTCGATTTGCAGTTGTGAATTCAATCCACCAAGCTGATTGACAAAATGACAAATGAGAATAGAAAAAAAAAACATGTTTAAAATGATTGCCATCTAAAAAAACACAAAACGTTGCGTGATATTAAAGATTGCAAACCTTGGCATTTATCTTTAACAGGACATTTGTGAGGTACTGATCATCAAGTTTGGTACGCCCATGCTCAGGCGCCAAACATTGTGTAACAACGCCTCTTTTCACAAGACATTCTCGCTTCCATGGCCCTAGCAAGATTGACAACAGTTTGCAGTGCATATAAGGGTATAATAAGTTTATCTGCAAGCCTAAAATTAGCTTGATTAAAGAAAGGGCGAGCTAGTGCAGCAAACCATAAATGTCACAGTTCTTTCTGACTGGAAGAACACATAAGAGAAAAGTTGGATTCCCAGGAAGCTTCTGGAGAACTTGCTTCATCATATTATCCACCCTGTTCTTTGGTGTCCCTGGAAGCCCCCTCATTTGATGACTCTCCTCAAATATTGTATGAGGAGGTTCGATTTTCTGCAAATTAAACAGTTTAAATGTAGTCAAAGACTTCTTAAATGTCTACAATATCATGTATAAACATGGACCTACAATTCCCTTGGTTTCACCACAGCGAATAAGGCGCTGAACAAGATCCTCCATATTCCATCGCGTTGAAAAATTAACAGCAGCCCATCTATTCACTTCCTTGGGCTCAATGAGCTTCTGAAGAGAATAGAATAGAGAAAATGATATAAGCAACAGAAATCTATATTGAATAATGAGCATGCATCAGAACAACAACCTGATTAGAACCCTAACCTTGTTGTTGAAGTTCCACCTCCCATTTCGTGCAATAATATCTTGATTGTGTCCAGCTTTCAACTAGCACACATAAAATTTAATAAGATGCAATATTTGCATCATATCATCATTATATAAAAGCATATGTCCAAAAATAATGCCGGAGCAAATTTAACCAACCATGGGAGCTTGAAGGATTCTACCATCAACTTGAGCAAACTCTGGAGCTATCAAAATGCCACACCGCTTCAGCACGTCATCAGAATTGTAGTTACTACATTTCAAAGCCTGCATTGATGGTAAAAGTTCAAAGTTTGATCATACAAGGCTATTGCAGTGAGTTGATTAAATGTTTAACTCTCTAAACTCACAGAAGATAAATCTGACTTCCTCTTGCTAGGATTCTTCCGGGATTTCTCAACCAGCGAGGACCGCTGTAGTACAGTAAGAGCATTCCTGTACCTTTGCAGTGAAACCAGATTGCAAAGCTACAAAAATATTATCAATGACATGAGCACATTAAGCTCTCAGTTAAACAATGACAAAAGGAAGAACAATACCCACATACCTCTATTGGTAGATAATTCGGGCGCTTTAGTTTTCCCACATTCAAACAGGGAAGGTGTGCAGAATCTTTTGGTTCTATATGCCAATGCTGCTTGAAGTAATCATAGACTGTTACTTCCACCGTGTCAGAGCCATTGCCATTTCTTTTCTTCCATATGAACCTAAATCAAGAAACACATGAAACGAAATCTAGTTGCCTTTTCTGCAAAACCATTAAAACTAAAAATATCCTAGTCTCACGTCTGTTCATAGCAAGACTTTTCACTCAAACCGAAAATTTTAAATTCAGCATTTGAGTGGGTGGTTTTGATCCTCAAGCTCTTCAATACATCTGTTGCCTGAAAAGTTGTCAAGAATGGACAACATTAGAGCATCGAAGTAATCTGGTAGGATGATAATTTTGTAGGACTAGCAATAGTAATGTAAAAAAATTAGCAACATCATTGTTGTAACTTACTTTGCCCCAGTCAATTCTACGAATGTCCTTGATATCCTGGTTGGATAGGAGAAAATCAATGACAGGCCCTGGTCTCACAATTGTCGTTGTAGACACATCTGTAGCGTCAATATCACGGGCATATGCTTTATAACTTTGTCATGGCACAACTTTAACATCAAGCGAAATTAGGCCTCTAATGATAAACATACCAACATTTAGTGAGAGACCACTTTGAGTAACTCGAAAGCTGGAATGATATCCTTGCAAACCCTTAATTCCACCATGCAAGTCAAATGAATTGGAAAGGCTGTTGTGGAAAAAGGATTGCCGAACCAGGAGGAAGCCCCTAAAGTGTCAAAAAAAAGTAAAATAGGTGAAACAAGAATTATTTCCTCACAATGTTATTTTATATGGTATCGATACAAATAAATGGAGTGACATAAAAAATCTAACTGGATCACTAGTTCTTGAAAGTAAATATTGCTTACTTCTTCGCGGAGTTTTGCCTCAGTATGATGTCGAGAACTCGGATAGCTTCATCATGGTTCTCTGATTCCTGACCTCTAAGGACTCGGGCAATGGCATCCATCGGAACCGTTCCCCTCAAGGACAACTCCACTTTGAAGATTTGTACCTGGAACGGCCGTTTCATCCTTTTCATATCACTGCCCCCGGGACTTCTATTTTCTCCAGAGGTCCTACTTGTTGCAACCCTGAAATTGTGAGAAGTTGCACAGCTAAGAACAGCAGCACAAGATTATAAGCAACAAGAGAAACATGTAACATGGGTGAATTGGTCACTTTGCAGATGAAGCGTCCTCCAGTACTACAGTGTACACATCCCTGTCATGCTGCAGGGCACCAATCGTGTATAGGATCTTGTCACCATCATAAGCAAAGCTCACATTTGTGAAATCAGAGGCATAGATCTCCTGCAATTTGTCAATCACTTTTCTACTTATGCCTAATCCACCAACAGGTTTGTCGTCCTCATCCTTAAGATTGACCTGCATGTGACAAAACATGGCAGCGTGGACTTATTTGAGGAAATTCAAGAAACGAAAAGATCACAAACTGGATTGCTATGAAGTACATACTTCGTAGTGGTAGAAGATGACACCATCACTGCGAACTGAAACTTTGAAGTGGTTTGCAAGAAGCCTTATTTTCTTCCCTTTTGTGCCATATTCATCAGGCCTAGCAATTGGGAATCTCTGAGAAATTTGCAACTTGCTCGGGTCACCTTTACTAACGGTGGATTCCATCTAAGAAAAGATATTTCTGGGGAAAGAGCACAGCAAAATAGTAGCAAAATTAAATTATATGATGAATTGATGATCAATATTGCACACACACAAAATGGAAGTACCATCTTAAGAGGCAGCTTATCCACCATATAAATTACTTTCACAAGGCAACTGAGAAATTCTCAGAACACCATCAGCTCATCTCTTCGGCAAAAGCCAAATTCAAGCGAGTTTTTCTATTAGGATTTCCATATGTGCAATCTACATCTATAGAAAACATGCCTACACATACGCACCACATTTGCAGGGAGAGAGATCTAGTACTGGAGAAAAATGCAATTAAAAAAGAAAACGAGAACATGCATATCAGGATACAGCACCCGCAAAAAACCTATTCATTCACAAAATACTTCTTATATCCCCAAAAGAAAAAGGGAAAAAATAAATGCATATATGGTAGATGCGCCCATGTGTACGCCTGCTAAACAAGAAATGGGGAAAGAAACTCCAGCACATCCAGGAGATGCATGATCTGCGCTGCGCCGTTGGGAAGACATCTAATCTAAGGCACTGCTGCTTATTAAAGCAAGATGGGAGCACGACGTTCGCAAGAGAAATGGAGAATTGAGAAGATGATGAAGAAGGCAAAGGCTTACTCTTGTACGCCTCGTCGACGCCGGCCGGCGCGTCGCGGCTCTCGTTCTTCTTCAGTTCAGTCTTCCTAGCAAAGGGGGGAAAAGCCCTCGTCCTCCCTACCTATATAGGCAGGCAGGCAAGCCAAAATCCCCATCGGCCCAGCTTGTTGACCGGTGATCTTCTTCGCCCAGCTAGAAGCCCCAGACCCTTGGCCTGACGCCCGTTACCTCTGGCGTCGCCATACGCTTATTTAAGAGTAATCTTAAGTAATAAATGTAAATTAATAATAAATCTAATTATAGAATTCGTATGTAAATTATGAGACGAATCTAACGAGGTTAATCAATACATAATTAACGGATGGTTACTGTAGCATCATTATTACAAATCACGGATAAGTTCATTAGTTTTTTTCTCGAGCAAAGCACGTAGGCTTCCCCTTTCTCACCAAGAAAATTTCAGTGGTAGAGTGTAACGTCGCGCCTCTCCGAGGCCGGGCCCGCTTACACCTGGCAGCTTTTTAGGACCTCTAAAATTCCTTTACAGACCAACACATGTCTTTAGCATCACTGTTGCAAATCAGGAATTAAGTAAGATCATTAGATTTTTTTCCCCCTCAAGCAAAGCACACAAGCTTCCATTTTCTCACCAAGAAAGTTCTAGTGGTAGAGTGTAAGGTCCCGCCTCCCTGAGGCCGGACCCGCTTACACTTGACAGCTCTATAAAACCTTTATAATTTCCTTGCAGACCAACACACGTCTTTTCTGCGTACTTTGTTCTCATTCGTGTGCATCCAGGGATGACTTCCCGGTCAGTCACCCGTCATGTTCATTGCTCCAGGCCAAGCACGCTTAACCCCGAAGTTCTTTCGAGATATGCTTTTCAAAAAGAAGTTATAACTTGTTGATACGAGTACTCTATCAATCATATTAAGCCCTGAGCTAACACAAAGCATGGAGCACCCTATCGACACGTGCTACCGCCGGGAGTCCATCTCGGCCTGAACAAGGCCACACGCGTGGCGTACATACAGACCCTGGTTGCGTGCAGCCCTGCACAGAAAGAGCTCCGGCGACCCGGCTCCCGGAGTGTTCTCCTTCGGTATCGACCCGAAGTCCCGAACGGGACTAGCCAGTGCTTCATACTCCCTCCGTCAGGATAGTACAGTAGGCCGGAAGAAAAAAGGGCTGTGCAGCATGTGCTGCATGCATCATGGACGGAAGAAGTTCCTCAGTTTAACAGCGTGTGACGGAGAATACGTGGAAGGCAGAATTAAGAGGTGGAACCCAAGCGGCTTTTTTTTATAAAGGCTTTCTTGGTCTTTTGCATTTTTTTGAGTTGCGCCTACTATCCTGAGACAGAAGGAGAGGAAGGAGAGTATACGGAAACAGTACTCCGTACCGTGTACTGGTGGGCACAATATTTGAAACCCTAACTGGATCTGATATTATATACACGAACTAATATCCCCGATTATTATTTCGGATATAAAGTCAAGAAATCTGAATACAATTCGAAAAAATCTATTATTAATCTTTGGTACTTGAATTTTCAATTTACTCCAACTTTACTAAAAAGGGCCAATCGACCGGCACAGTGCTCGCCATCGAACGCTGGTGTCGTATAATTGATGTATCTTGCTAACCATAACGCCGACGGTGTAAAATCACTAGCATGTGTACGAAACACCGACACGTGAACAAGTTAGGTTTGGGATTTATTTGGATTTCGTTCCATTGTATTCAAATTCAAGAACAAATGTTTAAATATACAAACAACAACAGCAGCAGCAACATGGCCTTTTGTCCCAAACAAGTCAGGATAGGCTAGACATAAAACCTAAAAGAAATCAGAATAAAAAAGATAAAAAAGGGCACAAGATCAACTGAGAGGAAACAAAAGAAAAAACAAAGATCACGGTTCAGCCACGTTGATCGCTGGAACCGTGGTCTTTGTTTCTTCTTTTGTTTAGAGCACCTCCAAGAGTCATTCTAAAACTCACTCTCTAAATAATTATTTACAGAGTCATTTGCATAAAAATCGTTTTTTATGTCTTCATGTATTCCAATAGCTTTTCTATATCGTGCATGCACTCTAAATGGCTATTCTCTTTTTTATATTTGGCTAGCGAGAAATCCGGAATAAAGAGTGACTATGTTTGAATAACCAAATAGAGAGGCTGTTGGAAGGTACATTTTTAGTCAAAATCTCTAAAACAAGCCATTGAAAATGATTTAAAGAGCCGCTTGAAGTACTCTCACCTTAAATATTATCTTTGGTCTTGTGCCGTTTAAATATATGTAGTTGTATAAGATGGAAATGTATTCCTTAATCTTAAATCTAACTAGGGCCAAAACCCACCTAAACCCCATCACCCCCCGGCTGTGCCGAATTGGACCTAGCCGAACTCAACCCATCATCTCACAATTCGGAACCGATCTTCCTAGCAAGCAAGGAGGCCTGCTCAATTGCTCTGGATGTGAATTGTGGTGATCCAAAATTCTTTTCCCCCCGCTCGGCTCGCCCCCCGCGCGGGGCGACCGGGCGTCCAACCCTAGCCGCCGCCGCCGCCACCTTCTCCCCTCCCTCCGGCGGGCTCAAGCGGGCGCGGCCGCGGAGCAGCTGGAGGTCCTCGCCGGCGGGAGGCCAGGCCCAAGGCGGCGAGGCCCGGAGGCCGCTGATCCGGCGCGGCCCTGCCCGGATCTGGCGTCCGCGCGGCCAGGAGGGCGCGCGCGGAGGTGCTGCTGGCCGGGGCCGGTGACGTCAGCGGCGGCGCGGCTGGCGACGGCCGGCGGCGGCGACGACGACGACGTACCTCCGGGGGCCGGACCCCTCTGCAAGCTCCGGTACTTCTACGCAATCGGCGATGACGCCATGGTGGCGTGGTCGGGGGTGGTCTGAGCGGAGACCACGCTGCGGCGTGCCTTGCGGCACCTTGGTGGCGCTGCAGGCCACGACGACCACTCCCTCGATTGCGAAGGCTGGTGAGTGCGGAGTGGTGGCCGGCATAGCGCGGGGGGCGCTGAGCGGTCGCACCGAGGGCAGCAGGTTGTGGTTGGGTGGAGGCTAGGAAGCATGGGAGCTTGGCGGCAAGTAGGATGGATCTCCTGGCGAAAGCCATGCCCGGCTTGATCCGGGTCGACAACGGCGGCGTTTGCGAACGTCGTTTCCTCCTTGGAGGCGTTGTCTTGGAGTGTCCATCCTACTTGGCGGGCTCTATGGGTGAAAACCGTGCCACGGTCTTGTGGGCGTACGACGACGGCGCGGTGGCGTCGTTCTCCTTCTTGAAGGCGTCGTTTTGGATTCCGCATCGATCTCTTCATCTTGTGTGCAGCTAATCTACGAAGACGACGATCATCTTCGAATCTGGTGGCGGCGGGTTCGTGTCGGAAAGAGAGGATATTCTTCTATCTTGCCCCTCTTTCCATGCACTCCTTCCTTATGCCAGAGACAAAGTGTCGACGCTCGGAGTGGTGTGCTACGGCTCGATGATTTTGCTCGACTTGCCTGTAGCTTCCATGTGGTCGGGCGACGGTCGGTCACGCATAGCGTCGGCCGTTTCGGTGTCCGGACTTCTTCCTTGCCAGGGGGTTGGGGTGGTGCTGTTCCTGGGGTGAGACCTTACGGGTGGTGCCTCGTGTCGGCGACCCAATCCGACCGAGCGGAGATGTCTCGAGGTCCGTGTCGAAGCCCCAATCCGACCGGACAGAGTGTTGCGGTGTCGATGGCCCAATCCGACCCGCCAGTCGTTAGCTCTTTTTCTTAGCTTTCTTTGTTTTTCCTGACTATGGTCTCCTAGGATCGTAGTCTTGTATTTTTCTGCTATATCAATGAAACACACATCGTGTGCCGTTCGTTCAAGAATTGTGGTGATCTGTGTGACCCGATGGGATGGATGATGGTGGTGGCTCCTTGACTCCTAGCCTGTGCCCTACGAAATGGTCCGCACGGAAGGGCGTGGCGCGTTCAGCGCCCACGCGCCGCGGTACCCGGTACCCCGTCGACCGCTTGATCCCGACCCAAGTCCACGTCACCGCGCCACTGCTCCACGCCACCGCGCAAAGAAAGGCCCGCGACCAAGTCCGCCGCCTCTCTGCGCGTGGCAGTCCCCTTCTCCCCCAAAAGCCATGGCCCCCGCCACCTGCTGCTAGTCCCAGACACGCACGCCGCAGCAGCAAGCAGCACGAGGCCCATGGCGGCATCGGCGCTGCCCTTCTCCCTGCGGCAGCCCTTCTCCTCGCCGTGCTTCCTCCTCTGCTTCCTCCTCGGCTTCGTCGGCGGCTTCTTCCCCTTCGCGCACCGCCACCTCCACCACCTCGACGACCTCCGTCACCTCCCGCTCCAGGACGGCGCCCCTCCGGCCCTCCCTCCCCCGCCACCGCCGCAGCCGGAGCAGCAGCGGGAGCCGCCGACCCTGATCGTCGTGACGCCGACCCGGCCGCGCCCGCTGCAGGCGTACCACCTGCACCGCCTGGCCCACACGCTCCGCCTCGCCCCGCAGCCGCTCCTCTGGCTCGTCGTCGAGCGCGGCGCCGCCACGCGCGAGACCGCTGCCCTCCTCCGCGGATGCGGGGTCATGTACCGCCACCTCGCCTCCTCCTCTCCCGAGGCACGCCGCCGGGGTCCCGGGCGCCCGGCGGTGGCGGAGCGCGGCGGCGGCCTGCGCCAACAGAGGAACGCCGCGCTCGACCACATCGAGGAGCACCGCATCCGCGGAGTCGTCTACTTCGCCGACGAGGACAACGTCTACTCCCTTGACCTCTTCCAACAGCTTCGAAGCATCAGGTGAATTGACCCTTTACATCGCAATCATCTTGATTTGGATGCTATAATTCTCGAATACATTGCCGATTCTATATTCCTATCTGAAATTACAGTCAATTTGGTTTATTAGTTTATGCATACAGTAGTTCCTATTATTCCAAATGCAAAACTCAATAGAGTGAATCGGTGAACAACAATGCTGTGATGTTCAGGAGTTTCGGCACCTGGCCGGTCGCAATGTTGGGGGTGGGGAAGAGCAAGACGCTACTGGAAGGCCCGGTCTGTGACGATGGCAGAGTGGTTGGATGGCACACGAACGCGAGGAACAGTAGGTCGCGAAGGTTCCATGTGAACAGGTCGGGATTTGCTTTCAATAGCAGTATGCTCTGGGATGCCGACAAGAGGGCGCACCAGGCGTGGAACTACATCCGGCTGTTGGACACGGTCAGAGAGGGCTTTCAGGTAACCTGCTTTGGTTCATGTCCCTGTCTGAGAATTTTCGTAGTGTTATCTGAAACTCTCCATGCTGCTTATAGAATAACCGGGTCAATTTGGTGACCCGAGCTGCCGACTGCGGTCGGCAATTGTTGTTGTCTGCTTAGGGTACTGCATTCCAAAACAAGGCCCTTATCGAGTTGATCATAGCCTGTATTCCCTGAGATTTGTTGTGTACTACTACGGAATTGATTCAACTCCTAGAGTATCCTTTAAGTCAGTCTGTTTGTTAGGAGCTATTACTTCTCAACAGAACCAGTGTCCGGCCTCATTTCCACATATTTTAACCACTTGATGCCTCTTCATCTCATGCCTCAGCAACAATTTAGAGTGAATTTGCACAGCATTCGATTGCATTTCCCTATTGTATTTCGTTATAGGGAGATGGAACTGACCAATGTCATAATTCTTCAATCAACCTAGGAAAATATAGGGAGCCTTTTTACTAGTTCTGGATATGGTCACTCTGTAAGTATTTGTGTTATTCTGTAGAAGACTTGCCACCACAAACAATTGTGGAAGATTTTTCTGTGCACACAGCAACTGAAATTAGTGTAGAAACATTTTTCTAGTCATCCCTGTATATTGTACTCTGAAGTTTACCCTTTTTCTACCTGGCATTCATGTTTCATCAATTTTTTTTGTTGATCTGATGATTAAAAAAATACATACAGGAGACAACATTTGTAGAACAACTCGTAGAAGATGAAACTCATATGGAGGGCATACCAGCTGGATGTTCAAAAATTATGAATTTAAATCTTCGTCTGGATGATAAATATCTTGTGTATCCTAAGGGGTGGGAAATGACTGAAAATCTGGATGTAATCATTCCTCTCTGAGCAGAAATAGAGGAGCAGAGTACCATTCACACCGTGCAGGTAAAAGCTTTATCATTTTGATATTTTTTATTCATAATGATATAGTCATTTTAAGCAATTTATGTGTCTTGTGTTGATGTCATGCATCTAGATATCTTTCTGAATATTTTTTCGTGATTTATCAACTTATATGAGTATCTATTTTGTTTTGCAAAATATGAGTAACCTAATGACCAAGTGCAGAGACTTACAAGCTTGGGATTGGTTGATATATGTCATTGTCATTCATTATTATTATTTTATTTTTTTTGCGTTAAGGCTAGGATGCTTAATGTGTTGCGTGTTTGTTTGTCCCTGCAGCTCACGCCAGCTGAGGACGTGGAAATGGCAGAGGATATCAATCTGGACAAAGTTGACACTCCATCGGAGGGTTTGGTGTACATACATCATGCAAAAGGAAATATGCACTGACTTTTCACATATTGTTAGCAAACAGCTAACTTTGGATTAGGTGTACATACATTATGAAGGTGTCATGTGGTGTTCCTGATTGTTCCAAACAGGGCCTTAGCCATGATGAACGTTTGGAAAGAAAAATACATGTAACTTATTGGTTTATTGAAGAGATGTGGTGGCTCATTTTACTTCCCTGAGATCTCATTGGCTCATTAGTTTGAAGTGATTCCACTGGCTCATTATTTTGAATTATATTTGACTCTGGTTAGATCAGTTTGATGTTTAATCGTTCTTCAGAGGTAACCCATAAACGGAATGAAGCCAATGTGAAGGAAAAGGACGAAGGCGTGCGGGTGTCAGTTCAAATTATACATGCTGATCCGAGCTTCACCCTGCACCCTTGATATGTTTTAAGTCTTGATGAATATTCTAAGAATGCCATGAATTTATTAGGTTTTATTCATATCTTGTAACAGAAGATTATGAATGAAATAATGCAACGTAAACCATAAGCCATGTTTGTTGTCTGGTACATGAAAGTATCTATGACCTGAGAGAGCAGTACGGCGTATTACCTTCCGTGGTATGGCTTCGATCATAGAGAAATGAGTTGACATGGGAGTCTTCCATCGTCGCCCTTACTTAACACTTCCTTCGTCACCCTTACTTAACGGGCAACGTATTCTATGAGAACTGACTTCGTATGCAAATTATGAGAACTCTAACCAAGATCGCACGATTCTCATTCAAGGGCCAGAGGTACAGGTTGCAAACTAAGGGATTAGGGTGGGATGAGTGGAGGGATTAGGGTGGGTTGCCTACTTAACAACGCATAGTAAAAGAGTAAGCCCTCAAAAAAACATGTACGTATGGTACAGCCTAGTTCTTTACTCCATAGTCCTTAGCTTAAGCACTGCATTGACAATCTTGGCCGTGCTCTTGTTATGATTGAACGAAACATGTGTTGATGTGCATGTATCCTGCCTTGTGTTCATTCTGTCGTGGATTTGGCCGCCCAAAGCAGCGGGAAAGCCTGCTAAGAAAGAGAGGTCCGATTTGCTTGCAAAGGGATGTGATCTGGCTCCAAAATTTTGTCTGGTGTTCAGGAGTTGGAAGGAGAACAGCGCGGCAGGTTTGGTACACGTACACCTTTGACGCTGTTGGTTGATACGGCCAACACTCAGAGACCGCGAACCCAATTTTACCGTCGACCGCGCGGAGGCCTCCTCGCGCTCGCTCCACTTGTGGCTTCACGTGTGTGGGCCCGTCATCACAACCTCCAGATCTCAATCACTCGTTGTGCGCATGTGGCTGTGTCGTTTTCTCATCTCTCTCCAGCAAGCCAAGTAGCGGCGCGGGGCGGCAGTGCCGGCCGGGCGCGGGGCGACGGCGGCGCTGGCCGGTCGGATGCCAGCCACCATGCAGGGGGCCCGCTGTTTTGTCGCTTATGCGAGCGCACGGGGCGACCCCTGCGGGCGACCGCAAAATAGCTGGCCCCCGCCGCGGCGAAGGCGCGAAGCATACAAGCACTCAAGCACATGGCACATTGGCACCAAGCCACCAATAGCCCTTCGTTACCCTGAGAGTAGAAATGAAGCAATGCATGGTATTCGATTAGAAACTTTTTCGAATATACACAATAAAGCTTATTGCATTATCCTATACACACCGAGGATGCATCCGCTGCTCGGGGTTAAAAAATTTTGACGAACTTTCAGGATGTTTGCTAAATGCAATTTCGGTTAAAAGAATCGAAATATGAAAATTTAACATACCACTTTTAAGTTAGAATAACAATAGCTAAACATCGTTGCATGATAGAGGCCCCATCTTGTGCTACACATGGTTTTGGTTTCGATTATTGCTATCCGCTCTAATTTTGTGTATTTTCCTCTCGATGACAGGTGGGTTCTCCTATAGATGGCCATTCGGGCCACCCGGCTCGGCCCTGGCACGGGCCCGCCCTGGCCCGCCTTTTGATGGGCCGTGCCTAGCCGGCCCTTTGTTCCTGCGGGCCGTGCCGTGCTCGCCCACGGGCTCCCCCGACGGCCCAAGCACGGGCCCGTCGGGCTGTTTCGGGCCGGGCCAGCCCGACAAAGCCCGGCACTAGCGCACGGGTCGGGCCGCCCAAAGCCCACATCCACGCTCGAGGCCGCCGCCGTAGCACTCCTTGCGCGCCGCTAGTGGCCTACTCCATGCGCGCCGCCACGAATCGCCTCCGCTTGAATCCCTGGCCAAGGAGGAGGGGAGCCGTCGAGCCGCGTCGTCGCCGTCGCTAGAGATCTACGCGGCGGCCGAGAGGACCGGGGAAGGAGAAGAGCTCCTCGCGACC
The DNA here is from genome assembly GCA_015476505.1 of Urochloa ruziziensis. Taxonomy (NCBI): domain Eukaryota; kingdom Viridiplantae; phylum Streptophyta; class Magnoliopsida; order Poales; family Poaceae; genus Urochloa; species Urochloa ruziziensis. The sequence goes on along the minus strand of CM027122.1, from coordinate 16,273,009 downwards.
TCCGGCTGTGGATCCGCTGTCCGCGTTAGGAAGGGCAGCGGCGACACGCCGGTGGGAGGGAGGTCAGCGGCGGGTGCTGCGCCGGAGCCCGGAGGAAAGGGACAGGGCAAGCAGCGGGAGCCACGCCAGAGGGAGGAGATGTAGGATCTAGGATACCGACTAGAGGGGGGGTGAATAGGCGGTTTTAACTAAAATCAAAGCACTAATAAAAATTATTAGTAACACAAGAGAAAAACTATTTCTACTTGATTCTAAACTAGGTCAAGGTTTGCAACCTAGGGTGACAAGTATGATTCAATCTCTATGAATGTAAATGATCAAGACAAATAGCAAAATGTAAATGAGTGAAGGAATGATCAATCACACGAGAGGCCGAAATTTTTCCCGTGGTGTCGATGACTTGCCGGTCACCCCTAATCCACGTTGAGGTGGATTCAAAGCTTCAACCGCTTCTCTATCAAGTCACACTTGATGTATAAGCCGGCTTGAATGCAATGAACCTCTCCAAACCTCGATTTCACTAGAGTTGCCCTTTACCGCTCCGGTGAGGTGAGCACAAGACCTCTCACAATCTTCCAAGACTTCTTCACAATCTTCTTGAAGAGCTCAATGGAAATCACACACCAAGCCGTCTAGGAGGCGGCAACCTCCAAGAGTGACAAGCCAATGACGCTTGCTTGATGTTCTCCTAGTGCCTCAATGCTCAATGCAATCCAAAGCAATGCACTAGAAATCTTCACACTCACAAGAATGCAATCCCTTAGCAAATGAGTGAGAGAGAAATGAGAGAGGGGACTCTTGGGTCAAGTGAGCTTTCAGAATGGCCAAGAGAGTATCCCCAAACCTGTGGGATAAGTATATATACTCCCCACCTTTCCAACTAGCCGTTATGTGTAAAACTCGTGAAAACAGAGCACTGGCGGACCGTCCGCCTAAGAGGGGGCGGACCGTCCGCCCGAGCCCAACGGCTACTATTTCAAAAGGTCAAACGTGTCAGAAGTGACCGTTACGGGGTTGGCGGACCGTCCGCCCAACAGGGGCGGACCGTCCGCCTCTTAGTTAGAAAATGATCACCACACGACTAAGGACTACGTTTCACAAAGGCAGACCGTCCGCCTTATAAAAGTGTCTTGGAACCTCCAGAAAACGTCTCTGCGTGAACGGTCCGCGAAAGGGTCCGCCTCATGCAAATAATAGCCTGCGGACCGTCCGCCTGAACCCGGCGGACCGTCCGCCTAAGAAAGACGGCAGGGCCGTTTTATCCAACACTTAGCCGTTTTTCTTTCAACCAGATGTGAGGCAGACCGTCCGCCATCCCAAGGGCGGACCGTCCGCCTGACTAAAATCAGTAAGGTTGAATTCCCTTCAACTTTTGAAAACGAAGTTAGCTCTCATGCATGCACTTATACTATTTGAGCAAGTTGGCACTAGAATCATAACAAGCAACCACAATTGACCCCTCTTAATATTACGGCTATCTAGCCTATCAATCCGGTCAAATTTTCTTCTCTAAAACACCTTAGGACCGGTAAAAGAAAACAACCTATCTTTTACCTTTTCCTTTAGCATCCTCTTGCTTCAATATACGGCGATATATCGTAATCATTCATTGAAGCTCATCCATTCATCCGGACTAACCTAATCTCATCATCTCAATAGAATTGTTAGTCCATTGATGATTGTCATTAATTACCAAAACACATTTAGGGGCCTAGATGCACTTTCAATCTCCCCCTTTTTGGTAATTGATGACAACCATTTTAAAGGAGTGATATGAGAGATTTTTGAGTTTTGAAAACACTTACTTATCTTAATAGAATCATGATAAAAGATTTAATAAGTGATCTCAAAATTCATTGTAGGAAATAACTCCCCCTACAGATATGCATATAATATTGAAATTTTCGCTTCTCATATATGTATAGATAGAAATTTTGACGGAGTCTTCCCTACAAAAAGACAACCGAGGCTACACAAGATATATATGTTTATGCTTATAGAAAGATAACATTTGTAGATTAGCCTCAAGAAAGTATAGGAACTAGAACAAATAACACAAAGAAATTTTAACTAGAGCATAACAAGTTCAACCGGGTTCTAGTTCCACAACCACAAGCCACACAAGTACTAGAGTTATTACAAGCCAACATAGTTCTTATCACAAATGCAAGAATAAAACACACATGCATGCCATGCTAATAAACAATGCAAAGTTCCATGATCACTCCTCCAAGTGATTTCTCCCCCTTTGTCATCAAGAACCGAAAGAGGGGAGCTACTGCTCGGGCGGCGGTGGAGGAGGAAAATATGGCTGGTGGGGGTAGAACTCTGGCGGCGGTGCAGGTGCCGGGAAATAAGAGTGAAAGTGACCCCAAAAAGCGTCGAAATCCTGCTGAAGGTGCTCCTGCCTCTCAATCACAGTCTGAAACTCTTCATGAGTTGTAATCCCATCAAACCTCTTGTTGAGTGCATCCAATGCACTATCGAGATTAGTGCTCATGGTAGTCATCCTGTTCATCATGGGAGTGTATACATTTTGCTGAAGATGAGTGCCAAACTGAGTGAGACGATCGTCAAGCTGCCTCTGAAAGCCCTGCTGCATGGTCTGAAGGGAGTTGTGCATCTGCTGCCCAAAAGCTTCAAAGTGAGATGTGTAACCAAGTTGCATCTCCTGAAACTGAGAAGTCATGGACTGCTGCAATGAAGCAAAGTATGGGTCAAAATACCCGGCAGGAGGTGCCCACTGATACTGCTGAGACTGAGGAGGGGGTGGTGGAGGCATGGCTTGAGCATCTGCATTCTCTGCCTGTACATGCTCTGCACCCTCTGGGGCTGCTCCCCCTGCTGCTGCTGCTGCTCCAACTTCGGCATTAACATATGCCTCATTGTCATCTCCCGGAAGGTAAGGAGTCAATGGCCGTGTGAGAAAGGCTGAGTCATTCCGAAAAGGCTTGTACACAAGATGACGTTCATTGCATTGCCCTTTGAACTTGGTCTTTGTGAGAATGAGAGCCATTATGTATGGAGCAAAGTACAAGTTATATTCAATGTTGGTCTTCTTCTCCAAGATCTGCCACATTATAAGATTAACGACATCCATCTTCTCATTGCTCATGACATGATGCACAATGTTGGGAGCCCATCCAATGAAATTTTCTTTGTATCCACTCTTTGGAAGAATAGTGGCACGGATGATCTTGTTGATGAGAGCGGGATGGTGCCTCAATCCTGTGATAGTGGTTTAGACTCTAGCAATCCCAGTTCTATTTGGCTCATAGAAACCGGTGATATCATGAAGCTCAAAGAAATTTTCCGCAACTACATCAAAACTTGTATTGTCAGTGAGAGATGCATAGTCTAGCTCATTAGCCGCTGCAAACTCAGCAAATGTGGCTTGATATCTTCTTTTACCCATCATACACTCAAGGGTCTTCTCAGTCAAGTCAACTTCCACAGTAGCATAGAATTGGCGGATGATGGTGTCATTCCAATCACAATGATTTTCAAGAAAAGCTCGCAGCTCTATGTTATCAAAGTTCTGCACCACTCCACTCATCACTGGTTGAGTTGCCATATAGTAGAAATCAATCTTCTGATGTTTGAACACATTCTTCTTGAGCATATGACCAAAAAATGCATCTTCTTGCACACGGGTATAGAAAAATAGGTTACTAGTGTCACGTGGTAATCCATACTGATATGGTGTTCTCAATGATGCAAAGGTAGCAGCATTCCACCTTCTACCTTGATGGTTGATGGTCACATCAATAAGCTCATCCTCACTTTCTTCTTCTTCAACTTCCGTGTCACTTAG